>JABSTQ010009335.1:0-313965 GCA_013358835.2 Ixodes persulcatus
TCCAGCACGGAGGTTCTTAAGGTGGGAGCAAACCTTTGGAAAGAGAAGGTTGTTCACATTGGGGCTACAAGAATCACGAGTCGGTCAATTGCCGCTGGAAGGGCCTGGGCCCTGGAATGCAGAAAATGCGGAGAAGTAGGGCACCTGCAAAGAGATTGTAAAGGCTCAGATCCACAGTGGCAAGGACAAGCGTCTAAACTTTTCAGTAAGCGTGACGAAAAGAAAAAGGTGAAGGCCGTAGCTGTGGAAGAATCGGACGAAGAAATGGAAATGCACGAGCAAAGAAGCGCGCGAAATGATCCGTTAAAAATAACGCTATCGGTTAGTGGAATTCCTTTGAGAATGGAAATAGACACAGGAGCAGCCGTATCAGTTTTGCCATTACAAAAGTACTAGGCTAAGTTTTCGCACCTGAAAAAGCGACGAAGTCATGTCGTCTTGAAGGCATTTAACGGAGCGAAGATTAAGCCGCTGGGGGAAGTACAAGTGACGGTGATGCATGAAGACAAGGAGTCAAACCTGAACATGCAAGTGGTCGATTTCAAGGGACCACCTCTTCTTGGACGTGACTGGCTAAGAGTCATAAAGTTGGACTGGGCAAACATCAATGCAATACACTGTTCGGAATAGATAGGAAGGCAAGAGATCGAAGGTCTGATGAATGGATGTAAAAAAAAAAAAATATTCTCGGATGAGCTGAGATGCGTAAAAGGGGCTGAAGCAAAACTCAATCTGAAACACGGAATGCCTCCACCATTTCAAAAGGCGAGGCCAGTGCCACACGAATGCTGTGGCCAAGGAACTGCTGGCTCTGCAAGAAAGAGGCATCTTGACTTCGGTAGAAACAAGTGAGTTTGCTTCTCCAATTTTTCCAGCTCATCAAGAAGAACGTCGAGATCCGGATCTGCGGGGATTACAAGTCCACCTTGAATCCCGTGATCGATAGCACGTTGGGAACAGTAAATCCGTGGTATTCAGAAAATTTAGTTGGTTTGGGTAGCTAAAAAACCGCCGGAGTACCCTTTAACTGGTTCATGGGTGCAGCTCCCCCAGCCCCCCCCCCCCCTTTTTTTTCCACCCCTCGCGAAATTCCAGGGAATTTCGCAGGGGTGGAATACAGCAATAAACGCACAGAAAACAAGGGAGTCAATATTGTGTCCACAAAACAATAATTTTATACAAAAAACAACAGTAATAATAAAATTACACACATATAAATAATATTATGCACGATAAAGCACTTCATAGAAGCAAATAATAAATTGACAATAATAAATTGCTAGGAATTTGGTGAGCGCGACTGCTGAGCGCGTGCTGACGGCGAGCTTTCACAGTTCTTTTGCAACGTGCATTCCGCACCATCAAGATTACCGGTCTTAACAGCTTATTAATGTGAGCTCGTTCTAAGCATGCGCTCTAAACATCACCCTCAAATATGGCGTCCAGTGAATACCCCCTATTAGCGACGCGCGCTACCAAAACCATCGTTGTGACACGATTGGCCAGAAGCTCACTGTGACCTCTTGTGTAGGATTATCTCC
Source organism: Ixodes persulcatus (assembly GCA_013358835.2). Classification (NCBI taxonomy): domain Eukaryota; kingdom Metazoa; phylum Arthropoda; class Arachnida; order Ixodida; family Ixodidae; genus Ixodes; species Ixodes persulcatus. The sequence continues at coordinate 1,542 of JABSTQ010009335.1, forward strand.
GCATTCATCCACGAAAATAAAAGACTATAGACTTTAACGGTGCTGCTTTAAAAACGTGATGACTCTCGGTTTTCGCCACGTTTTTTAGACACCACCCAACTTGTCTCTCGCAGCTATACCCTATTGCCATGGGCGTACCAACCAATAAGAATGTACTTGTCTTTTACTAGGAAACTTAGGAAGGCGTCAAAGAAGTTTATAAAATTCGCCCAATCCCAGATGGTGGACGACAGGACAGGAAAACGCGAATCTCCAATTTTGTATCGTCCTGTCCTTCTGTTTTCCCACTCTCTGGAGTTAATGTTCCCCTTGGAACATCCTGCCCTGACAAAAGGAAAGCGCCCAACGTGGGGCTCGAACCCACGACCCCGAGATTAAGAGTCTCGTGCTCTACCGACTGAGCTAGCCGGGCGGTGTTGATCGGGCTTTGGAGGAATGCGTCTGGTGGGATTACTGAATAGCTATACTCTGTTTCATACTTAGCGTGCATCGCTGTCAAAGCTACTAGCGCGAGCGCGTGGCTTTATCTATGGTTTTGTTTGCGCGAGAACCCGTGCAAATGATCAACGTGATCAAGCCCCACGCTCGCGCCAGTAGCTTTGACAGCGTTGCACGCTAAGTATGAAACAGAGTATAGGAGGATGTCCATGAAAGGACGCAGAAGAGCTGGTTAACCTGCAACAGTCATCATTGTGTTGCGTGTATGTTTATACAGCCGGAAGTTTGTCGGCCTTGGTGGGTCTGGCGCCTCAGCTGTAGATGAGCAATTTAGCCAGTGCGGTACAACCGCTAGTCTGGGGTCCTTAACGTACACCACGCAGTAGTGATACATGACCGCACGCCGGTACGATGCTCATCCGGATCAAAACGGGGGGGGGGGGGGGGCAGCGGGGGTGAGGATTGCCCCCCCCCCCCCCCCCCCCCTGAAACAGCCGCCACTGGGTAGGGCAAACACTGGCCGGCGGCGCTCAAGGCCCAGACAACACTTGGACATCCCCAGGATGTCCTCAGGACAACCTTTTGAGGACATTATGATGTCCTGAGGATGTCCTCAAATGATCCTGGAAACATCCTAAAAACGTCCAATTGTCCGGCCTCAGGACATCCTCAGAACGTCCTTAGGAGGGCAGCCAAGGATTTTTCTAGTTCATTTTTAGGACAATGCACTGCAGGTGCAGCTTTTCACTGAGCTGTTAGGACGCTTTCATTTTTATTTCTCAAAAATAACAGCGCAAGTAGGGAATCCACACAAACACACGTCGCCACAGGCCACAAAAAACAATCACACTTAGGGACACATTCGCAGCAGACAAGACACTCAAACAGCGCTGTGTGAGTGTCTTGTCTGCTGCGAATGTGTCCCTAAGTGTAATTGTTTTTTGTGGCCTGTGGTGACGTGTGTTTGTGTGGATTCCCTACTTGCGCTGCTATTTTTGAGACATGGATAACCAACTCGCCCAAGCCGCCGTTTTGTCCATTTTTATTGTTTCTAGGTTTTCTCCAACTGGATTTTGAACCTGAACATGACTGCAAGAGCTGCCTGCAGAAAGAAACTCATTGTTGTGTACTATTTTAAAGTGAAATTCACACACTAATTCTAGATTACTAGTCAGTGAGAGGCTAAGAACATAGGGCAAGGGAAAGGGGGAAGAAAGCTGACGGAATGCTGAAGAGGAGAGAAGAAAACCTCTCCCCTCCAGAGTCCCGTCTGCTTTCTCCTCTGCGTCTTTCCTTGCCCTATGTTCTTAGCCTGCAACTATGAGCATCATCATACCATTCATTACTGCAAAGAAAGGTAACTGTTCAAGAAATACTTTATTTGAGAGGAAATGTTATGCATGACTTTTTTCAATGTCTGCACCAGACATGCAGTCTGGCTTCGTATCTTGGCCAGCACTAGTCCGAATAGTTAGCGGGATCTAGAAAACAATTCAATTCCATAATCATTAATAATAAAAACAGGTAATGTGAGAAACTTACCATCATGTCGAACATCTCCGGCTTTTGTCTGCAGCTTTTCAGTTTCACTCTAGCGTGGCGCAGCCACACTTTGATGATGGTCTCCATTTCAGCTTTGTTTCCACACTCAACATTTGCTTTCACTGCCCCTGAAACATTGATTTGTGATGAGAGTCACAGCAGAAAACTAAGATGGTCTAAAAAGAAATCACAATTAATGTCAATAAAAATAGATGTTCCAGAAAATTATGTCCCTTAGCGCTAACGCGCAACTATATAGGGTGTGACAAAAAAAAAATTACAGGGTTTTTTTCACCGCAAAAATAAACTAGGCATCGCCGAACGCTCATTCTCCGCCCAAAGGTAGCGCTAGAGGTCACAACCAGCAGAGCCGTTTATACTGAGAGAGTTTGGCCTTCTTAAGGAGATTTTGACAGCCTGACAACCACAGCAGCGTAGTCTGACAACCGGGGGATGACTACTTCCGTCCGCCATATTGTGGCTCTGACTCATAGGAACTCTACGCGATTTCTCAGGAATGAACAAGACAAAGAAGTAACGCCATATTGTGTTATCGCGAAATCCGCTTGTTCTAGCGGCCAACAAGCTCCGCCCATTGGCCAAACTCTCTCAGTATAAACGGCTCTGATCTCACCCAGACAACCAGATGTTAGGGAGGCTCAAGTGAGGGTGGGTGCAACTTCTAGATCGGGGATCACGGGACATGGACGCCATTTAATTACTAAATTTTGCTGGGAGTCTATGGGGCAAAGGGTCGTTTTATTTCCTAACTCAGGTCATAAGAGCCCATTAAGGTGCTTTAATAATTTACACAAGGTGTAAATGATTACTTTTCCATAGCCACCAATTTTGTTGCGATAGGTTAAGTATTTTTTTAACGCGAAAAATGGTAAATTCCGCCATCTTAGATGTTGCTGCTTGTCTGGCAACCCTGCATTCTGGCATTCTGGCAACCCTGCAAGAAGGAAGCGAGAGGAACTGCGCCAAGGCGTTCGTTGCTTGCAATGGAAGGCGAGAGGAGGAAAGGCGCATGGAGCAAGAGTTGCAACAGAGCGGGCGTCTGCTCTCGTGCAGGCAACATTGGCGCATATCCTTTCCCGAATCCTCTCCCTCAGGCACCACCATTAAATTGCAAACGCTCTCCAGGTTTTGAGTGGCACCCACCCTCACTAGAGCCTCCCTACCAGATGCCAAAGTTTCAGCCCAATAATGGGAAAATGGAGCCCATTTTTGCCCGTTTTCGGTTTCTGGTGCCATAGAGCCCCGTGCATTCGAAAACTCCGTCGGCCGCCATTTTCCCATTGAAATTTTCAGAAAATCAGTTATAACTTTTGAGTTATCGGATCGGACTGAAACTTGGGCATCTGGTTGTGACCTCTAGCGTTACATTTGGGCGGAGAATGAGCGTTCAGCGATGCCTAGTTTTTTTGTTTTTTTTTTTACGGTAAAAAAAAAGCTTTGTAATTTTTTTTTTTTTTTTGTGACACCCTGTACATGGCTATCTGACCCCCACAGCAAAAGTTTCACCTATTTAGAAAAAAACTATGTTCCGAAAATAGTATCATTCTCCCACTCCCGAGTTAGGTTAGTTTGTCGGTCACATGTAAAATCAGTCTTACTTAATTTTACCGTCAGGGCAAGAATATTCAATGCAATCTGCATTTGACGTTAGCTCTGAACCCGACAAGGCCCTTGTGCAATATTTTACATAACTAGTTTAGTAGACTAGGACTACGTTGGTACGGCACACACACATCTTTATCGAACTCAGGAGAAAAACACACCGCTGAGGATGGTTGTGGCGGTTGCGGTTCGTGGGAGGAAGATGCCCTTGCTACCGAGTCTACTTTCGCACAGTCGATAAGCTCGAAGCATTCGTTCCCGCCGAAATTGCCGTTCACTGCTTTCCGCCATTTCGAAGAAGTACTACATATAAAAAAAAAAAACACTAACCTTTGTCACTGCCTTGCATTGCTGCCATCATCAATTTGGATGGAACAGGGCGGATATACAGATAGCAGCGCTGACTAACAACTCAGTGATATATTTCTTCTTTCTCAAATCGTCGTCATCTTTTTTAAACACCAGAAACCAAATAGCCAATAAACATTAATAAGTAAATAATAAATAAATAAATAAATGACGACTAAAAATAAATAAAACTAAAAAATTAAATTAAAAAATTAGAAAATAAATTATAATTAAATAATTGAACTTAAAAAATTAAATTTTTAATTTTCTTAATTTGATTAGTTTTTTATTTTTGGTTGTCATTTATTTATTTATTTATTATTAATGTTTATTGGCTATTTGGTTTCTGATGTTTAAAAATTTAAGATGTTTTAACGGCGAAGGAGAAGATGACGATTTGAGGAAGAAGAAATATAGGACTGAGTTGTTAGTCAGCGCTGCAAGTCTGTTTCCTTCTTGTGTGCCTGTGAGTGCGACTGTATCCGCGCTGTTCCATCCAAGCATGAATTGCCAACTACACTCTAAGAAATGCCTGCGCGTCTACTCCCCCGCAAAAAAATCCAAGAGCCAATCTCTGTGACCTACAACATCAGCTCCGCGAATCATGAGGCGGAACATCCGTTTAGTCCTAAAAACGAAGTCTGCGCTGTGGCATTACGCAATCCAAAGCGTCATGCTTGCATTGCGTAATGCCACAGCGCAGACTTAAAGGTTTAAATAGATGTTCCGCCTCATCATTCGCTGAGCTGGTTTTGGAGATCTCAGAGATTGGCTCTTTGAGTGTTTTGCAAGTAAGTACACGCGCAGGCATTTCTTAGAGTGTAGCCCAAGCATCCACATTATCAAGCTATCATCAACCTCGAGGCTATTTCTGTTCTGTGCTGGCTTGGCTTGGCTTAGCTTGCTTGGGTCTCTCGGATGGGTGGATAGTTGCAAGAACGGTACGCCTTGTAGTAGGCGGTAGCTTGCGCCACCTAGATTGAATGTTGCAAATACAAAAATAATAAAAATTGTAGTGCGTCCTGGTTTTATTAAAGAATTGTTTGATAAAAAATATAGTTAAAGGATGTCCTAAATTTACACAACTACATGTAATAATTTCTATGTGAAATTTATTTTAGAAGTAAACATGAACTGTGTATACTACCGCCATTTCATTCATTTATTTTTTTTAAACGCAATCAAATTTAGGACGTATATATTACCTCTAACTTTGTATCCTTCGTCCTCAATAAGTCATCGGAAGGACGTTTCTAGGATAATCCAGCGACTGACGTTCTCAGGATGTCCTGAGGACGTCTTGAAAACCGTGAGGACGTTTGTACCTTTTGAGGACGTCCTGAGGATGTCGGGTGTTGTCTGGGGGGATACCATACCAAGGGCACCCCGCCCCCCCCCCCAGCCCTGGGGGGGGGGGGGTGTCTGGTTTGCCCCCCCCCCCCCCCCACACTCAAGAACAAGTTGGTACGCCACTGCCTATTGGAGATGGGGGAGCGGCGGCAGAGTGGGCTACCGCACACCAGCAGAGAGCGCGTGGAGCGAAAGCTTTCGCTGCAGGACCCAGGGATTCTGGGTTCACTCCTCACCCCCGCTGCCGTCCCCCCCCGTTTCGATCTGGATGAGCATCGTACCGGCGTGCGGTCATGTATCACTACTGCGTGGTCCACGTTAAGGACCCCAGGCTAGCGGTTGTACCGCACTGGCTAAATTGCTCATCTACAGCTGAGGCGCCAGACCCACCAAGGCCCACGAACTTCCGGCTGTATAAACATACACGCAACACAATGATTACTGTTGCAGGTTAACCAGATCTTCTGCGTCCTTTCATGGACATCCTCCTAGCTATACATGGGTTGCACGTGACGTCATATCCTTCCTTCTTTCTGGTGTTCAAAACCTGCTGTTATACTTCGTTTCACCTTATGTGCGAGCTAAGGCAAAGCTGGAAGCGCGAGCACGAAAGCTCCGTGCCTTCAGGCTTTGCTCGAGCGCGCGAGCTGGGCAGAAACGCAAAAAGCGCTGGTCTCGCGCTTCTAGCTTTGGCTTCGCTCGCAGATAAAGTGAAACGAAGTATAATGAAGCTGTGCTCACTCGTTTCCGCTCGCTCGCGACGCTCGTGTACTGCTCGTAGAATATGCACAGTAAAGGCTACGCTCGAGGAAGTTCGGCCACCAGAAAGGAGGACCAAATTACGTCAGTGCAACCTATGTATTCAGTAATCCCTCCAGACGCATTCCTCCAAAGCCCGATCAACAACGCCCGGCTAGCTCAGTCGGTAGAGCACGAGACTCTTAATCTCGGGGTCGTGGGTTCGAGCCCCACGTTGGGCGCTTTCCTTTTGTCAGGGCAGGATGTTCCAAGGGGAACATTAACTCCAGAGAGTGGGAAAACAGAAGGACAGGACGATACAAAATTGGAGATTCGCGTTTTCCTGTCCTATCGTCCACCATCTGGGATTGGGCGAATTTTATAAACTTCTTTGACGCCTTCCTAAGTTTCCTAGTAAAAGACAAGTATATTCTTTTTCTTTTTTTTTTTTCGAGGAGAGTTCAATGTTAACCTTTTTTCAAGTTTCTTTATTCCTGTTCATACAAGAAGAGAGGGAGGAGGAAAAAATCAGTACAGTGTCCCTCTACTCCCCCAGCAGCAACAGCAGAAGAGGCACTCAAAACAAAACCGCTCTCAAGAATACACAATCAGATTTCTCACGACACTAGTAAAGATAGTATGCGTTTGTTGGAACAGTTTTCAATTGTAATATTCCGCGATAAAAAATAGTTTAACATTTTGGGTAGCTGGTATCTAACCCTCTGATTTCCGCAGTTTGTCCTCGAGCGCGGGACCGTCAGGCGTCAGCATGCCGGGTGGCATACGAGGTGTTTTGTGAGTGAAGGGAAGAAAGAGAAAGAATAAATATTTCCCGTGTGGTTTATCGCTGATTTATATGCTGGGGCAAGTTTATACTCATCATAACTCGTAATCGGAACAATTCCTAATTTCTTGAATAACGGTGCCGTGTGGCTGTCATGTGCTTCATTGCACAAAATACGAGTTACCTTCTTCTGAAGTATATGAATACGATGAATATTTACAGAAGTTGTATTTCCCCATACCAAGAAACAGTAATTAAAACAAGAGTATAATAAATAGTTATAAAGAAGTCATAGTACAGACTGGGGTAAGGTTTTCCTATGCTTATAAATTATACCCTGTGGGGTTTTGCTACCAACAGAGGTACCGATAGAGCAACCAAAGGGTTATCTCAACTGCGGCGACGATCTCAAAGGAGCCGTCAAACCTAGTAGCGCGGTCCCCACGTCTCCGCAGCAATATAGACGACGTGTTTAGGGCTATATTACCGCGGGTCGGTTCGATAAATTACCTCCGTCGGTGCCAATGATCGATTACCTAGTCTCACTCTCTCGAATATATCGGAAGAGAAGACACACGTATCAGAGTAAGGACAGAGTCCAAGAGCAATTTATTATAACACTCTTCTAAAAGAACTACAATGTCCCCATCCAAAATGCCCCCCCCCCCCCCCCCCCCCCCCCCCGCGCCGGCAAGGTAAGAAAAGGTCCTTACCTGCCAGACGCGGGGTTCCGGAGAGCCAAGATCGGGGAAGCATCGGAGAAGTCGCCGACGATACACATCCTATCTCTTTCGCGGTCACCGGACGAGTCCCCCTCCCGAAAGCGGGAAACAAAAGGCGAAACCTCCTCGCCTGTCAGCAGAGATCCTCATCCGAGCGGGGGAACGGAAAGAGGTCCCCCCGTGAGAGGGTGAGGGGAGGGCCCTCCAAGACAGGGGACCCTTCGCTTCACGAACAGGTCGGAGCTCACGGCGAAGGGGGCCGAGCGTTCTGACCCGCGGCCGTTATCGCAGCCATCGGGGAAGGGAGAGCACTGGAATCCCCACATCCTTCCACCTTCGTCAGTTTCTTCGCTATCATTCGAACTGCTTCATCCCATCGCATGTATTCATAACATAACACCAAGAACTTTGACATTCTGCACAATTTCTATACCACGTGAGTCTAAGGAGAGAAGCTGATTTCCGCTAATTTGTACCCCCTTTGGCCTGAAAACAACAGCTTTCGTTTTTATTTACTATTTATCACTAAAAAGTTCAAGTCTGTTCATGAATAAAGCTTTTCTAGAAATGTCTTCATCCCCGTCTTCATAATGTCCAAAATATCGGACCCTGCAAAAAATATACTAGCAACATCTGCATAAATTATCATGTTTGCTTCGTCGTCAATGTTAGCTATGTCGTAATATACATTTTAAATGAAAGAGGCCCTAAAATACTGCCTTGTGGAACACCTGCATTAAGTTTCCTAGACTCAGAACGTTGGCGATTTATTACAACACTTTGAAAGCGAAACTGTAAGTAACTCCCCCGAGTATTTTCAGGGCTATTCTCCAAATACCAGAAAGTTCTAGTTCTTGAAGAAGAGTATATATAGGCTTTTGAAAAAATCGATAAAGATTCCCAATGTAAGAAGTTTATTTTCAATATTGTTTAGAATTATATCTTTTTGGTTTAGTCACGCTAACTCTGTCGAGTAACCTTTCCGAAACCCGTACTGCCGGGGACCAAGAACTGAGTGGTTCTCAAAAAAAGTGTAAAGTCTTTTATGCATGATTTTTTTCCAATCCTTTTGAAAATATTGGTAAAATAGAGACTGGCCTGTAAATATTATAAGGTCATTCTTATCCCCTGCTTTATATATGACAGAACACCCGTTGCGAGACATACATTAAATATATGAGTTAAAATAAAAGCGATAGACTCTATAACATATTTAATGGGCTTTATTTGAATGTCCTGAGAATCAGAACTTTTGCTGTTTTTTAGACTCATAAAAATTGAAATAACTTCTTCCTCGCTGAGAGAGAAATATGCTGTCAGAAAGATATTTTACATATTTTGAAGCTTCAACAGAGTGAACGCTATTAACTAAGTCGACACAAAACATTCAACGCGTCTGCAAGAACTTTACCTTTTTTAATATCCCCCTCAATCGTCAGTTGGGTTGTTTCTCCAAACTGACGTCCTTCATGTAATATCGAATTTAACTTTTTCCACAAAACAACCGTTCTTTTTTCGTCCCGAAAAAGCAAAAAAACAACAACATGACCGTTTGGCCCGCAGTAGCTCACTTGTTATCTTATTTCTTTGCCTCTTAAAACTTGACAATACAACTGGATCCCTTGTATGCATAAATTTTCTATAAAGTGCATCTTTTTTCTTCATAATTTTTAATATTTCTGCTGTGATCCATGGTTTTCTACACTTTTTATGAACTATATGCTTTTTGTACTTAAATACACGATTATATATATCGCAAAACGTTTCAAGAAAACGCTCGTATGCCTCGCCTGCCGACACCTTAGACAGAACCGCACTCCAGTCTGTTGTGTTAAATTGTTCTTGAAAAGATTCGAGACTTTTTGCACTGTATCACGGTAATGAAATTAAAGTTAGGCACACATATTTTCTTGTGTTTGATATTACCTAGAGTTATCAACGTAAAAATAGGGAAATGATCACTTATTGTCGCCCCTATAACACCAGCATGTGCATGTTCCTCGGGCACATTTGTTAATATCTAACAAAGTCTCATTCGCACTACTATAACGAGTTGGTTGACAAATGGTAAAGATATAACCATACGACTGATAAAGCGTGATAAATTCTGATTGCTGTTTTGATGACAAAAGCATATTGATATTAAGATTCCCCCCCCCCCCCCCCCCTAACAAGCTTCAGGTCCGATAAAAAGAAAGAGCTCATCTAGATATTTTAGAAAACAAGACATGCTGCCACCAGGAGGGCGATACACGACACAAAAAACGTTATGCGCGTACTGCAACGTCAAAACTTCATAATCTTCGGTAAATGCCGAAAATGCATCTATATCATACTGCAGTGTATGGTATTTTTTATATACGCAGAAACTCCCCCTCCTCTTTTTGAATTTCGACATAAATTATTGTTTTCATAGTTACTTAAAATTTCAACAGTAACATCCCCTTACAAAAACAGGTCTCAACATTCTTTTTAATTTCTTTAGACTTTTTATTGACTTTCCGGGATCCTATTGAATTCCTTTTTAAAGCACTTTGTTTTGATTATTGTCAAAAAAATTTCAAAAGAAAAAATACTGAATTTTTTTGTAGACTTATTTATAAAAAAATTAAAAAGAAGTTTTAATTACGTTTTTCTGTAGGTTATTTTCTAAAAAAATTCAAAAGGAAAAACAAGATTTTGTTTTAGACTTATTTATAAAAAATTAAAAAGAAGTTCTAACAACTTTTTTTTGTAGATTATTTTCTAAAAAAATCTTATTGACATTATTTCTTTTTTATTATTTTATAAAAAGAGAAAAAAAAAATTTATATGGTTTGCGGTTGTGTGCAGGGTCCGGCATGACGGCGATGGATACATGGTTCTGCAAACCCCTATAAAAATGTTTTTTTTGACTTTTATTGAAAATGTGTTGACTTGTTCACCCTAATTACTTCCTTTTGACATTGACTTCCTGTTGACATGGTCAACAGAAAGTTTGTTGATTTTGTGTTGAAACTTTTTTGATGATTTTCTTCCGCCTGAGTCAAAAGAAAAGCTGTTGACTTTCTATTAACTCTACGTTGATCTTTTTCTGTTGACTTCCTGTTGAAAGTGTCTTCAGAAATACTGCAGACGTTCTGTTTACTTCGTGTTGAAAATATTCGGTTGACTTTCTGTAACCAGTGTCAACAGAAACGCTACAGACTTTCTGTTGACTTTTTATTGACCACGGTACATCTTGACTAAATGTCAAAAGTCAATAAGTTTCTCAATACTCTCTGACAAGTTGAGAACCGCAGGAAGGTGCTTCAGTTCTCCTGCCTCCAGCGCGAGCCTTCTATCATTGACAGCGCTTCGACGTCTCGCGCCCCTCGAGCTCAAGCGCGCAGTCAAAGCACGACAGTAGGCATGGGGCGCGTGCTGGAAGCCAGGCGTTCGGAAAACACACTCTGCCGTTCTCACTTTGTAATGACTATCGTGACTTTATTGACTTTATTCAACTAGTCAACTATGTGGGGTATTGCTACCAACACAGGTACCGATAGAGTAACCAAAGGGTTGTCTCAACAGCGGCGATAGCTCAAAGGAGACGTCAAACCTAGTAGCGCGGTCCCCACATCTCCACGGCAATGTAGACGACGTTTAGGGCTACATTACCGCGGGTCGGTTCGAATAATTACCTCCGTCGTGCCAATGATCGACTACCTTGTCTCACTCTCTCGAATATAGCGGAAGAGAAGACACACGTACCAGAGTAAGGACAGAGTCCAAGAGCATTTATTAACGTACTCTTCTAAATGAACTACAGTGTCCCAATCCAAAATGCCCCCCGCGCCGGCAAGGTAAGAAAAGGTCCTTACCTGCCAGACACGGGGTTCCGGAGAGCCAAGACCGGGGAAGCGTCGGAGAAGTCGCCGACACACGTCCTATCTCCTTGCGGTCACCCGGACGAGTCCCTTTCCCGAAAGCGGGAAAACAAGAGGCGAAACCTCCTCGCCTGTCAGCAGCAGTGATCCGCATCCGAGCGGGGGAACGGAAATCGGCCCCCCCGAGAGAGAGTGAGAGGAGGGCCCCCCAAGACAGGCGGCCCTCCGCCTCACGAACAGGTCGGAGCTCACGGCGAAGGCAGCCGAGCGTTCCGACCCGCGGCCGTTATCACAGCCATCGGGGAAGGGAGACCGCAGGAATCCCCACATCCCCCCCTCCTTAAAACGGTAGGTGGGTCTCAATAAAGAATAAAGGAGGCCCACCTGCTCTCATAAAATAAAATATCTCTCTGAGCACCCCCAACAAATACACGCGACACCCAGCGCGCGTCTTCACAGTGTCCGTCGTCAACAGCTCACGCACCAGGCCGAAGAAAAGGAAAGTTCCAGTCCTTTGACAGTCGCCGTCACAGCACCGCAGAGCATCACAGGCACCGTGCTGACGCCGCTGCACCCAGGTGTCGCGGTACGAGTTGGCTGCAGTGGAGGGGCAGTCAGGCGGTCGTTGAAGGCGGAAGCACCAAAAAGATCACCGATCGCAGCCCACCAGCGGAGACCAGCTGGGGAAGTCCCGAACACGCCGCCCGGGGGGTTCGGCGCCATCTCGGCCGCAGTGGGCTGGTGGAGGGGGGTGGACGACCTCGGAGCAGACCTGCGAAGTGTAATGCGCCAGCAGCCAGCACGCCCAGAGCCGGCCGTAGACCTCCCCAAAGGGAAGAAAGGGCGCCGCCTGCCTCAGGCCGACGCTCGCCTGCCTCGGGCCGCAAAGGCGGCAGAAATGGGCAGGAGCAAACGACAACCAAAAACCACAAAAAAAGGTGGCCAGTTTGTCAACGGTGACAGGAACATGCCAGAGTGACCCGCTTCGACACCGGAAGAAGAAGCCATAAAAGGGGGCCCCTCCGTTCGAAACGCGTCCACATATCAAGCAAACTAATTGAGTTCGCTTAATGTGGGCACCGGGGAGAGAGCTTCTAGGAAAAACGCCGAGTTCTCAATCCTTTGCGCAGGCAGCTAACACAGAGGCTGCCTACAATACCCGGTTTTATAGTTACCGGAAGAGTCCGTTCACTATAAGTGGCCAACACAGATAACAGTCTGCAGCTGGCCCTGTAACCAGTAGGTAGCGCCCCCTCCAGTCCACCCGTCGATGGCCGCCAGCCTCGGCGGGCAACATTGGTCACCACACCAATAAACGCCGTGGCGCGCACGCCGCCCGGTCAGTCATCGTCCACCCTCACAACCAGGCTGCAGTCGTCTCTTCTCGGCGGGTGCTTCGGCCCCCTTCGTCCACGTTCTAGAAGGATCGTGACAGGCCCGTCTTCGGAAGTCGAGGTAAACGGATACGGAGACTTCGAAGGGGCGGATAGAAACAAACCGCCATGCATGCGCGCCTGCGAGCGGGGAAGATGCAAGTTCCCGCGCAAAATAGCCGCCATCTTGCTCCCCACGGAGGAAGACAAAAGGGGCCGCAGCTCACACGCTCAAACCTGCTAGCTTCGCCAAATATTTGAGCTAGCTAGCTTACCGAGGGTAGAAAAACGTGTCTTGCACTCGATACGGCTTGATCAAGGGCTCACAACGGTGTGGACCCTTCTTTTGAGGCAAGGCCAAGTTTCAGAGCAACGTAACTGCTAAGAGTCTTAGAGTCACTCTTCCACCTGGATCACGCGAGTCTGACAGATATCGCCAAAGGGCGCTCTGGCTACATGGCGGCCGGGTTTCAGAGCAACATAACCTCCGAAAGTCTTAGAGTCACTCGTTCACCCAGATACTGTCACAGTGCGCCTCAGACCGCGTAGCGCCACCACCAAGAACGCAAAACTAGTGTCGTTCTTGGAAAACAACATCAGGCTGCAGGAGTACGTTGGCATCAAGCAGATACAAATCTTTCCCGAAGAAAACCCTCCGCGCCCACTGCAATACCAGCAGTGAATACAGCGCGCGCGTCAACAGTATGCAAACTGCTTCTCGACGCCGACGGTTACGCGGCTCGGCTCCCGGAGCCCGTCAGTAGCAGTACTAGCTACTTATCGACGTTATTGGCAGGCGTACCGTCCGACTCTAAATGAGTGTCCGCGACTACTCAGAGTCAAAGAAAACGCGAATATTTACATTCCCAGATTGCACTGCTGATCCTTCGCTACACTTTTCTGCCAAGCCTCGCTCCCCGCCGGACATATAAGTCCACCCGGTACTCAAAAACGTCATCAAAACTTCTATATACATTTTCCCTTCAGGACAAGTTGTTGGTGGCGCGCAAGGAACCCAAATACACACAGGTGAAGGGTTTGCCTCAAGCATGGAGAACAAAGGGCCTCCCGCAACAACGAATGTTGCTTGACGCACGCCAATTCAAAACAGGAACACGCGTACGAATCACACTGCGCTCGCTCAAAGGAGTGGCACTGCGGGTTGCCGACTCGGCATTAATCGCTCAACCATAAGTGGCGAGATAAGGACGCTCGTGGTACGCGGCGATCAAAGGCAACGAAATGCTGGCAAAGGCCGGACAAGGGGACGGAGGCCAGGAGCCACGACCACGATAAAGGAAGCCGTGGCCCCACGTTGGGCGCCATTTTATGTGGGATATTGCTACCAACAGAGGTACCGATAGAGTAACCAAAGGGTTGTCTCAACAGCGGCGATAGCTCAAAGGAGACGTCAAACCTAGTAGCGGCGGTCCCCACATCTCCGCGGCAATGTAGACGACGTTTAGGGCTACATTACCGCGGGTCGGTTCGATAAATTACCTCCGTCGGTGCCAATGATCGTCTACCTTGTCTCACTCTCTCGAATATAGCGGAAGAGAAGACACACGTACCAGAGTAAGGACAGAGTTCAAGAGCATTTATTATAATACTCCTCTAAAATGAACTACAATGTCCCCATCCAAAATGCCCCCCGCGCCGGCAAGGTAAGAAAAGTCCTTACCTGCCAGACGCGGGGTTCCGGAGAGCCAAGACCGGGGAAGCATCGGAGAAGTCGCCGACACACGTCCTATCTCTTTCGCGGTCACCGAACGAGTCCCCTTTCCCGAAAGCGGGAAAACAAGAGGCGAAACCTCCTCGCCTGTCAGCAGCAGTGATCCGCATCCGAGCGGGGGAACGGAAATCGGCCCCCCCCGAGAGAGAGTGAGAGGAGGGCCCCCCAAGACAGGCGGCCCTCCGCCTCACGAACAGGTCGGAGCTCACGGCGAAGGCAGCCGAGCGTTCCGACCCGCGGCCGTTATCACAGCCATCGGGGAAGGGAGACCGCAGGAATCCCCACAACTAGTAAAGTAAAGCAAAATAACTATTTTAAAGTGGAGCAAACGCCTTGACTCGCTTCGTCCTTAGTGGTGCTGTGCAGAGAAGCGATAACATTTGTTCTAGGAGCCGTTTTTGTGGATGTTGTTTTAGCGACTACGCGGAATTAATATTAGTTGTACCAATGCTTTTTAGTAAGAGATAGAGTCCACGACCTTCGAAACACTGTCTTCCCTTTGAAAGACTTTCGAGAAGGAGATCAGACACTTGGAACCTTAGTAAGTGCTGAGGTGGTCACCGGCCAAATGATTACCTCCAATATGTAGGCTATATAAGGCTCTGGAGCAGGGAACGAGACTGTGATTCTGGTGTTGAGTGCTTTATGGTGTTTGTGTTTGTTTTCAGTGCTTATTTGTGGGATGTGTATGTATCAAAGGGACACTATTTCCTAACAAAACTCAAACTATATATAAAAAATTGAGTTTTTTTTTAACGTCAATCTGCGGAAAAGTTAAAAGGAATTCAACAGAATTTATGTAAGAAGGAATTCTAAAGAAATGTATGTAAGAAGGAATTCTAAAAAATGTATGTAAGAAGGAATTCTAAAAAAATTAAGTGGCCAATTTTAACTAGGAGTTAAATAGGTTGTCAAAATAAAGTCTAAAAAACATCAATAAAGTTTAAAAAGAAATTCAATACGATTCCAGAATATTTTCAACAGAAATTCAAAAGAATTTAATTAGAGATTTTTGTAAGGGTCTGTAGTATACCATGTTTCCGTTAACATGATAACATCAAAAGAAAAGTCGAAACGTGCTTGAAAATACAACTTATAAACAAGCAACCGGAGCAAGAATTACATGCACAACGTCTACACTCAGTTTTTTTTTTTTTTGTTAGCAACCACGACGCGTCCTCCATCACCGCTAACGCAATTAGCACCGATATATCAGTGATCATTTTCCGATATTTATGTTAATAAACAAGCCTCATAAACCTAAAAATGTTAAGCACAGCGTACTTTAAAATTAAAAAAATAACAAACACTTCACTAGAAAACTTTAAAGCGTCTTTAAGTGTAACTGACTGGAACCAAGTCTATTTGCAAACAAACGCGAACCTCGCGTATGAAAACTTTCTACAGACGTTTCAAAATTTGTACGAGGACGGTCAAACAGTGTAAACGAATTCGCAAGCCTTGGATGATAAAAAAGCTTTTGAGCGAAATAGACGTAAAAAATAGTGTGTTTCAGCATTTGTTGAAAACAAGAAACCCAGATAATTTAACGACTTTTAAAAAAGTATCGAAATAAACTTTTTAATCTACAGAGACGTGCGAAGTCCAGTTATTACATAAACCACTTAAAAAAAAATAATAAAGAAGCAGGAATACCCTGGAAAAGAATTAATAGCGTAATTAATTCACATAGGGAGAAACATAATTTAGATGAAGTAACTCGTGAAGAAGGTACCCTTTTTGGGTGTTCTTTGTCGAATGCTTTTAAAAATTACTTAACATTGCAGATGACGTTGCAGTGTTGGAAAACGAGCTTGGTCCATATGTAGTTAATCAAACTGTAGGAGACTCGAGTCGAGGGGCTTACTGGCAGTTTATTCCAATACAGCAGGTCGGAGGGGCATGACCAGCTGCCAGGATGCCAGCTCGCCAAAGAACGGAAAGCACGAGCTCCCGTGTCCGAACACGTGCTCTACTGACAAAGGCGACAATCGTCTTTTGCACAAACGTTATTATGCAGTCTTTCTTTTTACATACGACAGATGAAAGGGAGGTCCGTGCCGTTTTCAGAAACTTAAGGAATTGCAAGAGTTCGATGTTAATGGATTTGACATTAAAGTAATCAAGTATGTTATTGACATAATTGTCAAGGGAGGTCCGTGCCGTTTTCAGAAACTTAAGGAATCGCAAGAGTTCGATGTTAATGGATTTGACATTAAAGTAATCAAGTATGTTATTGACATAATTGCGCCTGTATTAGCGTATATATTTAACGTGTCCCTTTCAACTAGTTGTTTTTCAAACTCTATGCAGGTTGCGAAAGTTGTGCTTATATTTGAAGGCGGCGATAAGATGTTTAAAAACATAGACCGATTTCCTTGTAATCATTTTGTTCAAAGGCCTCGAAAAAATAATTCACATAGACTTTTTTGTTATCTAAAAAAAAAAAAAAAAAAAACACGTACTCTCTAATTTGCAACACGGTTTTTGGAACAAGCGTTTAACTGAAACCGCGCTGCTAATGCAAAAAGAAGAGATATTAAAATCTATCGAGGATAAAGATCTTATTCTAGGTGTGTATGTTGACTTTTCTAAGGCCTTTGATTTCGTTAATCATAGCATACTATTAAAAAAAGTTAGAGCGTATGGTATCCGAGGAACTTGACAAACTTTTTGAATCATTTTTGGAATATCGAAAGCAGTTTGTTAGCCTAAATATTTATAATTTAGCAACCAATAGAATTGTAACTGGAGTCCCCCAGGGAAGTGTACTTGGGCCGCTGTTATTTGTAATATTTATAAATGATATACCAAACGTTAGGTTTATTTTATACGCGGACGATGCCTTCTTCAAGAACAACTTCTGAGATCGAAAGTACGGCGGCAGTTGCTCTCGAAAACCTACACTTATGGACGCAAGTTAAAAGACTAAAAATAAACACAGACAAAACTAAATAAGTAATGTTTAAATTGATGCTGAACCAAACATTTCAGTGTCTATAATAAGTGGCGCACGATCTTTCCACGAGCTGCAGGAGCCGCCGGTGTGCGCGAGCACACACAACGAAATTGACGTCATCATACCCCCCTTCAAGGGGGATATGATGACGTCAATTTCGTTGCGTGTGGTCGCGCACACCGGCGACTGCTGCAGCTCGTGGAAAGATCGTGCGCAACTTATTATAGACACTGAAATGTTTGGTTCAGCATCCCTTTAAGCCACGGAATCGTAAAATTTTGTTGCCTCTACATATCACGACGAATTCATCTTCTTTAGAGATTGCAAAATCTGTTAAAATTCATGGTGTCATTTTTTCTGAAGCACTTTCTTGGACTGAGCACGTTGTAGCCGCCGAAAAGTTTGCAAAGCGATAGGAATAATATCTAAAACTCGTTTTATGTTTCCCGCGCGAGTGAAGTTGCTCTTGTATTATTCCCTGATCTGCGCACATTACGTGTACTGTCACCTGGTTTGGGGACAAACAACGAAACAAAACTTAACAACACTGATTCAAACACAGAAGAAAGTATTTCGCATAACTGGAAAATGTTTCTTTTTTGCATTCTTCTGATGAGCTTTTTCGAAAACATAAAGTTGTGACAATGAATCTTTTATACGACTATCGCTTGATGGGAGTCTACAATATGGTAGTAAAACGAAATAACAACTTTTTTTCTTTCCATACTGTCGGGCTTGGTGAGGACAAACCAGACGTATGAAACTGTTCATACTAAGAACTGGTGTGTATACTACTCCCCGTACTAATCACGGATTAACCTCTTTCAAATGTACGCTACCGTCGCTTTTAAATGAGCCCGAAGGTGAAAATATTGACATAACTAAAAAAGAAAAGGGTATGCTACGTAATATGTTATTAGAAACAGAGTGATAACGACTTTTTGGTAGCTAATTGATGTAATAAGGTGTAGTATTTTGTTTTTTGCTTCTAATTGTTTGAAATTTTTTCTGCTGCTTTTCTGCCACATAAGGTAGGGCCTCGTCAAGCTGCAAGCCTTGCAGCTTTTGTTCATCTCCCTCCGCAGTGCATAAAGGAAAATAAAGAGATTATTATTATATACTTTTGGAGTATACTTCCTAGCGCAGTGCGGTTCGCGCGTCGACCCAGTCTGGGCAACTAAGGTGTACGCACTAGAAGTTAGTATAGGTGGCCATTAGCATCCATTCATTATCCATTCATCCAGTATATATGGTATTCCAAGGTAAACATAAACAAGCAATGGCGGAATTGTCTTTCGCCGAGATGACTTCCGGTTGACCAGCTTCTTGTGTATGTTTCAATGAACAAGAATGAGCAGCGCGTCTTTTAAGTTCTTTTTTTTTTTTCGGTGGAAATTCAGGAAAGGCATGTCGAAAACCGGACGTAAAACAGATCGGTGTGTGTTTCTGGACCATACGGCGCCAGGAAAAAGAACCGCATCCAGTTTTATTTGGCCTCTGTGGCGAAAGTTACGTGGCCCTATCTATACCTGACGACCCAGTGGAAACCTGTGTACATACACGTGAGACATTGGACGGTATTAAGACGCCCACAAATGAACCGAGGCATATAATTGTTTCGTGTTTTTCGTGCACGGGAGTGCGTGTATGAGAACAGCATCGCTTCGGTCAAGTGCGCGGTGTCGCCGTGGGTGTTCGAGGTGGCCAAAGCGAAACTACGCTACGGCTATCGGACGTATAGTTGAAGGGGAGTGCGAAGGATTTTGCCACTCGTGCTCGATAGTGCTCGGGAAAAAGCGAGCGGTGCGTTTTCGACGACGAGTAGAGATATTGTGACTGGGACAAAGTCTTCACAGTGTGTATTGCGCCGCTCGTTCTTCGCAAAAATCAAGCGACGTGTTGTCGACGACGATCGAGTGGAGATAGATTGTGATTGTGACAACGTCGACCTACCGCGGCGATCCCGTGAATGATATTCACGTGGATACAGTTGAAGGCGCAGACGTCAAAATTGATTTTAGATCCTAGAACCCAGGCGACAAGGTAAGAAAACTAGCCTTCACGTCCGACTTGTTGTCACGCGATACTCGTGCAGAACATACTGTATTTGTTCGAACTTTTCTGTTTGGGAAGACACACAGGCGCTGTTGTGTTTGACGACGTGGGTGAGTAATCAAATCGAAAGGATGGTACCAGTGGCTTGTTTCACGTCTTGCTTTGATCGTGTCACGTGCAGACGCTTAACTGCGTGCCGAAAAAAAAAAAAAAAAACACAAAAAAAAAATCTGGCTTTTGAATTGACGTGTCTGAACTTGACGTTCGGAACCGAACTCCAGGTTCGGTTCCGTAACCTCCCACCCCTCCCATTCTCAAGTCCTCCGCTGACACAAACTTGACAAACCCTCAACATTCACGTCTCTCTTCTTTTTTTCTTTTTTAGTTCGTCTGTGGTTTTTGGCTGGTGTTTGTTCAGGTAACAGAAACCGTCTGTTCACAAGCTCGCACGCACACACAAATGAATGTCAGCAAGTGATTCTGCTCTAAGATAAAACAAAAGCGATAAAAGCTGTTATTTTATGTATAAAATGGTCTGTGTTATGAAAACCTGCGTTCAGGCTAAAATACAAACCTAATATTTGGCCGAATAGGAATTAATATTTCAATCAATCTTTATTTGCAGAAGAACTCAAGTGTGATTCGTTCGATCCAGTATCCTCGCTATCGGGAAGAGTCGGATATGTGCACCTTCGATTTCATAACTAAGCGATCCTAGTCAGGCACGTAGCCAGGGGGAGGGCCGGGGGGGGAGGGGGGGGGGGGGCATAGGGCTCGGATTTTCCCGAAATCTTCCATTTTGCCGGGACCTCCTCTCCCCCTCCCCCTCATACAGCATTTTGTCATGGGTGCCCCCCCCCCCCCCCCCCCCCCCCTCCGAATCACAAAATCAAAATCCTGGCTACGTGCCTGATCCTATACTCTGTTTCACCTTGTGTTGTACCGCAGGAAAGGCTACAAGCGCGAGCTCCTTGCTCTAGGGCAGATCTCGGCGGCACAAGCTCTCGTGCACCAAGGGCAGCTGCCAACGTTATGAGCTCGCGCTTCTAGCCTTCGCTGCGGTACAACATAAGGTGAAACGGAGTATAGTGTAGAGCGTAAAATCGACGCGCGCGTGACAGAGACCGCTCGCGCCCGACGGCCGCGGCTCGAAGCTTCTTTTATTTCGCGGAGATCCTCCACAGCAACGTTGTACAGTCAATTGCAAAGAATTTCAGCATTTCAAGAAGCCAGTGGACGCGGAAAACATAACAAAGGAGAGATTTCATTGCAGAACATACGAAATATAGCGGTGATGCTGCCCTTTAGAAGCATGCAAACAAAACCCTAACCGGAAGAGGTCCGAATATCATGTATACGTTTACTATACTGCAGGCACGTAGCCAGGATTTTGTTTCGGGGGGGGGGGGGGGGGGGGGCCCACCCATGACAAAATGCTGTATGAAGGCCTGTTCACACATGCAGCGGAGCGCTACGAGCGTAGCGCTTACCTCGCGCTAAGCGCGTGCTGACGGGAGCGTTCACCAGCTTTGTATCGCACCGTCAAAACTGTTGCCCATGGCAGACGATAAGTAGCTGACGGCACGTGAGGAGCGCTACATCAGCGCTTCGCTGCATGTGAGAACCGACCTTGAGGGGGATGGGGGGAGAGGAGGTCCCAGCAAAATGGAAGATTTCGGGGGGGGGGGGGGGGGGGGGGGGCCCGGGCCCCATGGGCCTCCCCTCTGGATACGTGCCTGCTATACTGTTAGCAAACAACAACAAAAATATATTTACTTGAAGTATACTTCGCGAGTTGTTTCCCAAACATCCAAAATTCGTGTACTTCCAGTGTACCGCTTTTTATCAGGGACACTGATGTCGTACGACAGGCGATGATGTCGTATTATTTTAAGCTGAATAAATACACGTTTTATTCCTTCATTCTTCGAACGTGTACATATTCCTCACCGAATAATGACAAACAGGACGTGAGTTCTAAAAACGATTGCTCTGTTACAGCTTTTTTTGACTCCGAAATTAGAGGATAACGCTGTAAATTCCCAATTTTTGAAATCTGGGTTACGCCCAAAAACATTCTGTCGCCCACTGCATATGTTTTACCTTCGTCAGCGAAAAAACGCAAAGAAAAAAGCTACTTTTATTTAGAATTTCTAAATTGTGCTGCTTTCACTCGCATACGTGTTGAACACAATCTTGTGCCCTAGTTGCCACAAACCTATTTCCTAAAAAAAAAAAAAAAAAAAAAAAAAAAAAACTTTTGGACATTTTGATGTATTTGTACTATGTACTAACAGTCTTGCGCACTCAAACTCCGGAAACATTGACTCGTTTGGATTTTCTAACCCTCCGTGTGTTTTGCCCCAAGGCTCGCACTTCAAACAACGCGCCGTGACGATCGCGCGGGACCGGCTAGGGGACGGCCAACCACAAATCACAAAACCGCAAACTTAGAACCAAAACCACCAATTAATTAAGGCAAAAATCACACGGTTATTCGTTGAGCGTTGAGTCAAGACAATAAAAACATCAATACAAATTTAAAAGCCCGGCATTTTCTTTCAAAAGATTGTGCACTCTTTCTTGTCGCGCTTTCAGCCGAGCGTGCGTGTTGTTGCGCCAGGTCGAGCGCGAGGTTGGGCCCGGTGACCAAGTGCGTGGTGCGGCTGCGGAGGACCGGCGCGCGGCGCGAAGGTGGCGGAGGATCTGAGAGGCGGCCGGCCGAGAAGAGGGAAAAAACGAACTGGTCCCCACTCGTGCAGTCGGCGAAGGCGCCGGTGGGTCGTTACGTGCGTGCTACACGGCGATGGCGGCGATCTACGCTTGGTGAATCTTCGCTGACTCCTCGTGACAACGGCTCGCAAGGGATATCGGCCCGTTGTTGTGTGACACTCGAGGATTGCCGGTGTGTGCGTGCGTGCTTGTTTTGCGACCGACTGCGACCCTGCCATGCATCTGGACGGCGGGCTTGCAAGCTGGTGGGCCGTCTGCACCGCAGGTAAGGCCTAAGCGACGCCGCCTCACCTTGCCTCGCTGATTTCCGCTTCTTGCGGGGACGACGCTCCCGATCGAAGACGGACAATGACGGCGCCGATCGGGCTTGTTCAGTCAACATCTTACTTTGACCGATGTATTCCAT
Source organism: Ixodes persulcatus (assembly GCA_013358835.2). Taxonomy (NCBI): domain Eukaryota; kingdom Metazoa; phylum Arthropoda; class Arachnida; order Ixodida; family Ixodidae; genus Ixodes; species Ixodes persulcatus. Next base: position 24,193 of record JABSTQ010009335.1, read on the forward strand.
CGGTGATCGGGGCTGCTTCGTTTCTCGTCGCCCAGTTCGTACGTGTTGGCGTCTGACAGGTGGTTGCAGTGCGAACGTGCGGCCTTTTGGACGCGCGCGCTCGCGTCTCTAACGGTTTTAACAGTCAGAGTGCGCTTTTGGTGTTTTGGCCAAGTCCGCGGCGGTTCTTGAATGGCGAAAGTGGCGAATCCTATCGTTCCTGTGGTTTTATTTTTCGCCTCATATTGCGGTGAAATAGCTGATCTGGTCGTGTATATGTATCGGCAGTGGACGCCGCAGACTGACGATTAGGGCGCGCTGTTTGAACCCGGTTTAGGCCATTTTCGAACAAAACGCACGGCCTCCTTTTATCTTTAAGCCATATGTTGTTGCTGAAAACGACTTCACGCTCAAATTGGTTCTGATCAGTCCAACCAGTGGTCCGTCCGACTCGCGGAGATATCACAACATAATTGAAGTTGCCGTTGATTCAGCTTGTAGCGTCGAATCTGGAAACTATCACGATTTACGTTGACTACACCTAGAAAGTCTTTTCTGTTTTCTTTATCCGATAAAGTGCTGTCTAGTCCGTGTTTTTCACTGAGGCCGTTGAAGCTATCTTTCCTAATAGCTCTCCCCATATTTCTACCTGTTCTCCCCACGGATAATGATCTACTAGCCTCGGGTGGGTGAGGAAGGAGGCCGTGCCTACCCCAAAGCGCGAATTCCGGGATGGGGTGCGATCTCGGGAGGCTCCTTTGTGGACATGTCCCCTGTGGCCACTTTGGACGGCGCCTACCCGCCGAGTCGCCCACCTTGAGCAGGCTCCCATTAGCACGGCTTCCGGGATAAGGACGCGGCGACGGACAAACTCCCTGGCAAATTGCCTTTTTTCTTTCTTCTACCTGGCTCTGGATCGTCCCCTACCTCGCTTGCTTTGTTGGCCGCTTCCGTACCTGGTGAAAAACACGGTATTTTGTGGCGCTTTTTCGAAGCCACGCTGCTGCCGCACACAATATCGGTTCTCGAAGCTGGAAAAGAGGGAACGCCGGCGGGCAGCGGCTACAATGGCAGCAGGAAGATTGCTTATTTTGGGGGGAGGATAAAGAGGGATTTCAGGTAGGGCGAGTGGTGAAGAGAGGGCGCATTTCGAATTTTCGGAAGGCAAGCGAGTCAAAACACCCACGGTGCGTGTTGTGGCATTTCCTTCCTTTGGCGCTTTTCCAAACAAGGAGAGTGGCCAGGTATCAAGGCTAAACCATTTTTTTTTCTTTCAACGAACTTATCGGAGGAATGAATGAATGCGGCTCAATCCTTTTTGATGGGGCGGTGGCTTACGTCATCTAGCATGTGTTTTGATATGAACAGTTAACCGAATATACATTATTAAAGGATAATGTGTTTTTGGTGTGTTTTGTAGCACGCACCAAACAGTCTTTACCAGGGGCATCCTAGAAAAAGGGTGCTAGCGATCTTAGTGGCGTCCCAGAGGTGTTTTACGACTTGCTGTGAGCCTGTGACTGCGCTCTATACCCACATCTAATGTAGATGCAACACATATTACACGCACAGAAACAACAAATAAAGACAGAATGAAACGCGCGCAAGACCGCTATCGCGACTTTGTTAACTGCTCCATCGCTTTTATGCTCTGCAAAGTAACCGCCTCCGTAATGGACCATTTTAGGAAGCCACTGCTTGAGGAGGTCCTGGAATGAAAATACGTGAACATGTGCGCAAGCGAGCACTCCCCCGACTACGGTAGCAAGATCCGGCTGGCTCTATTGAGCAAAGTCTGTTTTGTCCCTATCGTGGCTTGTCTTTTCGCCCCGAAGTTTATTTTAGGACGCTCCTTCACTCTCCTTCCTAATCCGTGCAATTTTTCACGTAATTTCCTACCAGAACCTTCTGAACCTGCGACTTTCTAAGATGGTCCATTGCGAAGGTAGCAAGTACGTTGCTTTGTTCTCCAGGATATTGCACGTTGAGCACGATATGTCGAACTTCGAGGATCTCCAAGGGAAAAGCATTTGTGCAGGCAGTAATTATCCGGTGTAGTTCTGAAACAACCTCCGAGCTCTTTGAAGCGGGCTTGTTGTCGCTTCCCCGCAGTGCACAGCAACACTTTATTTTTTCCGTTTTGTTCTTAGCCCGAGACTGAGGCAGGAAAAGAGGAAAGTTTCAAAGTAGAAGAAAAATGAACAGTCGCACGTGTCCTCGACTGTTCATTTTTCTTCTACTTTGAAACTTTCCTCTTTTCCTGCCTCAGTCTCGGGCTAAGAACAAAATCCACCAGCTCGCCTGCGCACTCACTGCATTAACTTTATTTTTATTTTTTTTTACACTCATTAGAAAATGAGTTATGTTCCCCTATACGATAAATTATGTATAGCTAGAAATAAAGGTGTAGCTAGAGTGTAAGTTTGTTTTAACATCTTTTTCATCCCCTGAGGGATGTAAATATTTTTAGTGTGTACTTCGTTCCTGATCGGCAGTGATGTCACCTATCGCCCGTTCTACGCGCTTGGATTTCCGTAATGTCCTTGGTCAAGTCGAGAGCCTTTTTTGGCTTGCAGCGGGTTCATTGCAGCTGTGTTTATAAAATCTACTCTAGCACGCACCTGCCTGGACAAAAGCCATTACAAGTGTGTTTTTTTTGTCTTTTTTTTTTTTACTCGCGTAGTATTTTTTAGTCGGGGCAGCTTCCCGTTTTATTACTGCTCGTCGTCCATTTAGGGAGGAGTGGAAGAGCAGATGTGGGGAGTGAGGACAGGTGGTTCTGCGTCGTCATCCCAAACAGGGATGGGAGGGAGTCTTCAAAAATGGAGGACATGAGGGAGTAGCAGCTGGGAAGCGGTGCAATCAGCGGACCAACCTGAAGACCAGTCGACGGACGCCCACCCCCCCCCGGAGCTCTCGAAAACACCAAGATGCGCTTTTTTTTCCTCTAGAGGTAGATTGGAGTGGCTCCGGAGACGGAGATAGAAGAGAGCAATTACTAGGGGGGGGGGGGGGGGGGGGGGGGGGGAACTCGAGGAGGGCCCAGCCAATGTCGAACGTTCGTTGGCCGGCCAAATAAATTCGAACAGTGACGAGATCGAAAGGGAGAGCCAGCTGGACGAGGCGCGTAGCTTGGTTTCTTCTTTGCGTTCGCATGACATTTCCGTCGTTTCTTAGCGTGGCATCAAAAAAGCCCCAAGCGCACGCTGCTGAACGTTGTAGTAGCGATCTGGCGCCAAGATCGTGCGTTTTTTCGAACGTGTCAAGGTTTCTTCTAATTCCTGCGCTCTTTGTATGTCAGCGCTCAGGGATGATGGTGCCGCGGTGTGAGAACCGCGCTCTCTAGTTAACGAATTCTCCACCCCCCAATAAGGATGCTCGCTTACACCTTCTTGCCGAAAAATTCTGATGCAGAAATCTAATATCGCTCGTTTTTAACAAAACCTACCTCGTACCGTTGTTCTACTTGAATCATCCCGGTGAAAGCCATCTCAGTAGGCACTATACTCTGTTTCACCTTATGATGTACCGCAGGAAAAGCTACAAGCGCGAGCTCCTTGCTCTGGGGCACATCTCGGCGGCACAAGCTCTCGTGACTTAAGAGCAGCTGCCAACGCTATGAGCTCGCGCTTCTAGCCTTCGCTGCGGTACAACATAAGGTGAAACGAAGTATATAGTGTGCCCTCATTGGTCCTGAAAGGTGCGACTATACTCGTGTGCACCAAAAAAAAAAACAAAAAAAAAAGTTTTGAAGATTGTTTACGCGCCGCGCGAAGTAGTTTTTATTAAGATTTGGTTGGAATAAGAGATGCTTTTGGCGTTTGAAACGTGTACATCTTGATAACACATATATAATCTGAAATGCACCTGCATATATCTTACTCTCTACCTAAACGGGGAAATTAGTAATGCCCGGCGAGGAACCGGACTCACGCGGGGGCTCTTATTCTGTACACGCTTCTTGCTTCGGTTCCCGGCGTTTTGTTCTTTCTCCGACGACGGAAACAGAATGTACGGACATGACGTCATGAGAAGCTGTGTCCTGCGCTCTGCTAGCTGTCCCCGTTACGAAATCCCCGATGGTCGTTTGCCGAGTTTGACCACGTCGCCGCAGTCCAGTGAGCCATCCGGTGCCTCCGTCGTCGTGAGTCAGCCGTGTGCCGCAGGCGCCGGGCGTTCCGATTGTCTGAGTGCGCCGTTTCTGGTCCCGAGAGCTCGGTAGCCTTGGCATCCTCGTGGGGCGTCACTGGCGTGCTCTTCGTAAAGGGGGCTTTAGCTCTTCGGAGCGCAAGTTCGTCTGCTTCTCGCGTAGGTGTTGCGGTCACCTCAGAACGCCGAGCACTGATTGGCTTGGATTGGAAGGATAATGGGTAGACCCGGAGGCAGCCACCATTGAAGTCTGCCCGCTATCCTTCCAACCAGAGCCAATCAGAGCTCGGCGTCGATCTGACGTCACCGCAACCCCTGGCGCAAGAAGCAGACGCAGCGCCGCCTACTTGGCGTCTGCGTCGCCGCCAGCGCGTCTTGCCGCGTCTCACAGGGAGCGCAATGCTACGCGGCGACGCCAAGACGGACGCGTCTACCACTTTGCGGCGATCGGCGTGTTTGCCGCTTGGAGCGGGTTAGAAGTCCACTGACGATGACGTCTTGTGCAGGCCTTGTCTTCTTTCATGTGGCTGTTCACGGTAGCTTCTCGGGGACGATTGAAGCCAGGGTGTCACCTTGGAATGAGAAAAGACTGCCTGGACTCTCGCGAGGACTTGTCCGCTCCTTGAGAATTTCGAGGTTTTAGAATAAGCCGGAACGTAAAGCGGCTTTGTGCCTCCAAAACGCGCGTCAGCCATCTTTGTTGCCCTTCCCGGACCTCTCCTAGCCTGTGGAGGCCAAGCAGCTTGGACGTGACCAAGCTCCTTAGCTCCCAGTTAGCGTTACTAGCGTGTTTTTGTCAATACGGGATTCCCTCCCGCGCAAAAAAACAATAAAAAAAACCATTGTATTGAGGATTTGAAGAGAACCTTAGCGATTTTTGAAGGACTGAAGGAGGCAGTATTCGTGCTGTGATACAGCTCGTGAAATAGCGAACTTGGAAAACCGTCCATTTTACGGCTTGCCATGTCAACAGTCTCACAACACCGAACAAACTTCACCCGGTGTGATCCAGAAGTTCAAAGATATAGGTTGCATTTATCGATTTTTGGCAATGTAATGCAATGTGGCAAGCAAATCGTGCTGTCAAACAATGCAAAAAAAAAAGAAAAAAAGAAAAGACATCTGCTGGTAAACTCTCACTGCGTTGCGTGAATCTGGGCGAACGCGTTTGCTAAAACCGTCCCCGAAGGAGACCGCGCGATCGTTATACTTGGTTCACTCCTAAGCTGGCAGTAATGCAGATTCTGTGCTCGTTGGACCAGTGATCCGTTCATCTTTCGTCGCCAGGTCACGCTCTCCCCCACGCAGGAAGCGGGTTCAGGTGATGCAAGGAAAGGCAGGCGGTTCGATTGGTCCGGCCGGTGCCTACCGCACTTTCGGCTGATCAGAAAGTTCATCGAACACAAAAACGTCGAACTGCGTGCAGCCCACGTCAATTTTACGGGTGCCCGGCTCGCCCGGGTTCGCCGCTTTGCAGACAGACAGATAAGCCCGCTTTGCTTGTGTGGCGTCTGCCGTGGCCCTCCGCTCGCCTTTGCCTTCCTCCCCTGGCCAGAACTCGGCGGCGTCGTGGGGCTGTTTACGTTGCGCCACCTGCGCCTCCTAATCTGGTGCACCTGCCCCCCCCCGCCCCTGGAGGGGGCCGGCTGCGGGGAAGGAAGACCCCGTCGCCCGGCTCGCCCTGAACACACGGACGGAACACGGAACACACGGACGACGATTTCCTTTTATTTCTTTAATTTCCCGATAGAGACAAAGTCTACCACGTGTTGCTTCCCTTATGAAAACGAATATTGGATTTCTGGTTTGATCTTGATGTGTTCCTAATCAGTCGTTAGAAATGCAAGAAACATCTAACGTCTTTTCACATCAGTTTCTCAACATCAACTCACTTAATATTAAACATCAATGTTTTCTTAAAAAGAACAACAAAAAAACTACATAGTTATTAAATATATATATATATATATATATATATATATATATATATATATATATATATATATATATATATATTTTGGCAGCACTTTGTTTTTGAGATTTAAACCCGACAATTATACTTTATAATTGATCAACGCAGAGACTGAACGTAGAAAAACCTTTGACCCCAAAACACGTTGGCTATTTTGTACGTACGCAGCGCTTCGAATCGAGATTTGACGGCAATGATTGGGTGCGAGAGAAGGATTGGGTGCACGTGATTGATTCCCTCTCGCATTTCAATGCGTTTCGGTCCCATGACTCCCATTTATCCAAACGTAGCCGTTGAAAGCCGGGGAAATCATAAAAGTAAAATGCTTCTTCCCCTTATTCTATCAGGGATGTGAAAATTTCAAGACGCGTGTTGACGTACTAAGGAACCAGGAATCCTGTCCTTATCCGTGCTAGTCCCTCTTTGTGTTTAGCTTTCCCTTTCTTAGCAGCAGAGATTATCCACCATTTTCGGAATTACTGGTTCCAGAGTACGTGGTGGAACACCCCCGCTACCAGACCTCGGGCAACGAAGCTGATCCTCTCGGCCTTACCAAGCTGCGTTTACCTGGATTGAGCTTTTCAGGCGTCGCTTTTGTGCCCATTGTGGGAGTCTCCAAGGACGTACCTAGAACCATTCGACTCCGCTCACCCCTAAGCTGAGAATACGGTGGGAGCTACGTGCCCGCCAGACCAATCTGCGGCCCCTCTATGGTTACCTGACTCCGCTCTCTGCGCGTGGGTATGGGCGGGAGCGTGACCACGTGGCGAAAGACAGATGCATGACTGGTCCAACGAGGAGGTAGCTTCCCCCGGGGTCTCAGCTTAGGGGTGAACGGAGTACGACCTTGGAGACTTACAACATTAGAATCATAATTGTAAATAAAAAAATAATAATAAAATAATAATAATAATAATCGCGAATCTTGGAAGAGTATTTATTTACTGCATTACAACTTACGATAATAATCCCCGGAGAAGGGGAAGGGGTCCTTTGTCCCCCCCTTGTTCCGCTTTCTCTGCTTAGTTCCTTTGGCGATGCTATAAACTGTCAACCAGATTAGTTTTTTTTTTTTTTCTATGTTATATTACGTTTTCATGTGTCTTAACTCTACGTAATTGCCATAATGAGAATGATCGTAAGTCCATGGTTATTCTCAGCAACACCGCAGCACGTTAATTTGTCTGGTACTTACACACATGCTACTCCCACACATTAGCGGAGCGTGTATTGTATACCGAAAAGCACTGAATATGTGCCTCAAAAGCACAGCCAGAGGAGCACTTCGGTTACCGTGGCGGGATGGAGTCACGTAAGATCCCTTTCTCGTTTTTTTCTTTTTTTCTTCTCGCAACATTGACGACGCGAACCAATTGTGTGGACAGAGCTCTTGTTTTTCGGTTCCCGTGTGGTCATGGTACTGCCCCATTTCCGCCACTGACGACGACAGTATCCAATCGTCCTTTCTTCCCAGACGCAAAGTCTCGACAGCTTTCGCGTTTGTGGGGCAGCCAAGGTTAATCGAACTCCTTTGTTCGGGTAACGACATTCCCTTTACACGGAACTTGAGAGCGACCACTCGGACACCCGGTCTACTGGCTAAACGAGCCGCCACGAATCTGAGACTGTCGGCTTCGCGCGAGCTCGACAGTGCAACGCACGCAGCAAAGGCGGCGCACGGGGATACGGCAATATGGGTGTGAAAAGCAGTGCGGGCACGGGTGTGTCAGTACACGGTCCACACAGCAATAGTAGACAACTCGAGAGAGTGTCCCTTTTTTGCCCCTTTCTCCGAGAGTGTTTTGTTTCACTATTGTCCGCTGCTACATTACGCTTTCAACCAAACTCGGCACTACCAGGTGAAGTGCTCGGCACTGTCCCAGCACCACCTAGAGACAAAGCCGCAGTGCTCAATTTTCTATACTTGACGTAGTGAGGGCCGGCGCGATTGAACCGATGGAACTCGAGTTCCCGCCAGACATAGCACTCGTGTTCAATGTATGCACTACCTCGCGTGGCCCTCTGTAGCCACGTGGAGAATTCAGCACCACGGCTTTATATATCTATACTAGTTTTCACCTCAAAAACCGGAGTGAAAAGAAGTCCGGCTTCTCGCGGAGCATTACAAATTTCCTCCTTTATGCGGAGAATTAAGTTGTATGTAGGCGCATTTTAGATTAGATATGGGTTATCGAGACGTACTCGTTTCAAACGCCAAAAGCATCCTATGGCTATCAAATCTTGTGTTAAGACTACTTCGCGCGGTGTACACGCAACTCCCCCCCCCCCCCCCACCCCCCCCCCCCCCCCCCACACACACACACACACACACCTTTTTGTTTTCCTGAGGTGAAAACGAATATAGGTGGTGCTGGCGCTACCTCTAGTTAGGGTGAATTTCAGAAACGGTGGGCGTCGCCTTTATGTTTGCGCTTCCCCGGCGTTCCCTTCGACCAGTGCCTCCATCTGATTGGTTGCGGTGTGATAATAAGGTACTCGTCATATCCTGCGCTTCTTAAGCTATCGAATTTAAGATCTTTTAAATTAGAATTACAATAAACTAAAAAAAAAAGTATTATGTCTGATATTTTATCAAAACGTACACATTTCAAAGGCAGAAAGAAAAATATAGATTTCCTTCGTAAATAACGATATCTCGTAAGAATTGCGTGACGCAGCGTATGCACTACGTAAAAAAAAAAATCTTTCTTCGATTTTTTCTTCTTTCTTTGGCCCGTCAAGTGCCCCGAGGCGTAGATTTGGGCGTCGGTCGGGCTTCCTCTCCATCGTTCGAGGTCAGGTCGTCGGACCGATTCCCCCGAAGCCAGACGGGATTCCTTCGGCGGGGCGACGATTGCCGACGCCGCTCGTCCCCGCTGCCGCTTGCGCCGACGCCCAACGCCGCCTCATGAGCTGCCCGGCTTCTTGGGGCCGCCGTTGCTCGCCATGCAGTCACACACGCGACGCCACTTCTTGGGGCACGTGCGCAACCCCGCTAGCGAAGACGAGCAGCCCGTGCACGAACATCCTGGGCTTGCTTCGAAAGATACGGTATACCGTGTAAAGTCCGCGTATACCGTAATTCTTTTTATTTTATTTGAAACATTTTTATTGCGCGTTTTCGAACCTACTTTCACGGCTACGTGTTTAGACCGCCGGTCGCTGTGAATGTTTGATTCGCTCGAGAAGGCTGCAGCGAGCCAACTTGCCGCGACAGTTTTCTTTCCTCGCCGCTAGGTGCACCGTCGATTTCGCGGAAGTCGCTTGGAACGAAGGACGGTGCATTCCCTCTATGAGCGACGAGCCTCGCGATCCAATCAAGAAAACGGGTCGCCAAGGTGCGAGAACAGCAGGGCAGAAATGCGAGACCACGCGAGCCTTCATTTGTACAGATCGCCCCCGTCAACTTCTGGGGGAATACGCTGGTCAGCCGTCTGCTCATAGAGGCCCGTGGCGATGCCTCGCGTACCCGCATATATACAGAGGAAAATAGGACATCAACGTGACGGATATGCTTTGCACTGCATGGGGAGATGTGGAGGAGACAATACCGTATTCGCTGCTTCAGTATCCGGCACTCTCACCTACACCAGGCATCGGCACCAGTATTGAACAAGCCCTTGGGTTTACGGAAGAACTGAGCTGCCTGACGTGCTCCAAACGGATGCTTGAGGATTGGTGGACAACCCACAAATGATTATCAAGAATGAGACATGCTTCATTTATTTATGTATACCCACGTATATTTCTTTTTTTATTATGGCTCGTTTATGTGATAGGCTCTTGATTTCAAGAGATTGCGCCGCACAAATACATACATACATACATCGCCGACACCCTCCAAGCTATAGTGTCGTGTCGTTTACCCGCAGTCTCGGGTTTTTTTTAACCATGTAAATCCCCTATATTGTCGCGAATAAAAATAGGAGACGAATGTGAAACGGAAAATAAGCATTTAATGAGGCGAACTTGTGGCTCCAAACTACAAAGAAGAGAAATACCCCGTATATTGCGTCGTGGGGTAGACTGCTCTTATACGCGCGTTACGTTCAGGAATGTTCATGACCAGAACACGGGACGACAGCCGAGAATGGGCTCGAACTTTTTAGGAGATGATTGAGTGATGAAGGGGAAGAACCAGGCCGAGCGGGGTTCGAACCCCACTCGGTCGCGTGGCAGCGTCGTGCGACTCGCGAGCGAATGTTTGCATACGGATGCCGTTGTGGCGGTCTGTAGGCGTCAAGCATGCGCACTAACTTGCGTCTACATTTTTTCTTTTTTTCTTTTTCTATTTTATATAACGGCGTGCTATTTGAGGGTCTGAATAACCGGGTATTACGGGTCCGTGGATTGCATTCACTCTGGGTGATCGGCTCGGGCCGGAAGCTCCTCGGGAAGCTCGTGCAGTCATGACGGGCTACCGACTCCGAAGGGATTACCGTCGCGCGGCCGGGACTTCAAAGGCGAACCGCCGCCGCCGCCGCTTGGCTACCACGGGCAGTGGTTGCGGCGGGGGATCCTGTCATCTCGCGTTCGCTCTTGTCGCTCACCGTGGTTTGGGGGCGACTCCAACACACACTGGGCGTCGGCGGAGTATCGGGTCTCGTTATCGGAACCTTCTACAAAAACTCCCCAATAGAAAGATTAAGGAGTTTTTGTAGATCGTTTACGCCGTTCCACAACGCCCTCCCCAACCCGCTACGATACCCGGAACTCTACAGCCAAGGCCATTGGCGCGCGGGCGCAGTAGCGGATTCTTCATTGCGGAGAGTTTAGCGGTGTGGAAAACGCGGTCTACGAAAACTCCCTAGTTAGTAGATCGTTCCGATACCTCCGATGTCCCCGATAACGAAAAGATGCACGCTCAAAGGCGGTGGCGGAGTATCGCGTGTCGTTATTGGAGTCATCGGAATGACGGGTCTCTCTGCGGAAACATCCTCACTCACCAAGGCGTCCGCAACCTTGCGTAGCCAGGGTTGCGGACGAAAATATTTTCTGGCTACTCCACTGACAACGTTCATCAGCGTGATGTTCACATCCAACTCGTGCGCGTTTCTAGCTTTTTTTTTTTCTTTTTTTCACTTTACTTGAAAAGGGTTGACGCGCGTCTGGGTCTACCGCTTAGGTTAGTGCCTCAAAAGGAGAGCTTTCCGATAGCTTAACAAACGCTTATTATGTTGACGCTTCTTGCTTGGTTCTTATCGGCAGATGCCGAAATCTAATTGGCTGTGGAGCGATAGATAAGATATAGTCTTCTGGTCACGAAACCTCTCCGTAGCGCTATGAAACAGCTTGGTACGCGTGGCGCTGTCGTCTGCGAGGAGCCGTCAATCGATAGCTGCAGCACCGCGGGGAGTCTGGCAACCAGAAAGTGGTATCCTACTTCCGAACCTGCTCTGAACTAATAGGGAGTTTTAGGGAACCGTTTTTGTACATCCGATACGGTACGATATGGGCCCTCCGGTACCAACTGCGCATGCGCTACTACTGAAGACTCGCATATCCGCAGTTCGTACCGGAGGGCCCCTCGTACCGTGTCTGATGTGAAAAACACGGTTCCCTCAAACTCCCTAGTGTTGCTTGTTTTCCTCTGAACGAACCAACGATAGAACGCGGTGACGCGTCATGGCACCGACAGCGTTTCCCGTTGAAGTAAGCGTCTTCAGTAAACGATCAGCTGATCAGACTTGCTTTGCTGCAACCTTCTCAAAAGTAATATCATTCTTCGTGCCTCTTCTTGCCTCGAAATGAATCACCGTCAGACATGGCGGCGTCGCAAGTAACGCATTAAGTAGTCACTGTACTCGTACGTACGCTAATTTGCCTCGCTCTTTTTCGCTCTCGAAAACATCGCTTTGTTTGAAAACAATCAAAATAACCTTATTTTTAAGTTTTGTTATTAGATATCAATAAAGAATGACCGGTGCTTGCACACGATGATCAATCACAGATCTAGAAAAAAAAATTCGGTGTACGAGAATTTTTTTTTTGTTTTGTTTTTAAACTGCTCGTAATCGCGAATTTGGGGTGGCTCACTAAAAGTGGGATGGCCGAACAAAATTGCCCCCACTGGAACAGAAGCGCCCCTGGTGGCAGCTGTTGACCTCATATCAAACTTTGGGCGAAGTTTTATGACCACGTATACGGCATGACTTCCTTCCAACTGTAAAAAAAAAAAAAACCGCCATTAAAAACAAACAAACAAAAAAAACTGCGGTTGCCGTTACGTTATGTGGCATATGTCAGCTGTTCGGGCACATACTGGTGTCTCGGTGGTCTTCTCAAACGGCGTGCCGAATTAAAAATAAAATAATAAGCGCTGCGGCGACTGCCCCTTCCTTTCCAAGAACCAATCGGGCTTAATTTTGACACACCCATAGATTTCTGAGAAAAGTCAGGTGGCCCCTCCTTGACCCCTGTGGGCGTGCCAAAGCGGAGAGGTGAAAAAAAAAAAAAAGGGTTTCAGCGATTCGCGTGGAAGAAAGCCTTCAAGGACGCTGTTCCCTGCCCCCATGACTTGTGTGTGTCCTCCGTGGACCATGAATCTCTACGACAGCGACGGGATCTTCGTGCGGCGTGGGCGGGTCGGATTAACACGTATACATGACGTAAAAGGGGAATGAAAAGAAGAAGCGAACCCTAATCCTGTTCGATTCGGGGATTAGAACGCGGCACAGCTTCGTCCGCGGATGCCTGCATGGTGCGAATTTGCGTCCGGATCGGATTTCTTGCCCCGCGAGTTGTAAATCAGGATATGGCGCCTTCCCGACGCGGTGCAGCGTTTCCGAAAGGGCTATTTTGCGATTCTCGCGAAGCCGCGGCTTCCCTTCCTAATCACAAAGCAGTCGGATGGATGTCTCAGTCTCGCGTCGCGGCGTATGTATTGTGGCAGGTGTTTCGCGGCCTTCGTCGGTTTAGTGCCCCGTCTTGACGTTGATCATTGTGTGTTACCACGACAGCGGGGCCCTCTCTTTCGACTGGAGTTCCGAACTCTTTGCGCTGTCGCGGCTTTCAGCCGAAGCCATCTTTAAAGGGCCCATGAAACGAATTTTGGACTGCAATGAATCAATTTATATTGGTATTTTACTAATAGCACATCGTTCAGTGGGCCAAAAGAAAAAAAGTAGAAAGACAAAAGCCTGACTTTAGGTACGAAAATTGGAAAACCACAGCGGACTATTTCGTACCTCCTTCCCTTCGTAAGCTCGCTGCCTTTTCTCTGTGATACATCCGCGGACCCCGCAGCGCGTCATCGGGACCCCGCAACGCGTCACCGGGCCCAAACGAACGTCACACGACACCGGAGCTCACTTAATCCGTTCACCCCTAAGCTGACATTGTGGTGGAAGCTACGCGCTTGCCGGACCAATCAGCCGCCTCCCTTTCATCACCTGACCTCATTCTCTGCGCGTGGGTATGCGCGAGAGAGCGTGATCACGTGGCAAAAGTATGGCTGGCCCAACGAGCACGTAGCTTCCACAGCACTGTCAGCTTTGTGGTGAACGGGGTGGGAAAGCAACTTTTGTCTGAATTTTGAGCGACGGCTAATCTTCTAGGGGGAGAATGGCTGTATCCGGATTAGAGAAACGAGAGTCCGAGCAAGAGGTGACTCCCCCTTTCCGTCTTCTGGAACTGTCTGGTAGAATGCGCGATTTGTGAGTTGAGGAGGAAAGCTAAACAGGAAAAAGTTGGAAAAGCGTTTCATGACTCCTTTAACGATTAGTTCTGATTTTGTTGGGACTATTTTTTTCCCCGTGTCTTCTCCCGAGCAACGGTAAAATATTTGCGAAGTCGAATCACCACCACCTTCGGCATCATCTATGGTAGTGGTCTCAAACTCATTTAAGTGTGGGGGCCAAATAGCCCACACCGGAAAGGTCGAGGGCCAACGTAAGACGAGGGGGGGGGGGGGGGGGGGGTTAAAAGATTTTAATGAGAAAGGACCTCGTGCTCTGTGTTTTTTTGCAAACCCACAGTTTTGCCAGTGACATGTTTAGATTTCATTTGTTTATATCACTACTTTGGACCCTGACCTGGTGTGATAACAAGAACTAAAATGACACCGCACCGCCAACGTGCTGGAATGTGATTAAAAAAACGGAGACTGGCAAATAACGACACACACACTCAAAAGTATTTTTGACACACACACTCAAAACACATTTGAGTGTGTGTCGTTACCTGCAGTCTCGGGGTTTTTGAATCATGTTTAATGTACATCAGCTCGTTTGCGCCCTAACATTTATTTCAGTGCTGAAATTGTGAATGCAACAAGAGAGCAAGTACACTGTTGTTCCTGATGCTCAATTCACGCAGGAATTAAAGAAGCTCAATATGTCTCTAAAAAACACTCAGGCATGATGTTTGTTTTTGTAGGGGAGAATCACGTTCGCGCACCCGAAATGCATCCTTCAACGAATAGCTCGCGCTTGCAGCCTAGTAGCGGAATCGTTGTACATTACAAAAAGCTATGAAGCAAGAAATAAAGCGAAACAAAGGTCATATTAACACACATAAGTATAAAAGTATAAATAGTAGAGCTACTTTTCAAGCGAAAATGAATCGACGAGATCAGATCACGATGGCGCACGTCATACTTCTAGTGCTCCAGACAGAGGAACCGGGACTCGTAGCCGGTTGCCGGCGGGCCGCGTCCCAGTGAGTTGCGGGCCGCATGCGGCCCGCGGGCCGCGTGTTTGAGACCCCTGATCTATGGCTTCTAAGCGTGATAAAAACAGAACAGCACAAAGACAAGGTCGAAGTAGAAGAAACCACAGGACTACACAGGACACAGCGCTGTGTCCTGTGGTTTCTTCTACTTCGTCCTTGTCTTTGCGCTGTTTTGTTTTTATCATGTCTACTTACCAACTAGCCCAAACTTCTACGTTAATCAGCTTCTAAGCGGTACACGTGTTGCAAAAAAAAAAAAAAAAAAAAAAAGGGGGGAAAAAGTGACACGAGACAGTTTGTATCCTCTCCTCCTTCTTCTACCTAAAGAAGAGGGAAACGCTAACTTTGCCGTGAACGCTTTCCGACGATGTTGGTGCAATGAAGGCTGCAGTGAATGATCGCGCTTGCTGGTCAATAGCTAAAGACCTCGGCAAATTCGGCCGTCTCCGGTGCTCATTTGGAGTAAACTTTGACACTTTACTAAAATACGTTCACTTTTTCGGTGTACCCGGATTGCCAGCAACACTCTGTTCAGTTCGTTTAAATAGACTCATTGCAAAACGTGCAGCGCCCTACGCGGCACGGAAAGGAATTCTGGGAACTGGATGTATAGACACGGTTGTAGAAGACTGCAAGGCGATCTGCGAGGGAGAAGGTGAGACGAGGGTGGCGAGGGCATGTGCGTAACTGGACTTCCGATGGCCCTCTCTTTTCCTCTCTCTTTTCCGTCTTCCACCTTCCTCTCACCGTAACTTGCAAATGGTAGGGGATACGTCCTAGTGAGCCAATCAGTGCGTCGGAGGGTGACACGTGACTAGGTATGCTTTAGCTCACTATAGTTTGTGGCAGGTTAAGTGTAAAGTGAAAGCTCCTCCCATCTCCCTTCCCTTCGACAGAGCGAACGCCATGGGCAGGAGAGAGGAAAGCTGGGGTGCTATGTCGCGCTTTTTGGACTCCCAGGAGACTTGGAAGAAGGAAGTGACGTCAACGACTAGAGCGAACGCAGATTGAATGTTGACAGAAGAAAACAAAATCAACATCCAATCTGCATTTGCTGCGTTGTTGACGTCACTTCCTTCTCCCTAGTCTCCTGGGAGTCCAAAAAGCGCTACATAGACCCCCTGCTACACATTTTTGAAAACCGGAGACGACGGACGAAAAAGGGGACAACACACAAACGTCTCAATCTTGAGACGTTTGTGTGTTGTCCCTTTTTCGTCCGTCATCTCCGGTTTTCAAAAATGTGTAACATCAACCAGCTCGCCTGCCTACTTACTTTATCTTCAATCATAGACCCCCTGCTTTTGTACGAATTTTGAGTGACGGGCTAATCTTCTAGCCTAGGGAGACAAAATCGACGTTTGGGACGCAGAAAAAGGGGGGGGGGGGGAGTTTCGCTCTTCCCTCCCTGCACGGGTTACGCCGTCACCCTTGTTCCTTTGGCGCTGTCACGTGCTTCGCCTTCGTCATTCTGGTTCACTCGAAGGGGCCGTAGCGTTCGCTTTTCGTAGGTGATGAGATGAAGTGTAGATGCTGATCGGGCAAGAAGGACGCTTCCACAATTCGTTTCGAGCTTGACGCGCGCTACGTTTTGGGATTTTCGCAACTGGCCTATGGGAAGCTTTCTCTGAATTTCGTTCGGTATTGGCGACGTGAGCGATCAAAAGCGTCGCTGTGGTCGGCCCACCACAATTGGCCGAATGCTGACTATGACGTCAGCAAAGGATATCTCATCAACGGAAATAAGAGGAATGGAAGAGCTTCAATTTTGACGGTGTTGGCAGTGTTGCTTTGAGAGCGCTATGATTTCAGGCTTCCATCATGCCGATTACAAACACCATCGAACTTGTTGTTCCCAAGGTAATGACGTCACGAAAGGTAACCGAACGAGGGCGCCACCGAAACATCTCGCCGTTAATAGCGTGAAAAAGAAATGCCCCGAACGGGTGTTGGGGAAGCTGGAAGTGGCTCGCGCCAACACCACATAGAAGACGAGGCCTGTGTGTGACGTCATCGTTAGTGGACCTCCGACCCGCCCCAACCGGCAAACAGGCTGAAGCTCGATGAGCTTCAAAGTGGCAGACGCCTTCCTCGTGGAGTCGCGCTCGTTGTGAGCCGTTGCAGGACGCGTTGAATTCTAGGCGCTGACGCGAGCTAGGTGTCGCTCCGTGGATCCACCAATGATGACGTCACAAGCCATAATGGCTATGGGTCCAAACAACGTTTGTGTATTTGAAATAACAATTCGAAAATAAAGCAGTGAATGAATGGGGGGGGGGGGGGGGGCAAAAAGGCCTAGGCCTTGTCTTCTGCAAAAAAAGAAAAAAAAAAAAAAAAGAAAAAACTGCTCGATCGAGGCGACGGCGCGCTGAGCCGAGAAAAGGCATTGCCGTCGAATTGCGACGGGCGTGCCGCCGCGCTGGGCCTCCGCGCGCTGCCGTGGCCTGGCTGCTCTTGCTGCCGGCCTCCAGAACTGGTTTTGGTTCGGCCGCCGAGCTGCCCCTCCAAAGTGCAGCCGTCTCGATAATCCGAGCGGCTTCGGCGCTCCCCGGCTCGGTCAGTGGCCGTCGCCGCATACGCCGGATTCGATTGAATCGAGGAGCGGGACTGCGCGATGCCGCTGCGAGCGTCCCTGCTGGGGCCTGCCATTTGTACGCGGGGTTGTTGTCGGGATGGCCGGGACGAACCGGAAGACCCCGACGCGGTCAGAATGCCGGAAGGGCTGTACCGCCCCTCCGCCCTCCGCAACAATGGCAATAACGTCGATGTTCCATTCCCGATGTCCCTTCTACCGAGTCTCTGTTATCCGCGGAGGCATTGGATAGGTGGATGGACACGTACGGCTGAAGCCTTTCTGTCTGATTTTTTTTCTCTTTTCGTGACGACAGTTAGCTTTTGCTTAATATACAAAACATGAAGCCTTTTTAAGCAAGCAATGCTGCTCGAAACTACCACGACCCTCCATTCGAGATCCCTACATCGTGGCTGGGGTTTATCCAGGATTGAAAATCGAAGGATCGAAAAAAGGAGGGGGATCGTAGGTCTGTGTACTTTGTGTAGGAAAATCTGGCCGAGGGGGGGGGGGGGGGGGGGTCGACTGTTGCAATTCTTACACTTGTTCTTTCGGAAGCTAAAAGAAACGAAAAAAAAAAAAAAAAAAAGACGCGGGTCTGGTGGTGCGATTACCAGCCAATTAAAACCACCGCTGATGTGACGCCAGTGCAAGCCATGCCTGTACCGATGTCTAAACTGTCGGGAAGTATGTCGCTAGTTGCGTGCAGTACAGGCGAAGACAACGCCAGGCGAGGGGAGAAAGGGCAAGCACTAGGAAGGCTGGGGAAGCGGAGGTAAATCTCATCTCTCTAAGGTTCTATAGTGCTCTCCCTATCTCTCCTTGCCATCAATTACCATCCTCACCCGTCCCGCCTACCTAGTGCTCGCTGTTTCTCTCTGCGCCTGGCGTTGCCTTTGCCCTCGCCTGCATTGCTCACAACTAGTGACGCGGAATATAGAGGTGTGCGAATAGTGAAATTTCAACTCGTTTCGAATCGAATAGTGGCCAAAAAGTCGAATGGCGAAGCGAATACGAATACTCAAATTTAGTCCTGATGTTCGCGACACTAAAACAGGCCTGTGGTTCTGCGATGTTTCAGGGACGACTCCGTCTAAATGCGATAGCGTTGCTTGTGGTCTATGCAGGCTATAGACTGCTGATTAAATTACTACCAACCGTATACAAGCATCGAATGTCCGTACATTTGCAATCAATAAAGATGATCATACTTAGCACGCCATACCGCTCCTGTTCAGCTGTCTCATCTTTGGTCCGTTCCTTCCTTTTGGGAAATATTCTGAGGACTGGGGTACATCCAGCGACCTTCGGACCCGCGCGTGCGCGCCGCGATAAAGAAAGGAGTTTTCGCCCTTGGCACAGTGGTTGAGCTTCGTGCTCAAAATCTTGAGGTCCTGCAGGGGGGGACGTCCGGGATTTTGTTATTACCTCTCAATCTCTCCACTTCTCGCTCTCCCACGCATGCGTTTTTCATACACCCCCCTCTTTCCCCGTCCAAAAAATAAAAAAAAAACAAATAAATAAAATAAAATCGCCGCACGGGTGAGAAAATTTTTTACGTGTCTATTGCAAAACAAACGGAAGGACAAGGGATTAACACGAATCAAAATAGTGTTAATGTCTAACTTAATGACCACATTTACGCTACAAACTTGAGACGCAGCTGCTGCCGGATCTGTCCACCCATCCCTATGTGGATACGTAACGTGCAGGATGAATGGACGGATATGGCTGAATCGTTTTAATCGGGCGACGTCTTGCGCCACCTATGAGCACCTCGCTCGACGCCGCGTAGAGCGACGGTTTAGCGGGAAGAGGCCGGTTCAATTATCGTTGTGATTTGTATTTGAAAAATATTTTGTCATATCGCGGACGTAACAACCGAGAGTAGGCTTATAGACTATAGTGCACAAAGCTGACTACAGGTGACGCAATATTCTTGGGTTCAAAATGACAACGTGCGTGGTTACGGGTTTTTGTCGAACGCAATCAAGAAACTCGAAGTATATGGCTGCTTCGTTCGAGGAACACAAGAAACAAATTATACATTCTTCAGAAGTGGTTTGTTAGTTAAGGCTTCTGAATCCAGGCTGGATTTAGATCCCACACATGCCCGTGAGGGATGTTTCACCTTATACCAACAGGGTGAATAAACCAAATTTTTAGCGAGCTATACTGATATTCGATTAATCCAGTTATTCGACAACTCAAAATACTAGTGATCAGAAAGTCGATTCGAATTATTCGGCCAATCACTATTCGATTCTCGCACACCCCTAAGAAGAAGAATATAATTAAAAAAAAAAGTTTGTAAAAAAAAAAAGCACTGAAGAATAGTCGTTTCTCTTTTATTTAAAAAGCGCCTTCTCTCTTTTTTTTCTTCCACACCATATATTGTTTATTTGCAAGAAGATATTTTTCACGAGTGCTGGGTCCAGACGGGAAGGCGCAGGTCATTCATCGCGATGTCGACAGACACAAGCCGTCGATTCAAGTTAGTAACAGAGCCTTAATGCAAAGTTCAACCGAGACGCGCGCTGTCAAACAGGTCGCGTCGCCCAAGTTTGCGATAGGGAAAACCGCGAGAGGTCACTCTGGCTGGATGGACGCCTCGGCTTCGATGGCCATGTTGACTCCCCGGAGGGTTCGGTCGGAGTGCACACACACTTAGCCGCTCTCTGTCTTCCACTCTAAACGGGGTTCGCGAACCTTCGTGACGACGCTGGGGTGAGGCGCAGGCGGCAAGTCAAATGGTGGGTGTCGCGAACCTGCCCCAGGTTCGAGTTCAAGTTCGCCTTTGTTTTCCCCCGAACTTTAGGCGCACGAAGTTCGAACAAAGTTGGGCAGAAGTTCGAACAAGCTAATGCCACCTGGCGGAGCAGGCGTGCAATAGTGGTCAGTTACATTGTTTTCATTGTTTTCTCATGCTAAGCTAACGCCACCTTTCGGAAGAGGCCTGCAATAGTGGTTGGGTATACCGTTATTATTGTTTGCGCAAATTAAGGCGTTATTGAGGTATTCTGGCGGTTTCTTCGTGGACCCCGATTTGTCTGAAAATTTCCTAACATACCAACACACATCGCTGAAATTGTATCCCAAGTATTAACCAAATATATATATATATATATATATATATATATAATTTTTTTATTTGTTGTTGATTTTGAAATGTTGATTCTCATCGTGTTTTTCATACTGAAGTCTCTACTGGGACCAACGAAAAACGGACTTTGGATTGTAGGATTTGTTCCCAACTGATTGCAAGTAGTTTCAGGGTGCTAAATGAATGTTTTGGAACCTCGCTCCAGTACCCGCCCAGCAGCACGAAACAAATGCTTGGCATAGTCCATTTTTTAGACTGCCTGCTCGACTGGCGAGCCTGCCTGCCACTGACGTCACGGCACTGAAAGGCGCGGGTATATTTGAATATTGGTTTTTACATCAGTTTCATTTGCCAAATTAAAAACAAAAATCGTTTTTGATTTTTGCGATACTCAATAGCATAGTCAAAAGGGTAAAGGCCGGGGACTGAAAAGACATAGTTAGTTGGGGTAGCTGAAAAAATGGCCGGAGTACTCTTTTGAAGGTGCACATGCTCGCTTTTATATTGTATAAATATTGGCAGTGAGTTTTATAAGATATAAAATAAACTACTTCATAAAATTAAATTGATTTTTTTTATTTGAAATTTTGGGCAAAAGTTGGGCAGCACCGTTGATACGTTTGTTGCGAAGTTTGGTGCAATTTTGTTTCTATCAACCTCCACTCCCATGGCCGTCTAGAGAAGACTGACAATATTGATAAATAAATATTGTAAATTAATAAGTCGAATTTGGTGGCATTTTGCCGTTCGAAGGTTCGCCGAATCACTCGAACCTGGGGTTCGACAAAAAGGTTTCGCGACAGGGGCGAACCTCGCTGCTGCTGCTGCGGCTCACTCATCGACTCGCCCTGTTTGGGTTGTACTCGGTGGAGAGACGAGGCGCAAACACGACCTTTTGCGCCCCGACTGTTTTGTTTCGTCATTTTGTTTTTTTATTCCCTTCGCTTTATTCCTCGTAATGGGGAGGACTTACGTACACACGAGGACTTTCCCGTCCGTATACACTTCTGTTCATTTTCTTTTCTTTTTATGGTATATATTAGTAACGGAAAAGCCTTTTTTTTTTTTCTCTCTAGTCAAACATTTCGCCGCCGACAGCCCCATCGGGCGGCCACGTGCTGAAACTGTGTAGACCGAGGCTGATGGGTTCGGCGGGGGAACAGAAAGGAAAGCTAAAAGGGGAAAACAAAGAGACGAAGCCGGTTTATTATATGGCAGACTCTGTTCTCTTTAAATTGGGCTTTCCGCCGCCTTGTTTACGTAAGGTGTGGGCGGGGCGCCGAGATTGGACGCCCTGTCACACCGCCACCTCCGCCGCCGCCGTGTCTCGCCGCCGCTTCCCGGGCTCTGCCCCTCCTTTTTGTTTATTTTTATTGGAGTCGTTGCGGTATATCTATGAGGATCGAAAGGGATGTCTCTGTGGGGTACCCCGTTTTTCTTTTCTTAAATCGTATTTGTTTTGGAGGTACCGAATTTTGGCGGAGGGCTGTCTGTCTGGCCGTCCCGAAACACCGATGTCTGGTCGATGCCCCCTTCCGGCGGAGCAACGGCGTGCAGTGCTGCGCACGGAAGGTTGCCGTCTCGTCGTCGACGTGCGTCGGCGCCTTTTCTCTTTGCTCCTCGGTCTACCCGCCGGTAGACTCGCTTGCATGGAAGGCAAATTCAACACGAATCGGGATATAGCTATCGCATTGTTCTTTTGTTTCTTGGATGCGTCAGCTTCGTTTGCGAATCACGACTGAATGCTTCTTTCTGCGGTTTTACTTGGAGGAGCTCTCGCCTGCCGGCTCCCTTCTGATTAGGTTCGTCTTTCATTCGCACACTTCGTGTCTCCTTCGAATCCCGTCTGGTTCCAACTGGGTTCGTCTCCCCCCCCCCCCCCCCCCCTTTTTTTTTTTAAATTTCATTTCCTCATGAATTATAAACTTTTTAACTCCGTTCATCCAGGGTTTTTTGTTACTCCCCCCCCCCCCCCCCCTTCCCTCTTAAAATTTGCTTTTATTAACTGGTGAAATTTCAAGTTGCACTAAGATTTTCTCCTGTTACACGTCGTCCTCATCCTGGTTCTCCGCAGACAACACTCGGTCAGGAGGGAGCTTCAGTTTCTCTTCTGGCGCCACTGCGAGAAATTGGTCCATTAGGGTTTTTCACGTTTCGTTTACCAGGCCGAGCGTCTGTGCGTGCGGATGGCTGCGCTGTTTACAGGCACGCACTTTAGACTACACGCGGGCGGTCGGTCATCCACCGCCGCCCCCATTATCCACGCCAGGCCCGCGTTGTTCACAGTCCGATGCGGCGAGACCTTGGCCAGTTTTCGCTTTCTCTCGCTCCGTATTTTTATGGTATTCTCCCAAATCCGCTTTCTCTGAGAAAGGATGTAGCATTATGCGAGGCAGTTATGCAGTGCCGGGGATATCGTAGATGGAGATTTGGGAGTCGGGAATTGTTCGCAACATATATATGTATATATATATAACATAGAGTTCTTGCTGCGCGCAACGTGCGTAACCGCAGAGCTCGATCGATCTCGAAGTCGCGACTGGTTTTTGAAGACTGGTTCCGTCCGAGAATGAATGCCTTTGGCGCGGAAGGCGGGGGTGGGGTGGGGTTGTGGCGCCCGCTTATATTACTTCTCGTTCCTCCTCCCATCTCGTTTTTGGTCGCTGACAAGAGGAGAAGGGCAGGACGTCTCTTTCAGAAGCGCGGCCTCCTGCACGCGCTCTTTGCCTTCCGTCGTGCTTGGGGCGCGCGTGCACGCTCGAAGGCCACGAGACGGCGAAGCGTTATATCGAAGGCCGGAAGCTCGAGCTGGACCTCCCTTCCGCTCTCTCCCTGTCAGTGGCAATAGGTGAGCGGCGTTTGGCAACTTCCGGTTCCTTAGGAATTTTTGTTAAGCTTTTGACAAACGATGACGATCATCTGCAAGGCTGTCTAAGCATGGTTCTGAAAACTACAGTCTGAAGGTTTCATAATTATGCTTGCACAGGCTTACAGCTCATTGTCGTCGCTTGCCACTAGTGACACAAAATTTCCTAAGGAACCGGAAGTTGTCAAACGCCGCTCACCTATTAGCGCCGAGATGTTTCGGTGGTGGCGCCCTCTGACGGGTTTCATCCGTGGCGTCACGATCAGGATTTGCCTCGCTGTGACGTCACGACCCTGGCTATGCTTATGGTCAGTTGCAACGACAAGTTTAATGGGCTGAAACTAACACCGTCGAAGTCGACAGGCTCTGACAATGCTCGTGGATTGGTCAATCGTGGAAAGTCACGAAAGGCCGACCACAGCGACGCTTTTGGTTTGCGCGCGTCGCTAGTGGAGGGAGTAGACGAGGATTCCCACAAACGAAAAATACATTTTTGGTGCTCTTAGGTCCGGGTTACGAATTACGACTGTTTCCGAAAAACGAGTTTTGTCGAGATGGGCGAATAAACCGATTTCAAAAAGTGAGGTGTACCGAGTGGCGAAAGGAACGTATAATTGCGAAGCGCTTTTCGTTGGACGGGGCGGTGCTCGTGCGATTAAAGCGCTCTAAATGCGCTCGCACTTATCTCTTTCCGAGCACAGCGCGTAGCTTATGGGATCAACAATGGGCCATTCCGGCGTTCGCCATTGCACAGCCCCCGAAGTGGGCCGCTGTTGGATGCTCCGAGGAGAGAGAGAAACCCACGGTCGCCAAAAGCACGAGCGCTCGAGGGCTTCGACGCGCTCAGACTTCCACCGGGTCTTGGGTTTTAGTTGAATTCGACTTCGGTCAGGGTTTTTAGAGCTGCTATTCGATTGGCACTGACCGCTGCGATGTTGTATACATTCTGAGTGTATATACACTCGTTCTCACGGTCGCCCGTTTGGGAACTTTTGTTTTTCTTTTTTTAATCGGGCCGTTGAAGGCTATTTGTTTGGGCGCGGCCGGTGTACGTCTGCGTACGTATATTCAAGGGCCTTGTGCCGAGTGTATACATATGCCGCGTCGAAAACGACTAGCGTGTTATTATATAGTTGGCCGTGAATGAGCGCGACCACCTTTCACGCGACTCGTCGGCCAACTGGGTCGCTCGAACGGCGTCTGTCAAACTGCTGCAGCCAGCCCAGGAGTGACACACCGCCCACCCGACCGTTCTTCGAAACACGACGAGCCCCGCCTTCCGTGTTTCGGCGCACACTATCGGAAGTAATTATAAGGCCGGGTCTAACGAATGCTTTCTTTCTTTCGAACGGCCACGTTTGACAGTCGGGAGTATCGCGTTCGCGTCTGTATTGCTTTGTATATGCACACTATAAGAAATCGGAAGGCTCTACTTTCCTGCAAGACACTCAAAAAAGCTAATTGCTGCAATCCAGGGTCCCTGCACTCGTCAAACACAAAGTTGGAGCCGAAAATTTGCGGAGCGCGCCGATGGGACGTCGTCGAAAAAAAGCGCGAAGTCATCGTCGTGATAGGCCAATCGGTGCGCTCCGTCATCTTCGGCCCATCTTTGTGTTTGACGAGTTTAGAGGCCTAGGAGGTGGAGCTCGGCGAACGACGAGGCTTTAAGGCCCGTTCACACACTTACGACTACTTAGGACCGTGTGCCTTCAAACATCTTAAAATACCTTACGAATCGCGCAGGAATGTCGTCGATTCGAATAAATTATGACGCGTACCGAGTTAAATGCGGCCACACCAACGCGACATTCCCCCCCCCCCCCCCCCGTATACTTTTTTGTTTTTCTTTTCAAGGGCGCGAGGAAATAATGGCCACTTGTGCGACCTAGATCGCTGGTCTGCGCGGCGCGCCGCGTAGTCGACGCGGGGCTCTAGCGGGGCCGCGGCGCATTACGCATGCTAATGTCCGGTCGCCAGCCCTCGTGCTCGTGGAAGGCTCCAGCCGGGTCAAGTTGCCCTAGTCCGTTGTGGATAGCAGCCTTGGCTGTGCCGAGTCGGCTAGCAATCTGCGGTCGAGATCGTTTGTCCGCCGAGCTAAGCGAACGCCCCTGATTGGAGCGTCGCTCTTCGGCACGCTCGCTCGCTGCGGGAGCGCCCGTGATGAAGTGACGCTGCGTTTTCTCGCGTTGCCCAACCGCGGGAGCGCATTGTATACCCGCCGTTGCGCGCGATCGGAGCTTTAACCATTCCATCACGGTGTGGTTAGGAGTAACACTCATACACATTATCTGTGTGTCAATGAGATTGCGCAGTTTGGCAGACATGAACGTTCAGAAATGAATCATCAAGCTATAGAAACGTGAAAGGTGAAAGTCACAACTGTTTGGGGGATCGGTTTTCGTGGCAAAGATGGGTGCTGGGGGGGAGGGGGGGGGGGGGGGGGGGTTCGAGGTAGGAATATCAAAGCTTTTGACTCTTTGAAACGTTCTAACTCACGACGCGACACTCTCGTGCGTTGGTGTCTAGTATTTTGTTTAAATTTGTATTCGTAGTAGTACCCCAGACTAAGAAGGAGTAATGGATGTGGGAGAGAAATAATGAATTATAAATAATTAATGTTACATTTGTGGGCAGAATATGGCTATGACGATACATTAAGCCTGCGACATGGAGTACCATGATGCATCGAGGTTAAAGGGAAGGCAGGAATAATGATGACAATTGTAACAGTAAAGATGAGGCCAAGACGGTGGTACGGTCCGTGCGGAAAGTTAAAGATTCGGTCTTTGCGTCCCAAATCAAGCAGATTTAGTTAGGACGCCTCGGTGGAGCCCTGGTGATTCATTTCCAAAGAAGCTTGTTTGTGAACAGGCAACCGATCGTTTTATTTTTTCTTCTTTGAATATAATTAGTTTTCTTTTTGTCTTGGATACCAGCACGAGCTACCCGGCACCTCCGCTATCCAAAGCACACGCGTGGCAGGCGCGGCTCGGACGACTCGAGATGTGCACCCCGGAAGCGCGAGCGGCCGCCGCCAGGCCTTGCGCCAGGTGCCGACGGCTCTGTCCGCGTCGTTGTTTACAAACACGGTAGGCCTCGTGCACCGGATGTTCTCGTTGGTAATCGGCCTCCTCCCCTCGCGCCATGGGGTCATCATCTGGGCCCCACCGTCACCCAGTCAGCTATCGCACGCGCCGGCGGTCGCCCAAAGGGGCGCCATTGTTCGCGCGTGAGCCCCCCTCCGGCGGGGGCGTGATGGTGTCTGTCCGCGCAATGAGCACTGCGCAGGCACCGTCCCCGACGAGGTTGTCTGTCGCCCGTTCCACCGGTCACTGGGCCGAGTTCTCAGTCCTTCCTGGCACCGAGAGCGCAACCGCGGTCTTCGACTTGGCTGGATCGATCACGCCGTGCTCTGGGGTGCATGACAGCCACGCCCCTTTTTGCGCGAGCGGTTGGTGAGGAACCGAACACGCCCACGCGGCCTCTCTATTGGCGCCTTGAGGAAGCTCGCAATCTCACCTAGGGCTCGATCAACACCGTTTAGACAAGCAGAAGGCCTCGCGCACCGTCATCACAGTCAGATCGATCGAGGCCTGAGATTGGGCACGAGTGCCGAGGCAGTGTTCGGCCGGGGCTCGTGTTCAATCAGCGCGTCGAAGGTGGGACTCGGGCCCAATAGCCGAGTTAGCGCGATCCGACTCTGACTGATGACGTTTCATGAAGTGAGAGCAGGCGATGCGGAGGCTTTATTTTAGGTGGTGTTGGCTCGATCCGGCTTCTGTACTTCGTTTCCTGCTTTTATACGCGGCTTCTATATACATACATATTTTTTCGGTAACTTGGCAGTCGGCGAATCCTACGGTTCCAGCGAGCCAGTCAGGGCGTCGGTGCGAGGCACGTGACTGTGCGTTGTCGGAGCGTGCTCCTTTCGCGGGAGTTGTCGCGCGCTTCACTATGTCGCCTTCACTATGCCACCCTGTTTGCAAGTTCCTAAGATAACTTGTCTCGGCAAATTTCGCCATTAAGAAAAAAGAAGAAATGTTTTAGGAGATTATATTTACTAAGCTTGGTCTAAGTAAGGTAAAAAAAAAAAAGTTATTCCGGATAACGTGTTTAGGTATATTATTTCATGCAATTTTCTCCGCTGTCTCGTATGTAGAGAGTCGAGCTATATGTATAATCTGCTACTAATATACCGTGCTGAGTGGGTGCATGGACACCAACCGGCTGAAAGGAGCCTCGTGCTGTCTCTGTGTTTTCCTCGTTTTCGTTAGCGATATATCCTTCTTTCTCCGTGTCACTAAAGCGGTAGAAATTGCGCACTATGCAGAAGAGAGCGTCCTCTTGTAGTCGTCTAGTGGAATTAAAATCGCCGAGCGGCTTTGTATGAGAGCGAGAGGAAAAAGATGTCCGATTTCGAAATAACTCGACAGTCGTTGATCAAGCACTTTTCAAGATACCGAAGCAGAACTTGGTATTGCCTGTCTGTCCCCGAATCGGAGGGCAAGAAGAATTTCGCATCCTTCATCCGATGTCTCGACAGCTTTCAGCGACAGCGAGACGTCGGTGTCGCCTTATGGACTCGGTTACAATTGCGGCGTGCAGTCTAAACGAGTCCGTGAAATTCCTCTTTCCGTAATTGAATGTATATTTTTACGCCGCGTCATTGGTAGACGAGCCTTTTCTTCTTTTTCTTTCGTGCTCGTATACTCATCCATCTACTCGGCTGAGAGGTATAAGGTAACGCACCCCACTACCTTTTTGGGCGATTGATGCTGTCACCGCCGTCCTCCCCGGGGCCGAAACCAGTCGGCACGAAACTGGTTTTGATCCGTCACTGCCGAGACAGTGACGAACTATCTGGACTCTCCGGCGCATCTTGGGAAACGTGTGGTCGGTGACAGGATAAGAATGCGGCAGAAACTCCGCCTCCAGCACGCGCTCGTCCGTTGCCTCGCGCCGGGCTTTGGGTGCGCTTACGACCAAGTGTAATTAAAGGCTGAAAGCTCGCACGGGAGGCGGAGCATCTGTCGCATTTTTAACAGCTGTCACGGACTATAGCTTATTCGGGAGCTGGCGGAGGCAGTAAGTGTACCTGGCAAAGCGAACAGTCTTCAGAGTGTCACCATCCAATCAAACTAATGCCAGGCTGCGAAACGATCGCAATTTCCGTGGCTTTCGACGACGGGTTACGACGAGTCTCGGTCGCAAGGGCTGCAATTCTCGCGCCAGTGCGGCAGTACGTGATGCGTGTGCTAAAACTGCAACTATACAATGTCACGAAAAAACATATTTTGATAACAGTGTTGTTACTTTTTGAGTAGTACTTTTTGACCGACGTATGATCGTTTTGTGGGCTTTCATTTGAGTTCGGCCTCCGAGTGGTTCTCGTAAAAGTCTCGGAGGCGCGAGCGATGCTCGAGTTGAGCCAGCGATGACTAGTCTCTTTGGACGGCTCGCTTAGCAAGCAGACGATTCGTGGCCGACGAACGAGGGGCATTTGAAGTGGACGCGGCCCTCCGCGAATGCGCGGCGGAGGTTGAGCCGATTCCGGAGTCACTCAAACGACGTGGTCCGTGGTCCTCCCTCCCATCGGTTCCTCCTGACGACCGTATCCGGGAGCGCGCGTGCCGTGATGGCATTCCGTCTGCTCGACCTCTTCGATGTCTTGCACTCTCGTTCGGATGCGTAGAGGAGTGCCGTTACCGCCGGGCCCACGCTAGACTAGGTAGAAAACAACGCCTCAACCAACCCCCCAAACATCATCATAGTGGATGCACGCACTGCTGCGCCTATAGCTTGCGTCAGCATTGCCGCCAGTCGCGCCTTGCAGCAAGCATCTCACAACGAGCGCGGTTCTAGGAAGCGGTGACGCTAAGAACTCTGCGTGCTTGTTTGCCGCTTGGGGCGGTACGGGGATCCACCGACGATGACGTCACGCGCTGTCCTTGTCTTCTCTAGGTGGGTTCGGTCCACGGCCCCAGTCGCGCTTTAATAGGGAGTTCCCGTGGGCCGTTCCCGCCGCCCGCAACGCTGTCCGGAATCCGCTAGAAGAACCGGAACTCTGCAAGCGGCGTGTCGGGGGTGTCTATTAACAAAAGTTTTTATTCTAGGTACTCTATACTTCGGCGATATGGCCAAATAAAGCCTCGATCGAATACCACAAAGAAGGACGCGTGGGGAGGCCAAGATATGTGCTTCGCATCGAAGTAACGTCGAGAACAAACTAGCAGCTAACTGGACCAGTATGACGTATGGTCACTGACAGCCCAAGAGGCGCAGGACGGGGCGAGTATTTTAATGCCGTTCCGCAGCCAATGGGATTGCTTCATCACCCGATAACAATATCAAAGAGCCAATCATAAAGCGTGCAACGTGAGAAGCCTAGCATCTCGCGGTGCCCCTCCCATCCTTATCGATTAGCTTCATGCTCTTGGGCGGAGTGGCGGAAGCGATATCCCCGTCGGAGACCGCAGCCAGCATCGCGCACACTCGGCGTGATCGAGTGCCTCCTCAGAGACGGGACTCCGGACGAAGAAGAACGTTCTGTTTGGCGTCGAGTATCGGCGGAGAGAGACATAGTCTCGGAACTCGGAGTCTTCCCCTCGGGGGCCTCGCGTGCTCCGAGAGTTTTTCCCCCCGGAGTCGGGGCTCTGGTCTGCGTCATGCGGAAACCTCCGCGCTCTGTTTGGATAAGCTTTCCTTTCCTTCGACGGCGCGCTCTGTTCGGGCTGCGAGCGAAAACACGAGCGCGGTTATGCGTGCACCGGGACCGGCGTGCCTTCTGCTCAGCGTCGTCGTCTTGTCGGACGAGAGGCCTGCGCTGTCCCTCTGCAGGACGGTATCCTCAACTTGGTTCCGAAAAGCATCGGGCGGGCGCCCATCGGATAGGAAGCCATGCCGCCCCGTGCGTCATCAGTATCTGCATGGGTCGGAGGATGTGCATATCGAAGGCTCGATCGCGCATGATCTGCAATGGGTCACGGGGACGTGCGAGTGCTCCAAAATAGACGACATTTCTTGCGCAAAACGTTATTCGAGCAGGTTCCACTTACGGCCTTATTTTGATGGTAGCCCCTAATGCACCAGAGTACGCTGCTGTAAAATACGTGACCGAACATTTTCGGCGTCTATTGGGCTTTGTTTGCCCACCTGCGAATATATTTTCTTATTTTATATTCTACATTCCACGCGCACGCAAAGCTGCGAGAAAGAAGAACAGCGCAGTCGATGATTCTCGATACTCGGGAAACTCGCGGTGGTCTGATGCTAAGAAAGGACCTAGCGCGAAACGAAAATAAGAAAAATAAGGAAAAGCTCGGCGAACACGCTTAGAAACGGAGGCGGCCGCCGACTTCATGCGGGCAGGTCGTATCTAAACGGTGGAAAAGCGTGCCTGCCGTGTACTCTATATCGTGCACCTTGCGACCTTCCGCAGGACCGAGTGTTTCATTTTCGGGAAAAAGTTGGGAGGGGGGGGGGGGGGGGGGGGCGGACATGCTCTCGCTGGCCGCTTTCCGCCAGACCCGGCTGTGACGCAAGCAGCAGCGACCTGCTCCGCGTTCCTCCCGCTCTTCAGCGGGGGCCCTGCCGCATCACGCTGGGCTGCGTCGGGGTCGACGGACGACGCTCCTTATCAACGACGGGTGTCGTTTGGGGCTCGATCTGCTCTATCTCTTCCGAGCCAGGGGGAATGGCCCCGATCTTTCTTCCCAATCCCGCGTATACGTCGGTTTCGAGAGTTGGGCGCTACGCTGTGCGAAGCACGGACGTTGCAACGCGCGGCTTCAAACGAAGTGTAGTGTGCAACGCTGATCGAAGCTCCTGACGCGAGCGTATACGGCTCGATCCGGCGTTTCATTCTCTAGCGAAGGAGGTGCTATCGATGATGCCGCGCCGTGCTTGCGGGAGCAGTTTTGGCAGCCTTTTTACACCAACCGCGAAACGGAGCGACGGAAGTCTCGCCTGAGCATTGCATAGCGCTGCACGCGACTTTTCGGGTAGTATGGCGACGCGATGCCATTCCCTCAACGCGCATAATGCCACGGTTGCACAGGGAATATAAGACAGTCTGAAGACACTGTGTCGGGAGTGTTTCTTCCTTATATGACGGTCACATTGGCCACACAAAAACCGTCCGCTGATGATTCCGTCATCGTGTCTGCGGGGAACGCCGTGCCTTTTGTATGATATGTATAGAGCAGTATACGACTGCGGCCTCCCCGTGTGTCGCGCCGCTGCCTGCAGTTCCCGTGACCGCACTCGATTATGTTGGGGTCATTGACGACTCCATTTTTATGTCGAGTCTTCATCTGGTTTCGCGGCAAAGCGCACCGTGCGCGCATGTTTCGGCGTCGCCTAGCGTGTGCACTAGCAGCACACTGCTGGGCGCAGACATGTACGTAACGCGTTACTAGTCACGAATTACTTCTGCCTAGTTACTTTTTTATAGCCTCCTATATACTGAAAAAACCCGGCAGAACGCCACGAGAAGCTGCCGCCGAAATGGAAAAGGTGGAGCGGCAGACAACGGATGAGAGAAGAGCCACGTGACTGGCGCCCCGCTGCGGCGAGACGCCGACACACACTTCTCCCGAGCGAATTTCGGGTCCTCGTCGCTGCAAAAGCTGTGCGCTGACGTCCAGGTTCCCCGAGAAATGGCTCTTTGATGCTCTGCGCTACCACATCCTCGCGCTCCAAATCTGCGACCGGGCACTCTATGGCTCCAGCTGCCAGGCTTTGTGAGTATAGAGGAGGCTATGGGATGGAGTGTCGTGAACGCGGTCACCGAGCTGTGGCCGCGTGCGCGGCGTCTCATATTCCGCTGAAAAAAGCTAGAGCTATGCACTATCATAGAGTGCGTTCCATAGCCCGGTAGACAGCGATGGAAGCGTTCGGAATGTGTTATATAGACCAACGCGCGACTTTGACGTCACGCGGCTGTGGTGGCGCTGCTGTCGGCCTGTCACATGTTCAGACGCCTCACCTCACGCGAACCTCGTCTATCCGCACGCGCAGTGCTCCCACCCAGGTGCGGGAAAACGCGGGCTTTTTTGTCAACAGCGTTGGCGGCACATACGAGCAAGGAATCTCCGGGACCCTGCCTCCGGCATCCGAACCGCTGCCCCGCTTCGGGTCCTGCGCACGACCCCAGCCTGCCTCCGTAATTCGACCGGGGGCCACCTGGCACGTGGAGGGGAAGCTCGCAGCCACCCCCGCTTCGGGCCTTACGGACCCCACCCTGTCTGTCGGTCTACAAGAAGGTCCCGAGAACGCTTTATGTCTGCTCGTGTACTCTCTCAGTTTCGGCTAGTCCCCGCGCCTTTCTGAGCTCTAGGCGCGCGTACTGCAGCGTTCTAAGCGCGTGGCAATAGGGTCCCTGCAAGGGGTGGGGCCGCGGCGAGCTCTCGTCTTCCGCTCGAGGGGCCGAGTGGGTGCGGGGAAGCAACGGCAGCTGCCCCGTAAAAGGCCGCGACCACCGCTCCTTCAATCTTTTCCGACTAAAAAAAAAAAAAAAAAAAGAAAAAAAAAAAAAGCTTTTCTTGCTTCGAATGAACCTTGTTCGGTTTACTCGTGGGGGAAGTAAAGACGGGCTTCCTCGGGATCCGAGCCGTTCTCGCTGCAGCGCAGCGCAGGCAGCACACAGGGGCCCCCGAAACGAGGGAAGGCGGGCCAGCAGGGGACGGGGAACCGAACCTCGGCGTCTGAGGTACACAGCCTGCCATCTGCTAAGGTCGGGGAAGAGGGATCTCCCGTTGCTTGTCTTCTTCCGTCTGCTCTTGCTCGGTGGGTCTTGTCGGTTTCGATTGCCTAGTGAAGAGGGGGAGGTGGTTTGCCGAAGTAGCCAGTCCGGCGCTGGAACGTATCGTGCGACTAGGTCACGTGATACTCACATGGCACGGGGTTGGCTTCGATGGCTCGTGTAGCGTAGTCCGCGGTCCACCGTGAGGTGAAACGGAGGGTAGCTGCGGCGGTCAAGCGAGCTTCGGCGGGGGGTAGCTATGCTAGGGCATGCCTCCGCCGTCGGAAGTGGCGCTCTGCCGGAACCGGGATATTAGGGACAGATGGGGAAAGGAAAGAGCCGCACGAGCCACTCGCCAGATCGGGAGGGGCAGGTGGGCTGCCGAGGGTACGAGGTGGGGCTCCGGTAATTTTCGGCCGAGGAAATCGCCAGTACGCGGATCTTGTCATGCATTTTTGTTTATTTTTGGTCGGCAGGTTTCCCCTGGTGGCTCGTTTGAGGATTTGACGTCTCCTTTGTCCGCGGAGACGTTCTTGATTGGCGCGGTAGTTGTGGCTTTGCGTCACGGTCTGGGATTCGCGTCGTTCTCAGGCGGGCATCTCGGGAAGTACGATACAAGTACCGCCAACCATTGTTGTGGAAACGCGCGAGACACGTGCCACGAGCGCGTGCTCCGCCGCCATTCGCTTCCAAGGGCCGCTCATTTCAGTGCTGCGCCGCCATTTGCTTCCAAGGGCCGCTCGAGACACGGACCTCGTGCACTCGCGCATTTGACGCTACTTGCGAGACAAACGCAAACACATCGAGGGGCTTTAAGTACGATACGTTTGTAGCGGCCCCTGGCGACCCACGAGAAAGAAATGAGCTGAAAGGCTCGCGCGACACGAGCAGAACGAAGATTCCATAACCAGCGAGCTCAGCTCCGAATCCGGCCGCAATCACCATCGTATTAGCTTCGTGTAAATAATGTAAATAAATGAGTTGAATGGTAATGACCCCTTCGCGTTTAACGAATCACTTTCTTTTCGAAATGCCGTTTTTATTGCGGTCTCTTGTTTCGTAAGCAAAGCACTCTCAGCGAAATACGGTTGGCGTATGCTTCGCACGCTGTTGAGTTTGGGTTACAAATTGTACTGCCTAGTTAGTAGAAAGGTTGTTCAAAGTAATGTTAAGCGGCAGTCTGTCGCAAATGTCCACGCATTGTGAGCGCTGGTGCTTGCAGGGCTCAAAACTGAAACGAGGGGGATGGGGAGTGTGATCGAACTAACCTCGTGCTTTTGGCTGCAAGGATGGTTGAGGCGATAACATGTTTTGGTGAAATGTTTCTGGAACCAAGAGCCACGACTTCTTCACGAGCCTTTCCGTCTGTCCTGCCAAAGACAGCACCAGAGACTCCGAACAGACGCGCCGATAATGAGCACTCGCTTTCTGTTGCCAGTTCCTTCCTGGTGCGTCGATTTCCAAGTCGTGCGGAACTGCGCCCGCCGGAACGGCGCGGGTGGCAGCGGCGGCGATGGCACACGACACGAGCGGCGCTGCCACATATCCGACAGGAAATGGTCGTTGAATGGTCGGACAAAAGTCCTCCGACTGCCAGGCAACGCGACTGTTGTCCCTTGCCGCTGCTGCAGCCTGCTGTGGCGTCTGCGGGTGACGCCCCAGGACGGGCGGGACAGGCGGGCCTCTCTGCAGAGCGATGCAGCGGCGGCAGGATCCGAGTTGCAAGACGAGGCTCCGCGAGCGGGTTTCGCCCGACGCTTCCGCCCACGGAGCCTCGTGAACGGACGCGCCCTGGCTTTCGGAAAAGCCCACGGGACGACTGGGAGAGGGAGAGGCTGTGCAGTGAAGATGTCTGGCGCGGGGCCGTGGGTTCTCGCCCTTGTCTCGCGCCGTCCCACTCCTTTGTGCGGTGCCGCTGCTGTGCCGGCAGCGTTTCAGAGACGCCCACGCGTAGCCCGCTCAATTTTTTTTTTTTTTTTTTAGATTACACGGGTTTGTTGCGGGCAGCGTAGCGGGGTCTTGGTTGTGGGCCGCTACGCTGCCCGCAACGAAGACGCCGCTACTGTGCATGCGCGGAGATCCGGATCTTGTTGTAGCGGATTGCAGGGAGCGTTGCGGTACGCCGGAAACTATCTACAAAAACTCCCTCATTCTTTTGCCGGAACATTCTCTTTTTTTGGTTATGGTCCTTGTGCATGGTTAGAGTACCTCCTACTAGGATTATGTGCGCAACAATGTGTTCGCAGACAGGAGACGCGATTGACTGATCGGGCATCATTTGTTTTGAACCGGACATTAGAAGAGCAGTGCACGTGACACGCTTTTATGCCTGTAAATAATGGTCCTTTTTTCGTCAATCGACGGAAAATTAAAGGTATTATTATTATTATTATAAGTGCACTACCAGTTTAGAAAGCTGTGGAGAGAAGAGGCCCATTAAAAAAAAAAATACAAAATAAAGAAGAGAGAGGTCAGAGAGCAAGTTTCAGGGACCATTTTTACGCGACGGGAACAGCGTTTCGCTCGCTGGTCAACGTCTCCAGTCTGCCTCAAAACCTCATCTTCCTTTGCAGCGTAAAAACAATGACCCCCCCCCCCCCCCTCCCCCTTTCCTTTTTTTTCCTGGCGACAGAGAGAGAGAGAGAGAGCAGTGCCACGCCCTCTCCGTCTGGCGTCTCCGAAAGGGCGCGCACCGTTCGGTCACCGACAGTTTGCGGCCATTTCCTCGGGTTTTCTCCCGTCCCTTGTCTGCGTCGGAAGCGCGCCCGGACCCTACTCCATTTCACGTTTCGGTGGAGCGCAGCTGGCGCTACGAGCCCTCCGGGCCAATCCAGCTACGTCGCTGCGCACGTCTCGAGGGTCACGCGACGCATCGGATTGGCTTCGATGGCTCGTATTCCGTCCGCTTCGCTCCGTCGTACCCTGAAACGGACGGTGCCTCCGATTCTAGCGGCGTCTATAACTCTCGCCATTCTTCTTTCTAACTACTCTGGGCAAAGCCATTGTTCTCCGGTCGCCGGTGGATGACTGCCGTCGAGTCGCGGACTCTACATGACGACTCCTTACGGCCCGGTGAAGAAGCTCTCCTCGCCGCTTTTTCTCTTGTTCTTTCTCTTTTTTCTTTTGGGGGGGGGGGGGGGGGAGGGGGAGGGGAGGGGAGGGGTAGAGAGCCCGTGGGTTCGTTTTAAAAGTCCCGCCTGGCCTAGCGGCGACCGACCCCAAAAAGAAAACCCGGCAGGTGGTGCTGACGTCGGAGATGGCGGGGAGCGAGCGAGACACCTTAACATCTCCTGCCGTCGATTTTTTTTTTCTTTTTGGCGGTCGCGAGAGTTTCTGCGCGGTCGCCCCAGCGAGCACGATAACCACTCGGCACAGCGAACTATAATGATTAAAAGGAAAAGCACGGGACCACGTAATCACGAACGGCTGGCTGGCTAAAAGCCCGCCCCCCCCCCCCCCTCTCTCTCTCTCTCTCTTTCTCTCTCTCTCTTCACATCGCGTCAGGTCAGACTTCACAGCCCACTATCGGTCGGAGTATTTACCCTCTTTGTTTTTCTCTTAAAAAAGAAACAGGGGGGGGGGGGGGGGGTTCTTTTTGATATCTCTATGAGCATCTCCGGCTCCGAGTTGAGCTGCGGATCACGACCGCGTTCGAGATAGTTGTGCCACCTTCGTCACTCGTGCCGGCTGCGCACCTCAATTTTGCTTTTCTTCTTATTTTTTTTTTTTTTTTGTTGAGGGGGTGGTTTTTGAGCGTGGCGGTTCGGCGATAGGGCGGGGCTCCAGTGGTCCCCCTGTCCATGGCGGGTTTGAGTTTGTTCGATCGGAGGTTTCTTTTTTATTGGAGTCCAGCCGGTCGTCTTCGTTTTTACACGTTCGAGACGCTCGGATAAGGGCACGTGGGCGTCCAGTCTTAACGTCACTGACCGCGCGCACGCCGTAAAGAGGCTCGTCAAAACCAAGCCGCAGTCACGTTTTGGAGATGGGAGGAACGAGGCGACCTCCGAGGAGAAAACGCGAGCGGAAAGAGGGAAATTATTTTGGCCGCCGCAACGGCCGCCTTTACCGTCGTCCACGAGTCGATGGGGTTGTTTTCGGGCTCCAGCTGTTACATTTACAATGGACACGACGATTCGACCGAACGGGGGACTCTGCGGGTCCGAATGGCGCCTTTCCCGCAGATCGCTATGTTCGAAGCTCCGAAGGAAACTACAATATTCGGCGGGCATTCCCTTTTGCGTAGCCATGCAGCGATACGAAGCAGGTTTCGTACATTTTTTTCCGCCGTCCGGCCCCGGTCTCCGGAACCCGCTAGAACGTCCGCTACCCCACAAGCAACGGTAGCGTCGCGCATGCGCACTAGCGGCGTCTCCATTGCGTGTAATAATGGAAAAAAAAAAAAAAAAACTTTCTACGACAACTTTTTAAAGTCCCGATAAATAAAAACGATTAAATACGAGAGCTCCTCCCGCTTTTGGGATCGGGACCACGATGAGCACGACCCGTTGGTTTTGACAAACGGACCTTGTCTGGAACAGGCCACATCGCTGTTGCGCGCGGGACGGCGAGAAGCAAGCACAGAAAGCGGCGCACACGTTCCCTTCGCCTCGTTCTTCTCCCTTCATTTCGCACCCGTAACTCAGACCTCCGTAACGAGTGGTCGTTACGGTAACGCGTACGGGCGGCAGCGCTGCAGGCCTCCCGCGACCCCTGCGGGTCAAACCAGCAGCCGCGCTGAGAACCGGCCGAAAACACACAACGCTCCCTTGCTGCCCTCCGCGGTTCTTTTGTCTCTGCCGCTCTGAGCGCTCTTGGGCTACCAAGAGGCTTTTTGCGGGTCGAGCGACGGGCGCCAGGTGGTGGCCGAGAGACGACTTTGGTCCCCCTCGCCCGCTGCTCTTCCATCTTGGCCGTTGTTTGGACGGGAACCACCCTCCCCGTGTGCCTCTGTTCTTGGTAGTAACGTCTTCGGTTATTTCTATAACGCGAAGTAGGACTATGTCCCCTGCCGTGTAACACACGTGCACGTTGGTTCGCGCTGTTGTTCACTATATGCATGCCCCTCACCGACGTCACATCCGCCGCCATTGTGGTGGCATTGCTGCTGAGCGCGAACTCCTCACTTTGAACTTGATTGGATCGCAAGAGACTCGCTGCGAGACTCTTGGCAGCCCCTGTGCCTTTTCTTTTTGGCGCCGGTGGTAGGCACCGAGGGAATAGAGGCTGTTGGCAGGTTGGATCGCACCGCTCGGAGCCATCTGTCGTGGGTCGCAGCTGTTGCGCGGCTATGCTTTCTGCCGCTGTTCGTGGGTCAAGGGGACACGGGAGGCCTCGGCCAGCAATCGGCTTCAGACGCCCCCTTGTTCGGTGCGTCTGGGACAGGTGGCTCGTCACGGGCTGCATTACTTGCAAGGATCGAATGATTCCAGTGATCCTCTCCGCCTGCCTCCGGTTGCAAACAAACTAAAGGGGTCTAATTTTAGTCCGGGCGCGGTATGACGTCGTTTCGCACTGTCACGTCGCGAAGCCGAGGGATTTGTGTCACGCATCTCCTTAGCAACTTGCAGATTCGAGCCAGATTATGCCGCGCCTCCACGCCAGCCGTCTTTGTGTGGTTTCAGTGACCTCACTCTGGTACACCGATGAGCTTCGATTGCACCCGGGGGAAATCCCACTTTTTGGCCGGACTTAATGCCTTCTTTGTGGCTCGGATTAGGGCTGGCCTTGAGAAGTTTCGCCCCTATGTATATATATATATATATATATTTATATATATACACGACGAAGTCGAGTACTCCTTTTCACCTATACAATGGACCGCGGATGGCGGTACGAGCCATCGAAACGAACACAGCGCTAGATTGGCTGTGGTTGACTCGTAGCGTCCGGTGTGGTCCATTCTAAGGCGAAACTGTATAGGCAGAGAGCGATTCGGTGTAAAGTAATGCGACAAGGTATACCCTGGACGTCGGCGCCGTGGTTCGCAGCTTGCTCGACCGAGCCCTCGCGTGCGCACGCTCCGAATTCGTCCCGGTCCCGCCCACGTCGGTTGCGATTTGCCCGCGCAAGCGGATGGTTCTTCGGAGACGGGTGGGGTCGTGCTTCGGACGGCCACCGTCTTTGTTAGACGGAGAATCGGAATTCTGTTTGCGAGGGTACCTCGTCTCGTCGACTCCAACGGAGGCTGGCCCTCGAGGTGCGGTCGCCGCGTTGGTGATCCTGGCTTGGGTCGCCGGTGCTCGAGCGTGACTAAGGCGATTTTTCGGGGGCGTGTCCGTTCGTGCCCGGAGTGACGTCGACTGAATCTCCGAGAAGATCGAGTTGGACGTAATCTCGGGTTCCCCGACCGAACGCGGGGTCCTTGCCTGTTTGGTCATGTCCGCGACCGCACGCGAGACTTCGCTCGCTCATTGCGGGAGAGCCCGTCCGCGAGGGTCGCTCCGTTCGTTCATCATCGTTAGACAGAATGCCGCCGAGGAGCGTGGACGAACGTTGGTAAATGAGCAGTGGGCGGCTGGCCGACGCCTGACTCGAGGGGCTCGTGGGGGTTGCTGGCACGCGCGCCTCGCAACGCTTCAGATATGAAACAACTGCGTCAACGTGGTGCCCCCGTTAATGCAGCAACTCTCGGTAGCGCTGCAAGTCATGAAATATGGTCGTCGAGTTAGAATTCGGGGCAGATGGCGCCGCAGGTGTTTCAGAAATCTACCAACTGGCTCCTCATGCGATTTTCCGCGGAATGACGCACACCGAAACTCATATCTACTCGCACTCATAAAAAGGTAGATTGGTTTGTAAGTCTTTGACTGAAGTCGGTACTGTACAATAAAGCCCCTATACTAAAAGCTAGTTGTTTCCTGTTTTGTTCGGGCAGTCTGACGCCACGTTCAAACGTACCTTGGAAGCGGCCATTTCGGTCTTGAATATGAGTTACCCTGGCTCTTCTTGCCTAGCTGTGAAAAGTCAAATTTGGGGGTTTTACGTGCCAAACCAACGACGGGCATCTGGCACGCCCCAGCGGAGGACTGAGGATTAATTTGGACCACCTGGGGATCTTTTGACGTGCAACCGAAAGCTCGGTTACACGGCGCCTCCTCCGCAATAAGCCTCCGTCAGATTGCGGGCACCTCGGCCGGGATTCGAACCCGCCGCATGGGGATCCGTAGGCCAGCACTCTCGCCTCGGGGCCACCCGAGGCGGCTCTTGCCTAGCTGTGGCTGTTGCTGAACAATCGGTTGGACGACTCTGTGTGTGACTTGCAACGTGTGGTACACAAAGGTGGTGTACCACCACCTTCGCTGGTGCACGTTTGATGCGCGTACTCTGTGAACCAGCTGCTAACACCTCTCTTTCTAACGAGCTCACAGTGACGCAAGTTCCGAGGACTAAATTCGCCGATTCTTTCTTGCTCTCGGGCAATCCGCCGTCAGGCCCTCAATGCGTCGACCAATTGTTTACAAATAGGTGTTTTCTGACCGGCGAAGAGTACTTGACTGAGTTCGATTAACCCGCGGTTTCCCGCTGGGGGCGTATAACTCCTATATGCCTTGGAAGTTCCTTCTCGGGCGTCAAGCTCTCCTGTTTAAAGGGAAGCTGAAGCGGTTTTAAATTTGAGAAGAAACACCTGAGCCTAGTTAATGAGACCTCAGCCATCACGAATATCGCATTCGTTTGGTCATTTTCTGCGCGGATTAACCGGAAAAGCGCCTTCAGAGTAGCGCCGAAACCACGCCTCTTCGCAGCAGAGGGAAAGGGGAGAGAGGAGGAAGCCCGTCAGCCGGCGTCACAAAAGGACCGGCCGGGGGACCCCGCCGCGGCTGGCCGCGCTTTCCTTGTAGGCTGCTCTAGTGTCTTTTCGAGCCGTCGTCGTTCTGCCGCTGCATACCGCTTGCTTTTATCCGTTGACCGGTCATGCTATTGACTCAATCGCCTGACGTGTTGATTGTTCTCTTGTTTGTTCACGGGTTTGCAGAATTCTCGTGGCACCGAACCAACTGACTCGTGCTGTTGCACGATGCCGTACTCATGTGTAGCCGCCAGCTTTCACAAACAGCGCTCGTCGCAGTTGCTCTTCCCGCTTACCGTCTTTTCCACTTCGTCACCGAGATTTTAAAGGGGTGGGTGGGTTTGAGAAAGTACGCCGTTTTTTGTTCGAAACGTGTTTCGGACGGCACATATGAAAACTATGTACGTATGGGTTTGGGTCTGAAGAAGGCTCGCCTGAACCCGACGCCCTACCGACCACCTCTAAAGGTAAGAAGGCAATTCAGCGCATGAAAATTCACAAGCAAAGAGGAAACGTAACTAGGTAGGAATTGTAGGTCGACTGTTCTAGAGAAAAGCTATTATGTTATTAGAATTGGGCAGTGTGCTAGAAAAGCCGCGATCATTTAGCCGAATAGCGGGTTTCCACTGGCTCTCTTGCGTTAACCGCCTTATATTAGTGTTTTAGTGTTGGTTTCTTATATTGTTGAAGTGACCATATTTTCCGGACCGACTCCGGTTCGGGAAATCTGGGAAACAAAAGAAAACAATCTTGGGTAGCCCAAGATTATTTTCTTTTGCTTGTAATCTACTCGGCTACCCAGTCACTTGGGAGAGGAGGGCTTGCTTAATAAGTGGTCATGCAATTCATAATGCGACTTTCACGGTGCAACTTGTTTTAGCATAAACTTTTTTTTTTTTTTTTTACAGTTGCTGACATTATTTCAGGTCACATATTTTTTAAACGTAAACATAAATTTTGTTAAATTTTCCTTCCAAGGGGCATATTCTCTTCAGGAGAGCTTTTTGGAAATACAAAGCATGTGACCTTCTGTTCTGAATTGAGTTCTTTTTTACAAGTTACGCAGTGTTTTCCGTATAAAGTTTGTGTCATGCAACAATTCTTTGTGCCGTAGAAATGCGATCGGACGATGATAATGCTTGGTGGTGGTGTGATGCAGTCAACAAATCTTGGCAGCAGTATGCGAATGCAGAGGCCCAGGAAGCTTTCACGATTTCGACATCAAATTAAGGGCTGCCGGGCACACATCCTCGCTTTTTCTGGCGTAATAGTTTGTGGCAAACAAACTAAACGCAGCAGAGGGTATACCGCTATCACAAGGATGGACCTTCTGCGCAGTTATTCGCATAGTGCGCAAGGACATGGCGGTGGCAGAACGGCGACCCTGTCTTATCACCCGTCTCATCTCAGGGAAGTTCTCCCGTCGCCCGAAGCCTATTATACTATCCCTTCAAACCACTTCAGCCTTGATGAACAATGCAGCCTGCACGCTCACGCGTCCAGCAGCTGGCAAGCACGAAGGCCGATGTTTGCAGAATTCTTGTCCTCTGACGACCGTTTTGGGGAGGGTCACGCTAATCCGGCTTGAGCCCTCCCGTCAAAAGCACTCCTTTTATTGTCAACGTTTTACGTTACAATAAATAGCAGTCAGTACGTTTCTGAAGGTATGAAGCCGGCCATGTCGCGTCCGCGCAAGCAGTTGCTCGTATCTGCGTTTATTACTGCGGGGGCTCATTTTCCTACTTTGCCAACGGCTGGAACGCGTACTTTGTCACGTCGAGGGTCGTCTGGACACATTCCTCTTTCGGATCCACCGAAAGATTTCGAAAAATCAGAAGCCGAACCCGATTTACAAGAGCAAAAGACCCGGCGCCCGGCTACTTCCGCAAGCGACGGAGCAAACGAGAATCGGGATGGTCCTTTTATGACGTATGGCGCGTCACGCGTCACTAGCCAATGGCGTGCCGCTGCGGCGATCGCTTCTGATTTCTTCGCTTTTTTTCGCGTTTAGGCATTATTTTGGGTCAAACGGTTGTGATATTTGGACTCAGCAGGCACAGACACGTCAGAATCAACCATTAACTCATTTTTTTTTCGAAAAGCTCTTCAGCTTCCCTTTAACATTCCTGCAGCCTTGCGTAGCTCACTCACCATGCTGGCCCGTAACCAGTTCTGGGCAAATGAGGCAGCGAAGGATGCATTATCATTTTTTACACCTCGGAACATGTCTTGGAAAGCGCCGTCGAGCCGGTTTGGTATTCCTTTTAAACCACCTCATTTTTTTTCTTGTTTTTAGTCGGGCGTTGGCGGCTTCTAAGCCGCATTAACTTCGGGCACTCTAAAGCCGTTTGCGTGTGTAATCTCGAGCGCCTTTCGACTCGCATTTCCTAATCCTCGGAGCCGACGACGCCCACGGGGAAGAAAAGAAAGAAACAAAAGAAGGAATTGCTTCTCTCGTGACCGCTGCCACGCTTCATCCATCTCCCCCAATCCGATTTTCTTGGCGGGTCCTCCCAAAACACGGACGACCCGTTTCGATGGCGCTTTTGCGATGCATTCGAAGTGGTTCCTCGACTTTTGTGCTCTCTCATCCCCGCAGCAACGTTTCGATCTCGCGGGCGTGCTTATTATTATTATTATTATTATTTTTTTTTTTACAGAAACTTTTTTTTTTTTTTTGGAGCCGTGTTTGTTTGTGTGGTAAGCGACCTCGCATCTTTTCAAAGACTCGCTCGACCGCGAAATTCGCCGACAGCGTCGCCTCGAGGCTTTAGAAATGAGCGCCGTCTCTAATCCGTGGCAAGCGTCCGCTTTTGAACAAAAAAATAACAAACAGACAGACAAAAATAGAAAGGAAAGGAGAGCATGCGCGCAATTTGGTCGAAGTCATTCGCCGAAAGCGTTTTGTGTGTGGGACGCCGGAAATTCCTCGACAAACACAGAAGACCGCTCGCTCTCTGCAGAGATGACGCGTGGACTCCTTGCAGGTTATGAATCTGTTGTTTTTTTTTTGTTTTTTTTTTATTGAAAGCATCTTCTCGGGTTTGGGGCTGGTTTTATTTACGGTCGTCGGCGGTGGTCGTGTGAAACCCGGTGCATTGGAAACGCCCGGCCGCGTCAAAGTGCTTTTCGGCTTTCTACAACGGCTGCGCTCTCACCTGCGCGAGTTGAGCTTGCACCGGCGAATGCGCGAGCTTTGTCGCGAGGAGTTTCGGACGAAGCGAAACGTAAATCGGCCATAAAGAAGAGAAACGCCTTCATTTGCCGCCCCCCTTCACAGAGCGGGTCGAACCTTTTAAGGATTTTAACACCTTTGCGGCTCAGCTGTGTCGTTTTTATCGACCCCCCCCCCCCCCCCCCCCCCCTTTTTTTTTTCTTTCCCCTCCTTCGATTTTGGAAAAGAGAGAAAAACTAAATAAGAGAAACCGGCTTGACTGTATAGCGGGTTTGAGCGCATATAGCTT
Source organism: Ixodes persulcatus (assembly GCA_013358835.2). Classification (NCBI taxonomy): domain Eukaryota; kingdom Metazoa; phylum Arthropoda; class Arachnida; order Ixodida; family Ixodidae; genus Ixodes; species Ixodes persulcatus. Next base: position 68,496 of record JABSTQ010009335.1, read on the forward strand.
GGCTCAGGGCGGCGCCGTGTTTCTCTATCGCCATAAGACGACTGTAAAATGTAACCGCGGTTGTACGTTTCTTGGCGCCAGCTTGATGCTGGCGGAGGTCTTTTTTTTTTTTTTTTTCCCCGAGTTTAAGGTTTTGTTGGGGTCGCTGGTGTATTTTACGTGTGGCCCGATTGCTCCGGCGGCGGCAAGCGCATCCACCACTCGCCGCGAGGAAGGGAGGGGTGTTTCCCCTGACGAGGGTTCGATACTTTACGAGCACGGCCCCCCCGCCCGCCGGGCGGCGACGGGTTCACCTTTGGGTTTACCTGTCTCTTGCGCCCTGCCATCGTACTCTTGCCTAACTCTCCTCCTCCACAGGCCGGTGAGTGGAGGTGGGGTTGGTGGTGGTGGTGTTGATGTTGATGTTGATGTGATCCCGGGCCAGCGGTGGTACTGCACTGGCTTCATTTCTCGTCTACACACACAGATACAGACAGAGAAAATGAGAATCACATTTTGAAAGGTATACGTGTTGCTTTTGTTAGCGATTAGGAGTTAGGAAAGTGGAGGAGAGTCAATCGTGTACCTGCTCCAGGGACGAACTTGGGGGGGGGGGGGCTTTCCCTAGCCCCCCCGAGGTCAACTTTTGTTTATGAAAAACTTGATATACACAAGCGAAACGTTTAGTTTTTGGTGACATAGCAAACATTACGCCAACAAAATAGATATGGGCAACGTTTTGGCCGTAACGTCATATCTGAACAGAGCCCCCTCCCTCCAAGCCTGGCCCGTAAATCCGGCCCTGCTCGGTGCAAATTGGTCACCGACTCATTTGACTCGTTACGTGTTATGAAAGGAGCGTTGTTTGCAGGCGTAGTCGCCAAAGGAAATACACTTTTTAAAGTCACGCACTCGCCGAGCGCGATTCAGAGAATGATGCCCGGAGAGCAGCTCTCGAGATGGGATTGCTCCGCGGATTGCACTGCTTCAAAATAAACTTTTCATTTTTTTTTTTGTACGATTTGCGATGACTTTGGACGTTTGGGTGGTGAACACTGATCTTCTGAGACGAACTACAATTTTGGTGGTGTGGAATGCACGTTGTGGAAGCTCATCTCAGGCTGACCCTTACCAGGAATGGACTCAACTGTACGGTCGCTCTCGATACCACCTATGCTCGGCTTCGTGCTTAGTAAGGTACAACGCTGTTAAAGCTTCGCGTGAGAGAACCTGGCTTTGCTTAACGTCTCATCCGTACAAGAACACGTGCAAATGTTACTCTTTCCTCGCACCTCACTCGTCTTATACGGTTAGAAACCGAGGGAGAGGAGAGCGTAAACAAAGGCAGCTGGCCCTTGCGTCTGCCCGCTAGTCATTCCAATCAGAGCTGTCCTCCTCTCTCTGTTTTCATCCCTATATATATATACACACACAGCTAGTCCCCGTTTGAATCACGAGCCTTTCATTCCTACAAAATTGTAGAAAACACGAAAAACCACAACAAAAGAAATGTCCTAGTTTTACATCGTGTGTTGTGACGACCGCCAAGGCCACACGTGTTAATGAATGAATATGCTCGAGTTTTGCTGCGTGTTTCGATTTTTATCTTGTCCTTCTTGACGTCTTCTTTGTTTGCTTGATTTTTTTTCCTTTCATCTCGAGCATAATCTCCGTAATTGCATTTGTCCGGAGTTTTCGCGCTGCGTAGTTGGTTCGTCCGTCCTTGCTCAAGGTATCGGCCTCCTTTTCACGAGGTTATTGGTTTCCACGACCAGCAAAATGTGAGGGGAAAACGCCTGTTCAGTGTTCGCGTCGTTTTCTCTGAGCGCATTTAACTATACTTCAAAATTCGTACTATGTTACTTCGGTGCAATAAAGAGTAGGAAAGCGCCAATAATAATAATAACTCGTGAAGTCCACCATTTTGTTTGTCACTTTTCCTCGCTTTGATTTTAGTCATGGGAATGGTAAGTCTACTATAGTGCGTTGCAACCTAAGAACGAAGGGCGAGGGTAAGACGGGCCGGGGATGAGGAAGCAGACGGAACGCTAAAGAGAGAAGGAGGTTTCCCCCTCTCTTCTCCAGCGTTCCGTCTGCTTCCTCCTCCCCGGCCCGTCTTACCCTCGCCCTTCGTTCTTAGGTTGCAACGGACTATAGTAGACTTTCCAGGTGAACTTATCCGCCTTTAATTCCTTTTTATCAATTGGATAATACAATAGTTCAGGGTCAGCCCATTTAGACGAGAGCTATTTCAATCTTTTCCCAGTGATTTTTTTGCGATTGATTTAATTTATTATTTATACAAAGTCGCAACCATTACAAATTTACTTAATTCCATTCCGTGAATAACAAGTACTGACTTCGATCGATTCGTCGTTTCTTTGCAAACATCGTGACCCTATCTTTTTTTTTTTTTTTTTTTTTTTTTCCGTTTCACAGTTGGATTTGAATCGAAGAGGCATGTGCGAAATTCCCGATTTAATTCAACTTGCTGCTGCTTCTTTTTTTTTTATGTTATCACGATTGATGCAAGGCTTGTTGGAGCGGTTTAAGAGGCGTCTTCCAAGGTCTTGGCTCATGACTTCGGGGTGTAAGGGAGGGAAAGGAGAGTTCGAGGGCGAGGCCGAGAGCGGCCACAGGAGGTCGCGGTCGCGGGGCGATGTCAACGCTGATGCGACACGACGGTGCGCATAATAATAATGATAATAATAAAAGAAAGGCTCTGTCCAAGTCCGTTCGGGGGCTCAGAGCGAAACCGCACCCAATGCGACGTTCTGCCCCGCACCGGGGAGGAGTTTCTCGAAATCTCTCCAAAGCCGCCCTGGGGGAAGCTCAAGGTCACCCCCCGTAATCCCTGTTTTAATATTTAAAATCTTTTTCTTACTTTCTTTGGTAGCGAGTTCAAATACCTGGCAGTAGATTCTGCACGACGTCCGTTGAAGTTTTATGTTTCTGGTTGGTTTCGTGCGCTTAGCTTGTTTTTTTTTTAAGTTTTATTGGGGGGTCTTTGAGGTTTTTTTTATTTTCTCGAAGGTGGGTAGCACCCCTACCCCTCATAAAATAAACAATTTTGGAGGGTGGGGGCTGCCTTGTGTCCCTCGCATGCGCGAGCACGAGGGCCGATCTTCCCCCCTGGGGACAAAGGGGCGCGCTTTCTTTGTGCCCCGTCGATTCGCTCGCTTACGGGTCCCGGGTTTCTTTCTCTCTGGGAGGGTCTCGCATTCGAGCTGTCGTTCCTTCCGCCCTCTTGTCGTTCGCTGCGTCCCGTTTTTGTTGTCTTCCATCTGGCGCCCCTCAAAAGGAATCCGAATCTCTTTACCCCTTCCTCCTTCGCCTTCTTTACCTTGCCCTCGCTGCGTGTTCTCTTTAAACTTCGTGTTCAATGTACTTTGTTTTCCTTTTTTTTTGAGGGGGGGGGGAGGGGGAGGGGGAGGGGGGAGGGGGGGAGTTAGGGGGCACCTCTGATCTGTCCAATGGAAGATGTGAGCATTGATGTCTTCAACCATGCGGTGCGACTGGTAAATAGGCCCTTTTCAAAAGTGCGCGCCTTCTAATAGTTGCTCCGCCAATGATTCTAATCCGCCCTTGTTTGAGCACGTACCCTGAACACGTCCTGGACACGAGGGCCGCGTCATCGTTCGGCGTCGGCTCGCTTCCTGTCGAAAACGAATACTCCCTCAGCGTTGACTCGTGCAGGATATTGCGACCGCCAATGTCGCTCGATGAGGTTTCGAAATAATTTCGAAAAGGGTCTATCGCGATTCCTTTCCTATACTTCGTTTCACCTTATGTTGTACCGCAGTGAAGGCTAGAAGCGCGAGCTCATAGCGTTGGCAGCTGCTCTTAAGTCACGAGAGCTTGTGCCGCCGGGATGTGCCCCAGAGCAAGGAGCTCGCGCTTGTAGCCTTTCCTGCGGTAGATTATAAGGTGAAACAGAGTATAGTTGCGTTCCTTTCGAGTTGAGAGCTCCAGCACCCGCTCCAGCACGTGCTCGGTTCCTTCCTCCGTTCTTTGGCTGCACGTGCACGCTCGAAGCTCACAGACGCCGAAGCGGCGTTATCCAGAGTAAGAGAAGGAAGAGCACAAAGACCTCCCCTGCCGTTCTCATCCTTTTGGCGGTGTAGTCCATCGTCGGGTGAGTTCAGTCAGTTCACTTCCCTGCAGAGCACGGAGACATCCGATCACCGCGAACGATACAAATATCCCATCGAATGAAAGATACGATTCGATCTGAGAAGGCCGCTGCGCATAGGTAGAAGAAGCACGGGAAACGTCGTTACGTTATTCGCTGGGATCCTTCTATTATTTGCTGCAATTGGCTGTCTTCGTGCTCCGCATTCAGCATCCACCTCGTGCAGGAAGACTCGTGCGGACGTTTCAGGTTGGCGGAGGCCGCTTCGGGGGGACCGGAAAGCCTCTCGGCGCCCCGATGTTTCTCGGTGCGTGTCACTCCCCTCCATCCCGCGAATTCGTGCTCGATCGCGAGCTCCCGGGGTACGCCTCTTACTCGACCGGAACCCGAGGGAGGAAATTATTCGAGGCGATGCGTTCGCCGCCCAGCGCCCGACCATCTTGCGCGCTTATGTAAACAACGAGCGTCGAGGCCTTGACGCACCGCGCAAGGGCGGCGACGGCCGCTCGCGCTGTCGTGCTTCTTCTGAGCTCCGCCGAGTTTGGGCTTGGTTTGTTTGCGTGGCTGGCTCGCCTTGGCGGCCGATATGTATGCAGGTATGCGACGGGGAGAATTCTGAATAAGTATGGCCAAACCGCTTCTTCTTGGCTCGTTGGTAGTTGGCGGAGGCCTGCAGCTCCCGAATCCATCAGCTGCGCGCTCTTGCTTCATTTTCTGCTTGACAGAATTGCGGATTGCTGCGAGCATCGTAAACAGGCTCCTCCTCCTCCTCCTCAAAATGAATAAGAAAGAACGAGAGAGAGTAACAAAAAAAAAAAATGCACGAGAAGGCTGGACAAACAGGAACTGCGGGCCTGAATTTAGCTGAGCAATACTTTAGAAAACTTGGAAGTGGTATTTTTATTTTATTATTTATAAACAGTCACGCGTCGGCATCACTTAACAAGAAGTGCCAACGTACCCTAAGAAAAATTAAAAAAAAAACTAGAATAAATGCTGTGATGTAAAGATGGCGTAATAATTTTCGCCCGAGGCTGGCCACTCTGCTTCTTTTAATTTCTTAAGACGGGGTGAAAGACTGTGCATACTGCAAATCTGTCAGCTGCACGGATCAAGTTGAGGGTCAGCTGACTCGGAATGAAATTAGCATTGGTCCCACTTAAAGCAATTCTATTTAAATAATGTAATTCGAAGCGTCCAGTTAAAAGCATTCGAGTGCCACGGAGAGAATGCCGCGCTCGTACATATACTCGAGTCGCGGCATCGGTGAGAAAGAGATACAAAACTGACGGACTGCCAGGCCCTGTCACGCGGAGTGCCCACCTGTTGTGGCCAAACGCGTGCTTGTTTATAAGCGGCCTGGGTGTGTAGTGGTGCCGAGAGTGTGGGGCAATGGGCGTGGTAGCAATCGTCACCCACGTCCTAACCATCTGGGTCCAGCAAAGCCGTATAAATGCCAACGACTCTTCCTTACTTATAGAGTCGTAAGGATGACTGCGCGCATTTAATCACGCAGGATAGGCGTATAAGTAAACAGACGCGCTACGGTGATGTAAGGTAAACATTTCCCGCGAAAACAGGATGGAGAACGAAATGTACGAGAAGGTCGCTCGCTCCGTGGCTCGCTCTCGTAAATTCGGAGCGGCGCCAGTTGTAAAAACAAGGGCTGCCACCGGCACCGTGTTTCGCGGGTTGGAATGGTAGAAGGAGACGTAGGAGGAGGCGAGGCGGGCCTTCCAATCCGTCACAGTCGCCGCTGCGCGTGGAAACGTCGACGACACCGACCGACCTCGGCGCGGGGACACGGACGAATTTGTGGGACTCCCTTCCAAGCTGTCGCCGTCAAAGCGACAGCCCAAGTGGGCACGGGAATGTCGCGGCACGTTTTCCGCCCGTCTCGGCTGCTATACACCGCTCCTCTCGCTTTTCATTCTTAGTTTTAAATGTCTTTCGCGCTCTGTTCAAGAGCGCGTTCAACCCGGGGGTATCTGCCAGCCGCTCTTCATGATTTTCGTCACCGGCGGGTTGATGCGGTACCACACGGAAGACAAGGCCCACTTATGACGTCATCGTTAGTGGATCCCCCGACCCGCCCCGAGCGGAAAACACGCCGAAGCTCGACGAGCACGCGTCCGTTTTGGCGTCGCCGCTCGTTGTGTGCGTGACGCTGCGAAACGCCTTGGCGACGACGCTGACGCAAACTCGGCGGCGCCGCGTGGGTCCGCTAGTGATGACGTTTAGGGGGGAAAGGCGCCGGCCTTGTCTTAGCAAAGGTATCGGTTGATGCCGTCGACGGCAGTTTGGGAAGCCCGACGTACCGTGCCGTCAATCTGGCTGTCGCGCGGCTGTCACCGCCGGGGTTTTGGGGGGAGAGGAGGTTCGGGAGTAACACATGTCACGTGTCCTGTCCTTTGGGTGCTGCTGATTTTTAGTGATCGTCTTGGGTCGGAGCTGTTCGCCGCTCGTCCCGGTAGTGTCGCGTTAATTGGACGTGCTGGGATTGCGGGCTGCGTCGAGTCGGGTCGTCCGGGTTGGGACGGTGACGCACGCGGTCTTTGTTATGTTTGCCGCCTACTCGTTCGAAGCTGTTGTCACTCTTGGGAACGCTGTGGATACTTCGCAGCAATTGCCTCAATCAGCGACCTATTTTAAGGCAGCAGTCCCGCCCCAACGTCTCAAGCTTCATGTTTGAACAAGAGCGACTTGTCCTTAAAACGAAGAAATACTGAACATCATAATCTTATAAAGCATACGAGACTGACTTAAATCACTCGGGGGGGGGGGGGGGGGAGGGGGAGGGGGAGGGTATTTTTATCATATAAACACCGCTGTTTAGTTGATTGTGGTTGGCTGGATACAATTTTTTTTTTTTCAATTGTAATTTTTCCTTCATTTTTTTTTTTTTTTTTTTGACCATAGGTGATATTGAATTAGCCCAGAGTCTTACGTGAGCACTGTCTCCACCCGTCGCTGTGTTAGTTTGAGTCAGGCACGTAGCCAGGATTTTGTTTCGGTGGGGGGGGGGGGGGTGGGGGGGGCCCGCCCATGACAAAATGCTGTATGAGGGGGAGGGGGGAGAGGAGGTTCCAGCAAAATGAAAGATTTCGGGGGGGGGGGGGGGGCCCGGGCCCCATGGGCCTCCCCCCTGGATACGTGCCTGGTTTGAGTGCCGGGAATAACAATGGCTCGCACGTGACGTCAGTGCGCCCTTCTTTCTGGTGCCCAGAAACGCCTGGTTAACGCAGCGACAGCTACCCTCTCACGCGCCCTTTCCCCCATTATGACTAACCAAGTGACGTCAGTGCAAGCTAAATCACTTCAGCGGCCGTCCAAATGCAACCTCAAAACATCGGGGCTAAAAAAAAAAAAAAATGTTTTGAGGACGTAGTGTTATTGACACTTAAAAACGTTCGCGGGATAAAAAGCATTAAAGAAAAAAATATAAAACACGCAAAAGAAAACAAAAATCAACGCGGTCGTGTTTGAGCGTGTCTAACCCGCATCAAATCGGCCCCCGAAAGCACGCACATAGGAGGGGCGTCTCGATACTGGAGCTACCAATTTACGCGGACGGGTAGACGTCCCCGTCGGCTGTTGGTGTTGCGCCGCACAATGCAAATGCCCGTCCTCACAGAGCCCGGCCGGGGCTGCAGCTGGTAGAGCTGCGGCCGTTCCGCTCCACATCTCAAGTCGGGCTGCCGAAGCTCGCCACTGCCGCATCTCGAGAAGATTGGAGAGCGTTTCCAACTGCACGATCGGGATCGCCTTTTTGGGAGCCGGCAATACAAACTGCTAGGAGGAGCCCAAAGCGTCGATCGCCCGCAAATTTCGAATTTTGCGTGTGTGTTTAGACAGCCGCGGAAGTTAGCTCCAGTGGGCGTCTGGTGTCTCAGCTGTAGATGAGAAATCTTGCCAGAGCAGTACCGCTGCTAACCACCTGGGCCATGCAGTAGTGACGCACGACCGCTTGCCGGTACGACGCATGCAGGTGGAAACGGATGGGGAGTGGACTCACTCAGGATCCCTGGGCTCTGCAGATCGTCTGCAACACCGATCTCTATTGAAGTAGGCTGGATCGCGGATCGAGGCTCGTTTTGCTGGGGTCGAGTGGCACCACCGGCAGCCATCACTTAGCACCAACTAATGCATACGACTATACGGGGAAAAAAAAAAATAAAAAAAGATAAAAAGTGCCGTTTCCCTCGTTCCTAAGCTGTTGTCGGCACCGAAACGTTTTGGCTGCTTTTAGGGAAGCCTGTCAAGTAGCTTGTGCACAAACATTAAAACTGACGGCGCTCGCAGTTTTTATACATAAATGCTTTGTGGTCAAGAGTGACTCCGCCGGGCGAAAAATGTAGCGCAGCTCAATGAGACGAGAGTTACCTATACGAGTTACCGCGGAGTCGGTGGGGTTTAGCAGACGACAAGCTCGAAGGCTTTTTTTTCTATGCGGAATTCGCTCACTCCCGGAAAGCCGCTGTCAACGTGGAACGTTTTCGACTTTCGTCAACTTCTGGGCTTCCCCGAGGACGCGGTCTTGTTGACGGTAAGTTCCTTTGTTTTAGTGCATGAATTAAGCAAGCTTGCCGTGTCAGCCGTGGGTGCTCCCACCCGATGGATTTTTTTTTTTTTTTTTTTTTTTATGGGCGTTCGAACTCTCGACAAATACCGATTTGATCTTCAAACACCCGATATAATGATCGCGGCGCATCATAAAATACTCGCCTTCGAGCACAGCATACACGCTTCAATATTCCTACTTTTGCGTGTTTCTCCCATAACCTCGCGTGTATTGCCTGGTGTGAAATAATGGCCGCCGGTGGTGCCGCCGACGGGCGATCCGCGATCCAGCCTACTACAATAAAGATGAGTGGTCTGCAATACCCCTATAGAAGAAAAGGCCCGCACAGGAGCTTCCACTTTACTCTTAATCTTGCACCGGCTTTGCATGGGCGCCGCCATTACGGACCTTCAGTTTTGGTTTTCTCTTACTCCGTTCACTTCCCTTCATCATTAGCGTGGCCGGCCAGGGTATTGCCATTTTCGGTTCGAGTGTGTCCTTCTCCCCAGCATTGGCCTTTGTGGAGGCTCGTGAACAACCGTTCCAGTGGATCTCGGTAAGACAAGAGGAGGTCAGCAATGGCGGCTAGAATCTGGCGCGTGCGCAAAGCGTCGCAGCGTCTCGCAACGAGCGCGGCGACGCCAAGACGGACGTGGCTTGAGTTGCTTCCTCTGGTAAATCTAGGCTCCCCGAGAAACTCTAAATGTCTGGTCGGGCGTCCATCGTCGGAGAACGTGCGTGAAACGGCTGGCGACGTCCGATACGAGGTCGCAAATATAGGGCTTCTGCGTCGTTGGGGGGGGCAAGGCAGGGTGCGCTCGCTTGCTCGCTCGATGGTTCGCTTTTTCGCGCCTCGTGTTCCGTCTGGTGTCTGTGTGTGTGTGCACGCTTTTTGATCGGCTCCCGCGAATTTTCCGGGGCGTGATAGTCGACCGCAGCCGTTCCTTCGACGCGCTGGCGGAAAGTCTTTCAAACTGGACCATGTCCTCTCGCTGAGCTCGCCTTTTTCTTTCCTCTTTAATTTTGTTATTGCGTGTTTTCGGAGAAGCCTTCGAATTTTTTAGGCTTATGTGTTTCATTCCGTACGTTTCTTGTGTGCTTGGCTCGCTGGCAGATATCGACATTAGACAGCGAGAAGTTCGTGTTTCTTCGTCCGAGTATTTAGCCGACTGCTCCCATTGCTTGGTTCGGTATATATAGAGACACGTTCTGGTTTTTATTTTTTTATTTGTTTTAGATAATTTGCGGTTAATTTTTTTTTGTACTTTGCTATTTTTAGTTTTTTAAAGCTTGTGTCTGAATCGATCATATTTTTATTATGCGATGCTGCGAGAAAATAAAATTAAAAAAATATCAATAAAAACGTATATATTTTTTTCCTTTTATGCAGCTGCTTTTGCTATTTTAAAGAAATAACGGTCAAAGCACGCACCACACACTTGCAGCAACAACGCCAGCAAATGCCAAGCTGATTATTATTATTTTTTCTTTTTGCGTGAACTGCGGAGGTTGAAATTCGCACGTCCGATTCGTGGTTGACGGTGGCCACCACCCATGAGCGTATATCGGCCAGATGCGCTGCTCTCTGCAACGGTGCACTGGCAGTGTAGTCGAAGCTGCAGGCGCTCGGTCTCCTTGAGCGCCGGCTATTGATCAACGCAACGCAGCTGGACCCTTCATGTCGAGTGGCGCTAAGCTAACGTCGATCATTTAATAACGTAAAGGCGGCGAAATTCTGTGTACACATTCGCTGACGTTACGTCCCATTGCAAACAGAACTATATTTGAAGCTTCGTTATTGGCAGGCGGCAGCACCCTTCATGGCGTTGCATAAAGGCACGCGTCGTCGCACGTGCCTTCACCGTGCCGAGCTGGAAAAAAAATTATAAAGAAGCGTCAGATACAAAGCTGCGGAAACCCGAACCTGTTGCTAACCGCTTCTAATCTCCCCCGACTGCTAGCTGTCGAGCCGGTTTGCCGAGCTGCTTTGGCTTCGACTTTGCTTCGGTCTTTGTTCGTTTTGCCAAGAGGGGGCAGCGTCGGACGCTGCAGAAGCTGGCCGAAGACGTACCGCTGCATCGCTGTTTTGTTTTGATTTTTTCGTCTCTTATTATACAGTGACGTTTCCTGCATTACGCACTCTCCTTCCTGGCTTCACGAGCGATTATCTCTGCCGGTTTTCAGCCCCTTCCCCGTGTTTGCCTATAGCACGTTGGCTAACGCGAATTGAACGGGAAACAACGAAGAAAGAAGGAAATTAAGATTAACATTCGAAGAAAGAACAGCGCCGGTAGATTCTGGAGGGATTAGCGGAATCCCCGGTCGGGTCGCGTCGTGGCTTCTCTTGCTCATGTTGTCCCAGCTGTGCGGGGATGCGCGGTCACTCCGGTTAGTAGAGTCCCTTCTTCGCTTATTGTGAACACGGGTGTCAGTGCCCGTTTGTCACGCTTCCGCGATGGCGCTGTTTGAATTGTATGCACGCAACCAGGGGCTCGTTTCTGTTGGAAGCCGAATCCCGACAATATCGGCGGCATCAGCGAATCTGCATTCCCTAATCGAAACGGCATATAAGTATCTTTTTTTTTTTTTTTTTTTCGTATAATATGAACGTCGTTCGACTTTAGTCGGCGCGTTTGCGATTGAAGGTTTGATAAACGCGAAGTACACATCTAAGGTTAATGCACTCCGCGGAACCAAAACATTCCTGTCAAGTTTGGATTTTTTTTTTTAGTTCTATAGTAGTACTGATTTGTTCGGTTAAAATATCCATATTTGCGTGTTTTAATATTTTCGTTTTTCTTTTGCGATTTGAATTTTGTTTGTTTCGTCCTTCTAACACATACGCGACTTTGTTAAAAAAAAGAAAAGACGCGTGAAACATTGCGCGACGTGTGTCAGCGTCACAATCCCCGCAGTCACGCTGAAATGTCAATAAGTCTTGGAACGAAGGCACGCTGAATCTACCAGCGCGGCACGTCGACCTACAAAACAAAATAATCATTTTTTTTTGTGACCTCGGCATGATCTTTTTTTTTTTTTTTTAAATCGCCCTAGTTTACGATCACAACTATGTTCTCTTGGCGTCCAGTACAGACACCATTCCAAGTTGTAATATCTTCTTGTAAAGCTATGGGGTCTTAAACATAAATAACGTCTTTTCAGTGTTTCCTAAACTGTGGGTCGCGACCTTAAGGGGGTTGCGAAGCGGCTCGGGAACCTGAAGGAAGCCGAACTTGACTTCTCTCTTGATGTATGGGCGATATAGGGCGCTCAACACGCCAGTCGAAGAAGCGTTCCAGTGACCATACTGGAAAGTAATGGGGTCCGCAAGTTCGTCTGCTGCATTTGCAGGGGTTGTGGTGACGTCAGAACGCCGAGCTCTGATTGGTTCTGAATGAAAGATAGTGGGTAGACCTCGAGGCAGCTTGCTTTGAGGTCTACCCACTATCCTTCAATCAGAGACAATCAGAGCTCGGCGTCTTTCTGGCGTCACGGCAACTTTTGCGCAAGAAGCCAGACGACTTGCTCTCCGCATACCCTAGTTACGCGAGCGCCCATACTTAAAGGGGCTCTAAACGACGTTTTCCGATAGTCTATTTATGGTAAAGACTCAATCTATAAACACTAAACCTCATAAAAAAAAAAAAAAGCGCGTCCGATTGAAAAAAAAAAAAAAAAAAATTAAATCGGCATTAAGGATTGATTACCTAGGGATTATCGCAGACACCAGAGGGGTCGACGGCGTTCTCTGGTGTCTGCGATAGTCCCTGGGTAATCGATCTTTGATACCGATTTTAATATAGAAATCAGCTACGCGTAATAACATTTTTTTTTGTTTATAGATTGAGTTATGACCATAAATATACTATCGCAGAAGTTCTCAGCTCAGGCCCACTTAACTGCGGTTTTATCTCACGATCTGATTTTTATTTGTTTCGTCCTTCTGTCACATACTCAACGTTTGCTAAAAAAAAACAAAAAACATATTGTGATTTGTGTCAGTGTCACAATCCCCGCGGTCACGCTGAAATTCCAATAAGTCAATTAGGTGAACGGGTTAAAAGAAAGCTGACGAGGACATTACTCGAGCGGAGCTCCGGAAAAGGCAGCCAATTCGCGTGGGTGCTAAATGGTTGCGGCGTCCCTACATTACGGCGGAAGCGCTCCTCTGTTTGGCCGCCCTTGGAAGAGCCGTGTGGTTTCACGCTTGGCCGATTTTTCTGTTCTCTTTAATGTTTCCGGCGGTGGACTCGGCCATGCGTGCGTCCCGCAGCTTACCTGGAAATGGTCGGGTGGCCGACGCTTAGCCGGTCACGCGATTGCAGTCGCGTGATTGGATCTAGGTCGTGCGGCCCGGATTAGGCTATAATTAGACACAGGCGCTCCCGCGGCGTCGCGTTTTTGGGACCGCATAGGGGCCAAAATCAAGTGGGCCGCAATTTTGATCACGCGATCGATAAGTTGCATTCTAGGATACTATTGTATCGGCAATCGCGCGAGGTCCGACTCAATCGCAAGATGGAGGTTGTGCTTAGTATTCGCGTCGCTTGAGTTACGGTTTCGGTGGTTTTGGTTAAATCGGAGATAGAAGGGCGTTTTTGTTGGTGGTCCCGGTGATAGCGATACCCGCTATACTCCGCGGGCGCCTTTGCGCGTGCATCATACGTTAGCGGGTATCGTTATCGGAGTCATTGGAACGATCAGTGCTAAAACTCATTAAACATGGGGCAGCTTATTCAGTTCCGTAGATACCGAGGCAAAACGACAACATTTGGCTCTCACACTTCGGTCACAGCGTCAGTTGTCGCTTTGATTATGTGACTTTGTGCCGTCTGTGGCAAATTTCGAGATCGTCTCCGTGGCAAGCCTCAAAGACGCGGCATATCCACCGTTTATGGGATTGTGACCAGCTCTCTGACGGCTGCATGCTTTTGGCGACTCCAGCGAAATCGACGCCGCGTAGCGGCAACGCCGAGAAGCTCAGGAGAGGAAGTCGTTTTGACTCTGTCGTATACTATCGCTGCTTGGTTTTCGTAGGCAGCATAGAAACAAACATCGTTTCCAGTAATTCTTTTTTTTTTTGCTTCTGCCGTGTTATTTTTACGCACTGACTAGAAGATTTCTACCGTCGAAACATCGCTTTGCTTTCATATGTAACCCCGATTTTACGCTGCAATGCAAGAAATTTACGGTGGCCCGCGTGCTGAACGACGAAAACGACCTCCTTTCGTCCGCCATTTTGCCTGACCAGCGCGCCCCTTATTGTTCGCTGGAGTCGCGACGAGGTGAGGTGGACCTTCTCTCCAGCCAGGACGTTCGCTGCTTGTCGTACAATGTTGCCAAGCGTCTCTTGCTAAAACATACTAAGCGCAGAAAAAAAAAAAATACAGGTGTTGTCTTCGACCGCGAAAGAACACAAACAATTAAATAAAATACCTAAACCAGTAACAAATCGTAAAAAAAAAAAAAAAAAAAAAATATCTAAAGACTTAATGCGCTCATCAGAATGCACCAGAAGCCGCATGGCCATTCCATCAACGATGGCAGCGCTCGCGGCAGCTCTGGCTTCCAAGACGTTCTGGAACAGATTCTGCGATCGTTATAAAGTCAGCTCCACCCCTTAAAGATTCCCCGTCCTACAATATTTGATGCTACTATTCTGTGTGGATACCTCTTTCTGCGTTCCGAAACATTAAGTGTGTCGCTAACGCTGGCCGTCGGCGATACACCAGATGCCGCCATCTTGTCGTCGTGTACCCCAATGACGTGTCCATGGCGCACCCCAGCGTGGCGGAAACGTTACGCGGCGCCAGCATCGTTCAAAAAGGCAGCGCACAGGAGCCTTTCTTGCAAACGTGTTTTTGTCTGACGCTTTATGTCTGACTAGAGTTCCTGTGTAGGCTCCCTTCGGGAGCATAGGCTCCCTTCGGGAGCCAGAGTTGCGCGTTCACGTGATGAGCCGGATCAAGTGCCGTGCAGGAAAGTAGACTTTGCGTGCGCCCCGCCGAACGTTCCCCTGCTTTTGAGCGCGCCTCGAACGCGCGGCGCTGCTATTCGCCGAATTCAGTCACGTGAGGAGCTAGATCAACATGCCATGCAGGAAAGACGGCGCTACATGGATGAACGCGCAACTCTGGCTCCCGTGTGACTGGTTTTCCGCGCCTCTCGCGGACGGAACCCGAGCAGGTGTTTTCGCGTACTTCCTTCCCCGGCATCGAAACATACGCCGTCCGCCACCTTTGCGGCCGTAGAAAACTCGGCGCTGCCAATGAATGGGTAGCGCTCCAAAATGAATCACGAAACACCACATGATGTCTCTCTCTGCTTCTCTGATCGAAGCGCCAGGCTCCAGCAATTACTTGTTCGTGCTCAAATTTCGTAGCTTTTCCGTCTGCTTTTTATAGGGAGTCTGGAGAGAAGGAGCATCTTCCAAATTGGACTTTATTCGGCGGCTATCCAGAGCGAGATAGAGGGAGAGAGAAGGAAAGGCGGATGGGACGGGTGAGGTCCACGAGGCCTCGTCTTTCGTGGGCGCGGCTTCAAGGCCGAAGCGTTCATCGGTTCGCTGAGCCTTTGCCGTAGGAGTTTCGAATTGGACTGTGGACGGCCCGGCAATGGGACTCCTTGGCTTCGAGGTGCAACGATCGCTTTCGCCTCTCTCCTCCGCTCGCGCTACCTGGCGGGAGATAGATTAATCCGGCGGCGTTGGCCGTGATGAAACGTTTTTATGCAGAAAATAAAGTATATTAAAAGGAAATGCAGCAGTTGATAATATGCGTTGGCCGCGATGAAACCTCTTTATATAGAAAATGAAATATACTAAAAGGAAATGCGGGAGCTGATAGTATGGAGATGGCTTAATTTCCCGGTAATTTGGCATCGACTTCACAATACTTCGCACTTGCGTGTTTCAATCGTGTGTGGCTTGGAATGTTTTGTTTTGTTTTGTTATTTCAGTGGCATTGGTTTCTTGGTGCACGTTTCTGATGCTTGTCTCGCTTTCTTTCCTTGCAGGTAAGCAAACACGCCGTTGCTGAGGTTGCAGGCGGTTCTTTGGTCACCTTGAAGATATACAGGTGAAGTGTCTCTAAACCAGGCAATTTTTTTTTTTTTAATTTTGGTTTATTGATGAACGAAACATCGAACGATCTGATAAGTGAGTGGTCCATTTCACAAAGATATAAATTATTTAATTTTAAGTTTTTTGTCTCTATGACAGAAAGAAACCAGTAGTGAATATAAACTTTACGTGAGAACGCTGCAAGTTTGTATTCTTTTTTTTTTTTTTTTTTTTAGCGAAACAGGACTTGGTCAGGCAGATCTGTATACACCAAAAACTGAAACAGAAGAAAGATACAAAGTATCGAGAAATATATATCATATACTGTTTTTTTTTTTTTTTTTTTTTAGCTGAACCAAATTTTTAAATTAAGGAGGAAGAACTTACATGAATGTTGTTTTCACTTTATGTTTATATGGCTTGGCGGACGTTACATGGGAGTTAACCATCACTGTTATCAGGCTAATTAACCAAAATTCGTTAATTAACTTTTTAATTATTGTAATTTCAATATATTTTTTTATATTACAAAGTTTGAGGCGGTCGTATGCCAAGACTGTTCCATTTTGTAGAATTCGCGCAGCCAGCCCGTGTTCTGCGATATTGGTCCCCGAATTTTGCACTTTTATTCGGCTAATATAGCAAAGTTCGGCAATAGTGCCTCCGTTCGCGGGTTTGCCGGATTGAGCGGAGAAGTCGGATTATGTAGAAAATTCGGGGGCAGATATCTCGGAACACGGGCTGGTTACGCGAATTCTACAAATCGGAACGGTCTTGGCATACGACCGCCTCAATGTTTACAATATAAAGCTATATTGTAATTACAGTTATTAAAACGTCAATTAACGAATTTTAGTCAATTAGTCTGATAATAGTTATGGTTATACTCCCATCTAAAGTCCACCGAACCATATAAACACGCAGTGAAAATCGCATTCATATAACTTCCCCTCTTTATTTAAAAAATTGGTGCAGCTAAAACCACCATATATATATGCGTGCGTGCGTGCGTGTGTGTGTGTGTGTGTGTGTTTGTGTGCGTGTGGTGTGTGTGTTTGCGTGCGTGTGTGTGTGTTTGTTTGTGTTGATTAGTCTTAGGATTTGATGAATATTCACTGGCCCGTGGTTAACCGTGTCACCTGTGCCCATGATGCCACCATAATTTATCAATCATTTGATCTACCACGCAAATCAGTGGTGACACCTTTTCTCACAACCTGGGCTCTGCACGCGCGCAGAAACCAGACTCGCGCAAGATGAAACCTTTGCGCATGCGCAATGCCGACAACAGCGCCACCACAATGGCGTGACGTCATGAAGTTGAGTTGGCATGTTTTCGAGTCGAGTTGCGTGCCTGCAGTGTTGTGTACATTGACGGCAGGAAGCACTGCCGTTAACATTCGTTCGCCCCCGGTGTTCCTGCGTAATTTTTATTTTTTCCCCCTTCTTCTGGTTACCGAACCGTGCACATAAGGCATGCACGCTCCTCGCCTTCGTCACGGCGGTGAGCCCGAAGAGGTGCGTGATACTCGGCGCGTCGTGTCATTACTCCGAGAGGTGCAGAAAACCGGTGGCTTCACGCAGTAACGCCGCGTAGGCAACCCTGCCCCCGCCCCTACCAAAGCATAGGCAGCAAAACAACAGGAACGTTGCCCCCGCGCCGCGCAACATGCACGCTTTCATCGCCCGCCTGTCTGCTACGGTTTCTCGCGTCGAGTTTTGGGTGGGGTTGTCGGGGGGAAAGGGCGGTCGACTTCGGGATGCGAATCACGATCTTGGCGGGAGAGGCATCGACGGCGTGGTGGTTCGATAGGGCCACCACCACGCGAGACCACGATTAGCAGTGACGCTGCCGGGCCCTGCGGAATTAGCCGGGGCTCCGAAAAGCAGCACAAAGAAGACCGAGAACGCACGCGAGAGCACGATCGCTTACGCGGCGGCATCGAACCCCTCTCGCTGGCACGCAGCGACGAGCTGCTACACCAAAGCGCGTTGGGCGTCGTGTTGTCTGTTCTACCTGCTCTACGTCACGAGCGGCAGAATTTAAGGAGGGCGAGGGAAGCAGCCCGTGTGTGTGTGTGTGCGTTTTTCTGATCGGCTCCTCTGTTTTTATGGTCGACGTTGTTCGCGTCATTAGTATCGTTTTTGTTTAGGGGAGGGATTGTGCAGCGCAATAGTGGGGAGGGAAGATAGCCGCTTTTCTTTCTCTCTCTTTTTCTTTCCCTCTTTTGACGGCGAATTTCTGAGGAGTGAAAATAACAAGCAAAGAAGGGTGAGGAGGAGAGCAGCCCCGATGTCCGTAGCCCGTTTTGCGCCGGACGGCTTCATCAGGATTTCGTGGGTCCATGTTGCCTTTTCCCCTTCACGGGGTTCCCTCCTCCTCCGCGAGCGCGCCTCGGGCCCTGTCGTTCGCCAGCCCTGCGACGAGGAACGAACGAGGGCTTCCTCGTTATGCCGCGTGTCTTGCTTATGATTTTTGCGGCGTCGGTGCTGCTGGACCCGAGATGGCCGGCCGCGGGAGCCAAGCGAGCGCGCCATCCCGAGCCAGCTTGATCCAGCCCACCCTCGAGGGGGAGAGGGGGCACACGATGGTCCTGACGCTCGCCATTACACCTCCTGTTATTTTGTTCGGAGGCCGCCCTTGACTGTGCACGAGGCGTGCTCGTCGGATCGTCCGTGATTACCGGGATGCCAGGCCCCCCTCCCTCCTCCCGCTTGGTTCGAAGACGCCTCGACGGCCTTCTCGTGGCCGGGCTGACGGCTCGGCTGTCTGGTCCGCCGTTCCCCGTAGTCGGACTCTAATGAGAGCTTTCCCCCGAATCTGGCGAGGGGAGAGAAGGCGACGCGTTTAGGTAGCTCCGCGGTAGGTTGACCTCGGGAAGGACGACGCGCCGAGGTGTTCCGCGGAAGACCACCCGCTGCCACCCCGAACCGCGCGCTCGGACGCGCCCGGGGTGCGCCCCCCCCCCCCCCCCCCCCCCTGTCGCGGCCCCCCAGGGAACAGGGCCGGGCGCTCACGACACGACGCAATACGAAGATGAGATAGGGTCTGCGCCTTTCCGCCTCTGACGTCATCACTGGTGGATCCACGTGGTATTAGGTGGGTTGACCAGCCTTGCCGTGCCAAGAATCTCGATGTATTCCCCAATGTTTGTTTGCAAACAAGCTCGCTATCACCCCCTATCGGCGGACCCCTGCGCGCTTCCGGTTTTCCTCTTTTTTTCCATTGGCGTCGCATCCTTTTGTTATTTGTACTACTTTCTACAATGCACTAATCTTCTTACAAACATATTACAGAAACTTCTCCGAAGGAAACTCGTCTTACCCAATCGCTGTGCGTTTCTGAAGAATAAATATATACACTACCGGAAGTCCACTGGGGCACAAAATACTGTGGCGCCCTCGAGGTATCAACTCCCGCCGAATGAGGTGAATACATTGACGCGACCGCCTGCCGCTGCTTTGGCACGCAGTATTCCAGGCGTCGTCCAGCAGACTCCTTAATGTGACAGTCAGCTGGCGCTTGGCTTACCGACGAGCGCCGCGTAAACGCCTCGGAAGGTGCGGTACCCGACCGTTATCATTGCGTTCCCGACCACGGTCATGTGGGCGCGTGCGGCCTATTAGGAATCGCAATTCCAGCACTCGTGAGCAACGGGGCGTGCGTTACGAAGTCCGGAAAGCCTTTAGTACGAACTACCGCCTTCGCGCCTTCTGCACGTTAATTTCTGACCCCCCTCAAACGACAGCACAGCGATGGGTTGTTGGTGGCTCGCTTTTCATTTCTGCCGGGCGTTGCCGCTCAAGTCCCGAAGAGCGCGGGCGCCGCCACTCGTCCGGCAATGCGTCGAAACGAGGACACAGAGAGTCGCTTCGTACTCACGGCGCGTTCGCGAAACGTTCCGGCGCCATACCGTAAGAGCACGCCCATGAGAATTAGCGGTTGCGGCCAGGCAGAATTGAATAACACAATTAGCCCGGATAAAGCTGGCGCGCCAGCCCCCGAACAAAACGCGCAGTCAACTAATCACCCTCGGTCGACGGATTAATCGCGCGCCCTCGGAAAGGAACCGTTTCCTCTCCCCGCCTCGGCTCCGCGTAATCCGGACCAGGAGGAAGGAACGAGCAAAGAAATGACCAGCGTGGTTTCTCTTTTCCTGCTTGGCGCGCGAACCCTTCGCTTCCCCGTCTAACGGGCCTTTTAGAAAGATAAGGCCGGCGCGAGGTGTCTCGGCGATGACCAGCGGAATAGGAATGGGTCGCTCGCCCTCCTCCCCCGGTAGTTCTCAGGCGTCGTCATCGCCGCTCTGGGGGGACACAATGGGAAGGGGACCGGTGCGCGCCTCAGCCCTACGAGCGGCGTAATTCGACAACCGCCGAGCGACCGGCTAATTGTCCGAGAACACGGCCACGACGCGCACTCGCCGGTGGACGGGCTGCCGTGCGAGGGGAAGAAAGAACGAGTGGCAGGCGCCGCAGGGTGATTGTCCGCCGCCGGGGGCTCCTTTTGTCTCCGGTGGGGCGGTGAAACAAAGGCAGGAAGGAGAGCAGCGACGGCTCCTTGTCACTCGTGGCTCCTCGTTCGCCGCTGGCCGACAACCGGGATGCGTCGCTTATGCTCCGTTCGTCCCCGAGCTGACAGTCCGGTGGGAGTTACGCGCTCGCAGGACCGATCAGCCGCCTGCCTTTCATCAGCTGCTCTCCAAGGAACAACAGCAAATTAGACGTTCGGATGTTGGGCAGCGTAAGATTGGTCTGCCATGGATGCATTGGTTTACACCGATGAGAAAGTTAGGCAGTGCGATACGACTGCTAACCTGTCTTCAACGTGCACCGCGCAGTAGGGCGCGCGACACGACCGCACGCCGGTATGGGCGGGAGCGTGATCACGTAACGAAAGGCGTGACTGGCCCAACGAGCGCGTAGCTTCTACCGCACTGTCGGCTCAGGCGCAACAGCTGAGGGGTTGTACGGGGTGACGTCGTCGGCAGCGCGGTGACGATGTCGGGCTCCTCTAGTTGGAGAGGGTGCTGTGGCTCGGTGGTCACTGCTGCCGCTCATGGCGCAGCGGTAGACCCTTCCGGTCTGCTTCCTGGCACGGAAAAGACGTCGCGGCCTCTGAACCCCGCTCTGAGGTAACAGCCGGACGCGTAGCATGTACGTCGTCGACTCGACCGTGACGGGATGGTCGGCGTTGTCCGAATCAAATGCGCGGTCATGTTCAAAGAAGGAGTCTCGCGCCCGTGGGTCGGGCTGACCTGCCCGGTTAGACGGGCGTCCAGTTCGTGTGAACGCGAAGTTTCGTGCGCCTCCGAGTTTTGAGCTTATGAAAAAATTATTTTAAAGCGAAAAAAAAAAAAGAAAGAAAGAAAAGGTCGTATTACCAATTTTTTGTATGCCTTTGTCACCTGCCTTCCAATTTACACCGTAATTTGGAAAAAAGCGAAAGCTGGGGCCCCAGCGAGCCCATTTAGGCGGGGCACGCGTGACAACGTACCGTCGGAGTTCACCCCTCCCGCAGAAAACTATCTCGTGCTTTGCTCGGTCATTTTGCTCGGGCCGAGGAGGCTGTAACGTTGCGCAAAGTATACGCTGCAACGGAGTGTGGTCCGGTGCTACGCGCGACAGTTCCGATCGACCGTCCTTCCCAAATTGGATCTGTTCTTCCCGCGGCACTTCTCGTCCTTCACCGTTTCATGAAATAAATTCCGTCCCTCTTGCGCTCTGAAGGGACCCATTGGTTTAAATCAGCTTTCTCCCTTCAATCACGGCTCCCCTCTCGTCAGGCGAGGAGTCGGCGCAGATTGAGACTGCTCTGGCCCAGTCTCGACGCCGGCGTTGCGTCGAGCCCCGCGCGGGCCAAACCGTCTATTTCTTTTCTTTGTTCCTACGGGCCTGGTCGCAGACCAAGCAACCTGCAGGGTCCGTCCACTGCCCGAAATAGTGTTTGCCAATCCTCCTCTCCCCATTCGCTTCTTTTTTCCCATTGTCTACCTGTCCGTCCGTGCGACGCGCGGACGACAAAAACCGGGGTTTCGGGGGTCGATGTCGGAGGTCGTTCGGCTCGAGAGCGCGTTTCAAGACACTCTCCGAAAGACGGACTAAGACAAAAGCAGGTTGGGCATAGCTTTCTTCTTCTCTCTCTTTCAGCCTTAAAGCAAATATATATATATATATATAAATCTTGTCGGGTGATTACCTACGACTGCTGGGAGACTCTACTCGGTTCCACCTTAGGATGGAGCGCGGAGAATGCTACCAGCGATCGAAGCCATTCTAGTCACGCGAGAGAGTCACGTGACTTCACGAGAGGGCCGCAGCGATGCGTGGGGCGCGTTGTCACGTGATACGTGAGCAGCGCTAGATTTGCTGGGGTTCGTCGTAGCGTCCGTTGTGGCCGTTCGTAAGGTGTAACGTACAGTATAGCGTGTCGCAGCTGCTGCAGCCCCCTTGAGTTCTTTTCCGTTGCGTGCCCGCGGGCCATTTGTGCCGTTCTGGCGTTCTGCTTGCTGGTGCACGTTCGCATGCGCGTCCTTATTCGGAGTTGTTCCGACGGCCTAGAAGCACGGAGTTGGCTCTTAGGATGTGGCCTTTGTTTCGTTGACCACTGTGACTTACTACACTCCCCCCCTTGTGTCGACCGAGCAGTCCTAACTCCTAAACGACTCCCCGGCGACGACGTGGGAATCGCCGGCCCCGGGTTCGGTGGAGACAGCGCTACACCGGCACGGAGAAGCGATTGCGGGTTGCTCCTATTTGTTTTCTCTTAAATCTCGAGTACTGTAAACAAAACAACAAGAAACAAAATCGGTGGGGTGCTGGAAAATGTTCATCATGCGCGCCGACTCAGGTTGTCAGTTTTTGATGACCGTCAATCTGCTGTAGCCTCTTGTGCGTGCTTGTGTAAGAGGGACGTTGCCACATAATATTGAATTCTCCTAAACTAGCGCGTTTTGAAAACAGCCCGCTCGCTTTCTCAGTCCCTTTGAACAGAGGAGGTGAGCTGCAAGAAATATCCGTGAACCAAGTTAATCGACATATTAAAACCCAAAACAAAAGCAAAGAAAAAAGAGGGACTATTACAACGTCTCTATTGAGTTGAGACGTTGTTGTTAAAGTTAAGGCGATGTGTTTGTCTTTTTTTTTCGTCTCGGTTTTTAGTATGTCGATTAACAACCAGCTCGCCTGCTAAGTTAATTAAAAGGTTTAAAAAGGCGCGAACGAAACGAGGACAAAGAAGACAGGAAGACGACAGGACTGGCGCTAACTCTGAGCTCATTTTTATTTGAAGTCATCATCACAAATATACGCCCACTGTTCTGCCCGACCAGCATCACAACCAATCACCGCTCCCACAAACAGCCATCCAGAACGTCGCTTCTTTTTGAAGTAAATAAATAGATGGTGCGCTAACACAATTGTCGCCGGTCTATTTTGATAAAAAAATAACGTTGTTTTTAATCAACCAAGTTACTTTTTTTTTCTTTTTTGTTCTGGCTTGGGTGGCAGGTTTATTTGAGACCAAAGATAAGGTCGAACATCGGTTTCGGCTGCTCGATGACGTCATGCCGCGTGCGTCAGTCTCTACCAGGTGCGGTGGGCGTGGTGACGCTAACGCCCGTTGCGTGAGGTCATCCGACGCTCTTCCCGGTTCGACCGCACACCAAAGTGCCGCCGTAATTCCGGTAGTATTCTAATGCCATGTCGAAAATGAGTGTGTTTGCTGGCTTCACTCGAATTGTCTCGTTCCTAACTATACGGTCACTCCGAGATTAAGAACTCTGGGCTTGGCGACCACCTCATTCCGTAGCCAATCAGCTTGGGGCATCAGCCGATAAGAATGGCGAACAACCAACCAGTCGGAAAGGTTCCTTCTCCGCTCTCTCCCCGACAGTGCCCCCCGGCATCGGAGCGGAGCTGACCCCATCGGCTCCCCCGAAAGTAACTATTAGTGCCGCTGCAGCAACCACACTAATAAGTACTACACTTGGAGTGTCTCGATGTTAAGGTGCATTAGAGAGGCGGCCAGAAGAACGCGCCTAATTGGGGGCCCCGTGTGATTGGGCACGCGGAAGAAGTGATTACGACGACAGAAATTGGATGGGGACTCCCGACGCGATCTCTTCTCTCGTCCGTCGTAATACCGGCGAGGAGTGTCTCTTCACGATCGCGATGAAGGTAGGGGTTATCGAGGACTGGAAGACGCGGGGGCGGGCGCCTCGTGCCGCGCTCGCATGTATGCGGGAGGAGGAGGGGTGTATCTTGCCGGGTCATCGGGTATACAACCAGTGCAGCCTCGGTACCGCTGCCGCCGCATGAACGGACTCGGCGGCTGCTCTGTTGTCCCGCGGCGCACGCACACGCTGCAGATCCTCACGGATGCGAGTCTACGCTAATGGCTCGTTCACACGGAGGTGCCAGTGTGGTCGGTCAACCCTGGAGGGTCCTATACGCGCGCGGATCGATGACCGCTCCTGCCGTGCGAACGCGACCGTGCATACGCGGGGATTGATGGGGTGTCCTCACGGTCTCGAAAGAGGTTCTTTCGAGACTGCGACGAAGGAAACCGGCCGGCTTGCTAGAACAGCGTCTCAGCTGAGACTGGGTGAAAGAAAGCACTGCAAAGGCTGAGGCGCGCGAGCGTCTTGAGACGCAGTTTGAGTCCCGCTCAGCTCGTGCGCTGGCTTTGGCAGTGCTTTCTTTCACCCAGTCTCAGCTGAGACGCTGCTTCTAGCAAGCCGGCCCTGGTCTTGGGAGGCTCTTTGCTATCGTGGGTGATCGAGGAGAGGTGCCTAGAGCAGTGTAACCGATAGGCACATAGGCTACACTCGACGAAGGAATGGGCTCGCCGTGTGAGGTTTACTGGTGTGAACGTGGAAACGGACCGAGGATCTGGTAGAAATGACCGTAACTATGCTGCGCTTCTTTATCAGTGAGTGCACAGTCAAAGGCTGGAAGACGCTCAAGCACAAACGCGCAGGCTAAAAATGCAGACTTGCAGGCTGCCTTGCGCTTGATTGGTTCAGCTGGCGGTAACATACGCACTGTAGCCTTGTAGCGTTGGTTCTGAGACTTATTGCGAAAAAAACTATAACAATCGGAGGCCACGGCGAATGCAGGAAAAAGCGATGCCTTTGCAAAGTCCGGAACGGCCACGATTTCTGCAGACCGATCAGACGGATTTCTGTGGATGCCTTTCTCGAATGCGACCGATGGCCAGACGAGATCACGCGGCGCGGCAAACATACGCGGAGCTACAATATACACTGGGGCATTGCTACGTGTAACGTTTTCGATTTTATGTGGCGCTAAGTATAGCGGCAGCCCAGCGGGGTGCTTGCTGATGGAACGTTCGCGTCGGGCGGCGTTTTTTTTCTCTCGACTGACCCGCTGCACCTTTGATTGGCCACGGCGGCTGCTGTGGACGCGAGGCCGGCCTGGTTTCGGCCGCTCTTGGCCCCGCGCAAATAACCGAGAGTGGGACGATAGCCCGAGAAATGATGGACAGCGGATCTTCGCTCCCGTTCGCTTGGAGAGGTCACGGGCCACTCGTTCGCTTTCGCCAGTGTACTCGCTGCAGCGTCGCCGAAGGAGGCCGGTGTGCACGAACGGGGCAAGGTCGTGCCCAAACTGATATAGAAAAAAAAAAAGAAGTAAATAGGTACGATTTGTACCGATTTGCGCAGGACAGCGATGTAGGCCGATGTCTCATTGGAGACGCGTCTTCCAGCCTCTTACGACGAACGTTATGCTGGCAGACGGCGACACTAAGAGCGTTTGACGCTTTGCGGCGTACTTTCGTCCGGCTTCAGCCAGTTTGCCGTCCGGGGCATGTCGGGGCTCCAACAGCGATGACGCCATGCGCAGGCTTTGTTTCTCTAGGCGGCGTTGCTCTCAGTCGGCGGCAACTATTTTGTGCTACGTTGTCGAGGCAATGGCGTGGCTTCCGCGGTGCTCCAACTCGGTCGAAGTCATAGTTTCCCATCCGAATGAGACGCAAGACGGAGGAGTCACGGGTTTTGGCAGTGGTACGGGTCTGCAGTACTGTGGAAGGTATTCGCTAGCCTCGACAACGTGGCTCGAAATAGTTCGACACCGAGTTCTAATTGCGATACTCTTATGGTCGTTTTTAAGGAGTTTCAGGCTCGTTTCGTTTCAAGCAAGTTGGTCCCGAAAACTTATCTCGAGTTTGAACTATATAGTTCAAAAGATGGGCTCGAAATCAACTGAACTTTTGTTCACCGAAGATGGCGTAGCCTGTTTTGATAATTTTAGATCCATTCGAAAATTTACGTTATGCGTAGCAAAACAATCACGAATGCGTTTCAGCTGAGGTCAGCAGATCTATCCAATCAGATCATTAGATTGCGCGCAACGTGCGTCAGTACATTTAGAATTTATAGGGGAAGATGCTTCGGGATTCTTTGGCGGGAAAAGAGCAAACGTCTGATGGACGTCAGTGTTGTTCGGAACTAAGTAAACACCGGCAGATTAAGTGCATTTTAGCGCGTTCTTTAGAATGTCTTTTGGAAGTTCAGTTGACGAGTTTCGGCTCGGCGAAACCGGCTCGGCCGAGCCCGTATCCCTACCACGTAGTACGGTCAACACCACCTAGATAAGCAGAAGGCCTTCTTACCGTCATCACAGTCAGATAGAACGAGGCCTGAGATTGGGCACGAGTGCTGCGTCAGTGTTCGGCCGGTGCTCGTGTTGAATCAGCGCGTCGAAGGTCGGATTCGGGCCCAATAGCCGAGTTAGCGCGATCCGACTCTGATGACGTTTCATGAAAGGAGAGGAGGCGATATGGAGGCTTTGATTATTCTAGGTGGTGTTGGCCCGGTCCGCGCGGGACCGTCTGATCGGGTATCACGACATCACCACCTATTACCTCCTCTCCCGCCGGATCTACCCGCAGCCGGACAAACCCCTTAGCTTAGAACGATCCCACGTCTGGCGCCAACTCCAGATGGGAGTTTTCCCCAATCCGGCCACCATGACCCATATCCACCCCAGCCTTTATCCGATCTCGGCGTGCCCCTTATATGGCGGCCATGCCAACCTGACCCACATCGTCTGGGCATGCCCCTGGGGTCCCTTCCCCAAAATCCCTTCTGAGGAGATGTGGGAGGCCTCGCTTCGCAGCCGCCACAGGACCACCAACCTAAATCAAAGAGAAGACGTCCAGGAGGACGTCCGGGAGAAGACGTCCTGATAGTGGTGGAGGGTGAGGGGCCTTTGGTCCCTCGCCCTCCACCATCATTAGGACCTTGATTCCCCTTGACCCATTTCCTCAGTCCATATAGATTCTCTGTCTCGGCTCGGCGATAATCTACCTTCAGTCATAAGTGCAAACGCACGCACCGCGTCACGTCTGCTGTCAGGGGCAGATGGGTACTCGACCAATAGCAGCTAGGAGACAAGTCCTGCGCGTGACGTCATCGTTCGTGGACACCCGACCCTCCCCGAGTGGCAAACACGCGGGAACTCGACTGCAGACACCGTGAAGCGGCAGACGTTGCGCCTCGCGTCGCCGCGTGCTGGCGTCGCGCTTGTTGTGGGACGACGCGCTGGCGGCGACGCTGACAGAGCCAGGTGACGCTGCATAGATCCATTAGTGATGACGTTCGGAGGTCTTGGCTCTGGCCTTGTCTTCTAGGAGGTCTTGACTCAACGCTCACCGTGATTGCAGCACGTGTCATTCGATATCCTTTTGCAACCCGCCATCGCTTTCTGAAACATTCCCTCGTCATGTTTATTTCTTTATATTTTTCATTATATAAACTTGCCAGACTCGAGGAACGAAAGAGTGATTCCTTGCAATTTGGCACAAGCGAAGAAAAGAAAAGCTGAAGTCAAGGCGAGGCGAAAGCGTGGAAAAGCTAAACATGGCGACACACGGCAACTCTAGCGTGCCATATCGCTGACACGACTGTCAGAGGCCGTGCACAGGTGACTGTTAAAAAAAAAAAAAAAAAAAAAAAAGTTCCACCACCATGAAAAAGAAAATGAAAATCAGTCACTTTCGTTTGAAAGTGTTCCTTCTTTCTCAAAACCTATAGCTGTATTTTTCCTTTCTTTTTTTTTAGGAAAATGATGTTTTGAAAGCGGTTCATCGACGAAGTCGTTAGCTCGGGAAAACACCGGAAAACGCGAAGTCCGACTTTTTTTTTTTTTTTAAGCCGGGACGCAGCTTCTGTCACATTATGCTAGCGCAGGAAACACAGCAAGTGCACGCTAAGCGGTGTTCGGCGTCGCGCTTGGACTGTTCGTCCGCATCAGCCGTCGTCGTTCTCCGTGGCCGTTTCGTCGTCATCTTCGCCCGCCGCTCTGCAGCGTCCCTCGACCGGGCAAAGAAAGAGCAAAGAAGACAACGAAGAAGCAAACAAAAGGGAGGCTGCTGTCGTACACCGGATGTTCTTTGTGTCGGTCGACGTAGAGTCGAACGTCGTCGTCGTTGTTGTACTCGGTCTCTGCGTGCGTCGGAGGCTAGCCGGCCGATGGACGGTCCGTTCGACCGGTCGGCACCGACTTGCCCGTTCGGCCCCGACGGTCGTGACCAGCCTGACCGACATGGACGGCACGCCCCCGCCTCTCCCCCGCCGCCGCTCCGCTGTTGTTTTTCTACTTGATATCTCTGTCTCTTCTTCCAACTCTTCTTTTTTGGGTTCTTTGTTTCATTACGCTGTTGCTGCCGCGTGGAGTAATAGGTATACGTAGTATTACATTTCCAGCGTCTGGCTTTGTGTCAGTGTTTTCTTGTTGCGCGATACGTGGGTGGATACCGCGTCCGGATTTTTTCCGGTGTTAGGTGTCATCTCGTCTCGTTGCTGCGCTGCGGGGACTTTGTAACTCGGTGGTGTGTAGCGGGCGTCGTCGTCTGCGTGTGTAATTTGCGCGAAGGTGTCGCCGAGAGCGAGCGCGTGAGGGTTGGGATGCGAAACGGGTACGCTGTGCGTGCGTGTTTCGTAACCTGTTTTCGGCTTTTTCTACACGTTGTAAGAAAAAATACAAAGAATAAAAAAATTGCGCGATTCTTTGAGTTGCGGCAGAGGGGTGTCGCGCGAAATTGCTCCGTCTGGGAGGTTGGTGCAGGGACAGACAGACAGCGGGACGCGCGTTGTGCGTTGCGAGATTGCACGCCGTCATGTTTCGTTTTGGCTCTATCGGTCGACGAAGCGCACCTGCACGCGCGGTGTAATAATGCGTCGGAGAACGCTGAAGCGCCTGGAAGACGAGGCGGTGCTTGTATACATCATGCAAAAGACACGGTGTTTGACGCACACGCGCCTCATGTGTCTTCGAAGCGTGTTTGCTTCGCGCATAAGTACACTTAGAACATGTCTGCAAAGACAGTTTTTGACTGAGCACGGCTGGCTGTCTGCTGGTAAACAAAACCAGACAGCGACAATCGAATGTCATCTTTTCTGTTTATTTTTTTAATGAAAATCTTGTTGGGCGCATTTTTATAATTGGTGGAACGTTTAAGCCAGCCGATGTTTTTGCTCGTAATACACGTGCGTACGCATACACGAACGCGCCCAGATTTACTTTTGGGGATGTCGCGCACTAAAGACGCGTGACCGAAGGAACGACAATCAATGTCGCGCGCTCGTTGACTGCCTCGTTTCAGCCGTCTACGGTCGGAGCTCGCTCCGAGTTGGGTTGTCCAAAGACAATGCCGACACGCCCGTCTCTTTCCCACGCTGCTTCCCGAACGAGCTTTTTGGAAAATTTCGTTCGCGGTCAACTCCGGCGGAGGCAGCTTTCGCTTTCCTAACGTTCCTTCGTGGCCAAAGCGGCGTTTTGCCAGTCGGCGGTTTCGGAGCCACAGTTCGGTGACGACGCCTTTTTCGGCGGGGGCCCGGTCCGTCGTCGTTGTCGGCGGTTCGATTGTCTCCGCGGGCTGTTGGAGGAGGAGGGGGGACCTCCCGGTCGCCCAAACAATGGGTCTGTTCCGTCTTCGGTGTGCTTGTCTTGTGTCGTCTCCAATGGAGCGGCGGAGGCCAAGAGCGGCCGCCTTTCGGTCAATGGCCCCCCCAGGGAGGGGCGAGCCGAGCTCGTTTGCCTCTCGGGCCCCCGGCGGGCCGAGGACGACGTTCATTTGCATAGACGCACAGCGCAGCCCCGTCTCCAGCCGCGGGAGTCCGACCGGAGGCGTCTTGGGCCTGGTCGACGCTTCCGCCCGCGTGTCTGCGAAGCCATTTGGCTGCCGCTGCTCCTGCTTGCGTCGATGGATGTTCGGGCGGTTGCTCGCGCGGCCGAACCGACGAACGAGCCGCTTCCGGGCTTGTCAGCGTGCCGGCGCTTCGGTCATGCTTCGTTTGTTTCGGCTTTTTTGGGGATTGCCCGACGTTCTTTGAACGCGAGGCTTATCGGTGAAGACTGACTCTTCTAAAGCGATGGCTTTAAATGAGAACTTTGTACGGACCTTTCTCGCTCGTGTTGGTCGCAGCGTAGTGAGATCACGGGTGCCGGCAACGGGGCGCAGCTGCTGGTTTGACGTCATAGCGCCCCCCCCGGCTGTGGAGGAACGGGGACTGGGCGGTAGAGGAGGAACTCCGCATTAGTAGAATGCTCGTGTTGGTCGCAAACTCCGTATTATACATCGTTTCAGAAGTCCAGACGTAGCGCGCTTCGTCGTATGAGATTCGGGCCCTGTACTTATGTCGGTCGCTCGCGTCGCGCTCGACCAGAGGCGATTCCGCGAATGGAGAGGCGAAACTGTAGCGACAGCTTTTGAGCTTGTTCAACCGGGTAGGTTTGGATCTAGCCAGTATCATTTCGGAACAAAACCAATCTGTGGTCTTTTTGAAAGAGGGAATGTTAATTAAAGGAAGGAAAGTTTTGCACCCTTCGTTTATATTCTTGCATCTGGCCGTGTCCAGCATTCCCAACATCCACGGAAGATCGGGTGAGAGTCGCAACTATAACACCCCGTTCACCGCTGAGCAGGGTGGAAGCTACTTGCTCGTTGAACTAGCCCTACCTTTCACCACGTGATCCCGCTCTCGCTCATATCCGGGCGCGGAGAGCGGAGTCAGGCGATGAAATTGGTGGCGGTTGATTGGCCCGCGGTGAGCGCGTCGCTCCCTCCCACCGCGCCGTCAGCTTAGGGTTTCTTTAAGGTTTCCCAAACATCTTAGGCCGTCGCAGTGCGCATGTGCAGTAGGACCTTGTTTGCATGCGCAGAGCGACACCCCGACCGGTTTGGGGGACCAAAAGCTTTTATTCAAAAATTCTCTAATTAATAAAAGTGCAGTTTTCCGAAACCCTCTCGCGTCTTTACATTCGTTGTTCCCTGGCTCACTGACGTCTCTGCGTATAGTGGGGCGGGTGCCTTCTACGCCTTTCTCTATAATTCTCACTCGTATTACTTGGTTCAGAATCGAAGATCGATGTTCGTCGAACTGATCGGGTCTCCGCGTTCCCTCGGGATACGTGGCCCCTGCGGGGACGTCCGGCGCCGTGTCCGAAGGCGGAAGGACCACCTGTAGAGCGTCCATTAGAACCGTGGGAGGGGTCTGCCGGGCGTCCTCGAAATTAATGGAGGCGCCATTAGAGGGGTGCTCCGCACGATCGAGTCTTCCGGAAGCGTCGCCCCGTGACAGCGTCGCCATTGTTGCGCGAATCGGTGGCCACGGACACGCCTCGGGGCCGCCTTCGCTCCTCTTACGGCGGACGGAAGGCGCTACGAGCGACGGCTACGAGGGATGGCTACGAGCGATGGAAGCCCATCTGATGCGCGTGAGACGCGTAGTCACGTGCTATGTTCGCAGTTTGGGATTGGCTGGAATGGATCGCTGGATCGTGGCCACTTCCGAGAGCCATTTGTGCGTTCGCATGCGTCTATCTGTCTGTCCTTGCGTATTAACACTTTTGAACGAACATACTATATTAAGAATGCTTTTTTTTTTTGCTTAGTGCATCACATTTTTTTCTTGGGGAGCAAGTCATACCACCTATTCACACTATCGGTAGGTGTGCTCTCTAATTTTGCCTTGTTCGTCCCTTAAAGGGATTGGTGCCTTTGTTTTACCACTTTCTTCACTTCCATCTTTCTTTTCCTCTACAAAAAAAAAAAAAGAAACAAGCAAAAAAAAAAAAAAGAACACGCTTATGGTTGAGGGGTTTTGCGGTACTCATCCTCCCCAATGAGTCCTCTATCTTCCCTATTTCTTGACCCGAGTTTTCTCCACGTTGTTATTGCTGGTCGGTGGCCGGTGGAACTGTACACCGTGATCGGTGGAACTGTACACCACCTGACCTTTCCTTTTCCCGCGACACCCACCCAGTAGCCGACCCGGGTCGGCCCCCCTTGCCCTGGTCCGGCGCATCCCTCGGCCCCTTCGCTTGGTCCCTGCTCCGACCATCCATCTCGGCCCTGCCGCAGCGAACGAACGGGCTTGGCCGGCGTGAGGTCTCGTCATCGCTTACGCGCCGGTATACGCAGGCAGTCGCTGCAGCTGATGCGGACGGCGTATTACGCGAGACCAGTCGGCCATCGGTTATTACGCACGCACTTGGTATATGACGACGGCCATCTCCTCCGACCCTCCCCGATGCATATTCATGGCGAGCCGGTCCGCGATTCTCCCCGCGCTGACCCGACGCCGCGTCATCGTCCGCGACGGGCAAGCCGGAAGACGCCGCCTCATGTCGCAAATCCTTTTGGTCCGTCCGGACACTGTCGCGGCGGCGTCTTCCGCTCCGCCCTTTCCCCTCGCACGCGGAACCGTCGCCAGCCGTCCGCTGCAACACCACCTAGATAGAAGACCGCGTACGTGGCCCCTTGCACGCGACGTCATCGTATCATGCTGGTTGCCGAAAGATACAAATTCGGTGGCGTGAAATCTGTGCCGCGGATATGGTATACGAGCTCAGCAACGAGGCCACCACAATGCCTTCTCTTGTGACGTCACCTGCACGTCACCTACGGTGGGCCGGCGCGGAGCACATATTTAGTGTACGCGAGTGTCATGTCAGCGTTCGGCTGGAAGTCGTGTTCAGTCGGTCAGAGCACGAGTCCCATGCCGAACGCTGACACGTTGATCGCGATGAATGCGTGACCTGCTCCGAACTCCTGTGGGTGAAGTAGAAAATACGTTACTACGGCTTCGTTGCCCAAGTGGCTGGCCAGCGGGCGACGTGCTCTACCGGAAGCGTCGCTCTGGTCGGCCTTCCACGATTGGCCAAGCGCTCACTGTGGCGTCCTTAGTATCTTAAAGTATAGACCTTTTCTTTAACGACGCCGCCATCTTTAGAATTGCGGCGCCGACGACGCCGTCTAGCGGTTTAGAAAAAGAAATACCGGCTAGTTCTGGCAGCACAGCTATCTGGGTAGGCAACGGTGTGGGTATGGGGGGAACTTGGCTAGACTTGGCTATGGTGGGCTGCAATAACTTGGTTGGAGCTTGTCCGGTTGAATCCAGCTGGAGGCCATCACCTTGCCTCCTCGAGAGAACGACGACGAAGACGGGGGGTGTTTTGATTGAGTTTCCACAGCGAAGTATATATGAGCAGTTTAATGTAGTCTATGCAGGTAAGCTCTCGGCATTTGATAGCTCCATCTTGAGTGGTGACATGTAGACTTTTTCATACCTGTCACATACCATGGGGCTTGCAGTGATAACCAAATTGGACCACCTGCACCGGGAATTAAAATCGGCCCTCTTGTCGTAGACGAAGTGGTCGTGATCCTTAAACGTGACGTTGAGTCTGAAACGAATCTCTCGCGATTCAAGCTCGCAATCGACTTTAATAAATAAGGATTCTTGGGGAAAATGCGAAGCTCGATAACATTGCAGCCACACTCGCGCTGCAGCTTCTTGTGCTCATGGCACACTTTCTGCTATTGTTCTTATGCTTTTTTAAATTATTCATCCATCCGACGACCACGCAGTGGTAGCCAGACAACCGTAGATTTTCGGAAATTGCAGCACAGTAAAAAGGAGCACTCGGAAGTTGGAACTACCTCATGCACGACGTCCGTTTTTAAGCCTTTTCGCCCATACCCTTGGCGGTTGCATACCCTGTGTCAGCGGGCAATCCAAAAATGCACCAGGTCGAGGGTACGTCAGTTACTGGCTGGTTTGAGGTTATGCGAAAAAGGTCTATACGCCGAGAAACTGAGGGAGACGAGGGGAGGATAGGGAGGATAGGGACGGGCATGGTGGCCTCCCGCCACCATGCCCGTTATATATATATATATATATATATATATATATATATATATATATATATATATATATATATATATATAAAGAAAAACTGTAAAGGGGGAGGGGAGTATGTGCTTCTTTCTATTTAGTTACAGTATTTTATCTGCGCAACAATATACTTGGGAGCGCGATTTATGGAACCCCGTGTACACGGGAGAGCACGCCGAAAAAGCGCTCCATCCTCCGCTGCAGCCCTTTCTTACTTCGTGAGGACTGAACCAAGAAGGGCGGTCCATTACGTTCGCCAGCAATATACAGATGGGACCCTCCTCCCCATTTTGTTTCTCTCTCTCTGCATGCGCGTGCGTCTGATTACTGCTTTTGCACTGTCCTCATCGTTTCGACCAACTCACGCTTTTCCACCACGCAGGAGCTCCCCCCCCCCCCTTTCCTCCTCCTTTTTCTTTCTCCAAAGTGCTCCTCTTGCTCCAATGCGCAATTTCACCGAATTCTGACTTTTTGTGCGATTTTTTTTTTGTGTGTATGTGTTTTAGAACGCAGTATATATATATATATATATATATATATATATATATATATATATATATATATATATATATATATATATTTATTTTTTTTTCTCCCGTCCTAAATGAATCTGGGAGTGGGTACGTTTACTTAAAAACATAAAATGTAAACAGAAAAAGAACCATCAGATCTCAAATATTTCTGCCCCCCCCCCCCTTTTTTTATTTTTTATTTTTTTTTTCCGTGTCTCTGCGCCTGAGAGCGAGCAAATGGTCGTGCGTCGCTTGGCCCACTTGTCGCTTCCTCGAGGTGGCGAAGCGCTCTCTGCCTCGGCCATTGTGCGTTGCTGCTGCGGCGGCCCTCATTGGCTGCTACGTGCACGGCTGCCGCCGCTACTCGTGTTACTGCGGCCGGCCGGCCCTGTTTGCCTTCCTCCATGTTTGTGGAACGTCCAGCGCGGTAAGCGCTGCGGCGGCCGCGACGCTGCTCTCCCCTCGGCTCGGAACTGTTTCCGCGGAAAATTCTCGCCTCGATGCGGGATCGGCTTGACCCATCTGCGTCGATCTGTGCTCGCGCTCATCGAGGCATCACGCGCGTGAACCGCCCCAATCTCGGCCCGGATGCCGGAACTACTGTCCGTAAGGTCCGGTTTGTTCGCAGCCGACACGACCGAGACAAGAGCAACTCTAGCCGCGACGCGTGTCCTCCATGCCAATTCACATTTTCAGCAGGTTGTTTTTATTGTGTTTTGTGCGTTTGGTTTTTCTTTGGACGCGACCGGTTCTGTCGGGGCAAGACTGCGATATGCAGTAAAGTTCTCCGGTATCCCAAACAGAAACCAGCAGTGCTCTGATTCTGCCCTCGTTGGGTCTTGAGTGTTTGCAGTGCTCAGGTGACTGAAGCCTCCACTCCGACATGTGGCCACCGTATCAAAGGGCGCTCACCGGCACACAATATCGGGCTGTCTCGGTGCGGGCGAAGTGTGGGCTCGCGGTGTGGGGATCCTCGAGGGCAACGTCGTCAACGCAGGTTTTCGCTGTATCGCTGCTGCTCGGGCTCCGGCAGCGAGCACCAATAGTCAGACATAACATATAACAAAACACGAAAAAAAAAAGCGTTTCGTTTACGTTTTGAAGCGGAGCGCCTAGATGGCGTTCTACAGTACTCTTTGAAACAAACAATTTTAAATGGAAATCTAGAGGGCGCTTCAAACGACGTGAGGCTAAAGCCCCTCGTTAGGCTAAAGCCCCTTCATGTTTTGGTAGTGCCAAGTGCGTCGATGCACGAGACACCTTCAACGTGCAGCCCTTGGGAACATCATGGCGGCACAGCGCAGCACTGAGCTAGATGTCAGACGCCACGTTCTTCCCAGAAGTGACGCGCGGCACGTGTCTCGAGCATTCGCACAACGATGAATGGCCCCACTTTTCCACAACTGAGGTAATCTAGTAACCTTGGCTAATGCTTAGACGCCATTTCACCGCACACGTCACGCACTGATCTCGCCAGCGCGTCACGCGCTACCCCAAGTTGTGCAACAAAGGATGTATCCACCCTGAGACAGACAGGCATGTAGGAATCCTACGATTGGCAAAACGACGGGCATGCATTTTCAGACTGTTTTTACTTGGACGGTGTTGGTTTAAGAACACGACGGTTCCTAGGTTCCACCGTGTTTTTTACCGCCACCATCCAACTTGTAGTTCGCAACTGAAGTAGACAGGACCAGAACTCGTGACGTCACGGCGAGGCAAGAAGAAAGGTCCACCGAAATATACGGCGCCGAAACCTCTACCGACCGCGAGGATCGCGACATCTGAGAGCATGACACGGTGGTTCCTGCGATGTCATTCGTTGCCTTTTCGGGACCACATTCGATGCACACACACACCAGTCGAAGAAGACGCCTTCTATATAGGCACCGTAGTCGGAGGTCTCCTCTCTCGAAAACATCCCAATACCATCTTCGTGGTACCTCATTCTTTTCTTTTTCCTTCTGGCAAGCAGTCTCGGTGTGCCACGTGGGCGTTCCAGTTTCGGGTTTTCTTCGCCGGATGATGACTGCAGGGATCCTCTCGACGAGTCGCCATCGGCAAGATCGGCGGGGGGCGACGATGATGGCCCACCGGAGCTCTCCTGCGCGGTCGACGAAAACTGTATTTTGGGGCCACCCAGTTCTTCTTCCGGCGCGGGTTCGTCGTCGCTACGCTGGCCAGACCCCAGCGTAGAAGCGGCACTTTACGCGCGCCTCTTCGTCGTCTTCGTCGGTAATCGCCGCGGTGGAGGTTCGCTCTTCCCGCCTGCCGCCTCCGTGCCCGCTGGAGCCCCTCCGTCGTCCCCGAGCGTCTCTCGATGTACTCCGTTTCAGCTTACGATGGACCGTAGCGGACGCTACGAGCTATCCCAGCCAATCCGACGTCAGGTGGTGACCATCGGGAGGAGCGCATGCAACGCGCGGGGCACGTCGTCACGTGATCCCTTCGCGCAGCACCGGAGTGGTCAGGAGATGGCTCGTAGCGCCCGCTGCGGTCCATCGTGCGGTCGTATAAGAAGCGTCGCTGGTGGTCGCCCGGCGTCCGCGACTGCGGAGGTCGCGTCTCGGACTCCGAGGTGCTAGACGACTGCCCAGGTGGTCACCGGTTTGGTGCCAGGGTGGCCTTCCCCGAGATGGTCAAGAAGATGGTTCTTGTGTGGATGCTTCCGGAGGTGCTCCGGGAATGCGGACCAATTTCCGCCGGTCGGTATTGCTCGTCCGGGGGAATTCCCTCCGAGATGGGCGCGCGAGGCTAGCGGAAGGTCTTCTCTTGGGATGCCAAGGGTACCGGGATTTCTCGGCTGCCGCTCTGGGACTCGAGATGAGTGCAGAAACCGGGCTTCCTGCCGCCCTGCGATCGACGGATAGGAACGACATTGCATATGAGTCCGTCAGTAACATTCCTTGTAATAGTTCGTACGTGTGCTCGTATACATCCTCGATCCTGTGGATTAAGGTGCATTTCTGATCATCGAAGGAAGGACAGTTATTGGAAGTTTAGAGGAGTATTCATGAAATTGTTCGATGCAATGAACGCCGTTCTGAGCGCCCAGGCGCATGATACCTTTGGCGTTAATTTAAAAGGGTAGAAACGAAATGGGGTGCAATTCAACCGCCAAGTGATAGCACGCCATAAGAGAGACCGACATATCTCCGGGACCGCTCAGTGCCCACAAAGAAAGGGAACTCATTCCGTTTTTAATCATCTCCGACAGAAAACAAAAAAGGCTCCCAGTAAGGCTTTCTTTCATCGCCAATAGACGCTTTCCGAAATTCAGTCGGGCCACCTCGATAGCTATCATGACCTAAGTGTGTATCATCTGTACATGCAAATGGCGGCCTTTTAATGGCTGGCGAAGGAAGAATATGAAGGCAGAAACCGATGCGTACCCTGAACATCCAGACGTTAGTTGTTGTTCAATGTCACCGTTACGAGACTTCTAATCTTTTATACGCTACGCACTTGGAGGCTGTCATGCAAGTCCTCGGCTTTGGCGTCCCAGACAGCTGATGACGATGAAATGTTGATTTTATCGAGAGGTTTACTCAACTGTAAGCGCCTTGTGCAGAGTGCTAGTTTCCTGACATCCCCGAAACGGAAGAAAATAGAAAAATAACTCTCTATCGAAAAACACCGTAACTTTCGTACGTGTACCGTTGATGAATAGGTACCGGATTTTATCCGCCATGAGCATACAACAATTTGGGCTGATATTTCAGCCACTAGATGACACTGAATTTCTGCTGCAAGCAAGAAGGCGTGCACTATAAGATGGTAAGCATATAAACTGTTCAGGGGCAGAAACAAATGGATCGAAAAGAAGTCTGCGAAATGTCGCCGACCGAAAGGTATCACGAACGACCCTTCGTCCCGCCGCTTTCCGGTCAGCGGCATTTGTGTAATCCCGTCTGTCCGTCTTCTTAGATCCGATGACAGCTGACCCCCTAATTTTATGTTCGCCGAAAAGAAGATACGTCGGTGCACCTTTCGGGGAGGGACATTCTCCGAGAGGCATCGTCCTCGTACAAAGCCAGCCTCGTTTATACACAATGTGCGTACCCTCTCCCCTCTTCACTTTAAGCTCGCTCGACTCGGAAATGCTGCAATTAATGAGAGGATCAGTTTTCAAAGAAACCGAACAGCTTCTCGAAGATCTTCTCCGATCGAAGGAGACTCGAACGCAGCGCCTCCGTCGCACCGCTGCTGCCGCAGTTCCCTGCCGCCCCGTGGCCGAAGGCAGAACCGGTCGACGTCTTGGGCTTCGGAAACCAGTTTGCGGGCCGGATCGGTTCAAGAAACTCCCGGACGGCCTCCTTCTCTGCGGAGTTTGCTGCTCCGGCTGCTGCTGCTGCTGCTCTTGGGTTGCGGTGCTGCCCTGCCACATCTTGGCCGCATGCATCGAGGCGCAAACAAAAACAGATCGTCGGAGAGGGGATGCGGATTGCTCCAGCTTCGCCCCTGCTGCGGGCTTTTCTGGTTGAGCGGCTTACTTCTGCTGCCGCGCGGCTCAGAATTATAAACTTCCCCCGAGCGTGCCCCGAATGATATCGCCTCTCGCGGGACGCGTCGACTGGCCACTCGCTTTATCCTCCTGTGTTTGTCCGTTTGTTTGTGTGTGTGTAGGGGATTGTTGCGTTTGTATACGTTTGCAGTCGCATCTTTATTATTTGGAGTTGCGAATTACACGAGTAAAAAAAAAAAAAAAAAAAAAAAAACGAAACGATGCGGTTGCCGATATCGGATTTAAAAGAATCAAATAAAGAAGGGTTTCCGAAGAGATTCAAAAGAACGCGCCAGCTTAAAATCCAGCGGGCTGTACTCCATACTGTCGCTTTTGTTGCCCCTCATCCGCGTTTTCAATGTTTTGCCAGGAGACTATCATCGCGACGTTGTGTATGGGTTTTTCTAATCTTAGGACACGACAAAATGATTAAATTGTACTATAAATGCTGAGCTCGATCGCTCAGTAATACAGCGGAGACTTAGAGGTTGTTTGTAACTTGTTGGGCAACACGCACCCTGTTTTGTTTTTAATCTTTCTTATTTTGATTTTGATAAGCGTGCAACGAATACTGATTATTTTCGTCATCTTGTGGAGGAGCGCGTGGGTCAATAGATAAGTTTTCACGAATCGAGATCTTCCGGATCCTTTTTGTCATCTTGTAGAGGAGCGCGTGGATCAATAGATAAGTCTTCACGAATCGAGATCTTCCGGATCCAGTTCTGGTCGATCACGCGCTATAGTCCTTCCTCCCGTGACAGATGGCCGATTTCCAGCATGTGCCCTTTCTTCCGAGACATTTATGTTCAAATAAAGAAAGAAACAAACAAAATTGGACGCATCATAAGTGCCCTTCACGTTTTCTTTCATTTTTTTTTTTTTTTATCGCTTCGTTTGATGAATGCTTTTCTGGTCAACACGGTGTTCTTGTGCCAGCACCGCGAGCTCTGAGTGGGTTCGTCGTTGCCAGTTCCGGTGGCTCGGCACCTCGGTAAGACGGGGAAAGAGCAGTGTATAGTAGTGACTGGAAGTGTCGTTTTTTCTATGGATTGTCTGTTTCTCATGGCTCGATCGTCCTACCGCGATCCACACCACTCGTACGACTCACAGCAAAAGCCCAGGAGCGTGAACCCTGTAAACTAACACGAGCTACCACGTAACATTAGGGGCAGCCAAGGCTCGGGCATGTAGCCTGGTCGACTCACTCTCTTTCTCTCTCTCTCTCTCCGCTAATAGTTGTACCAGATTGTTGACCAGATATAGCACCGCCAGCTTGCCGTGACATCGGGGCCTCGGGTACCGCGCGTATATCTATGTATTTTGCGTCCTGATTAACACGAGAAGGGGCGCAATGCGGGAAGTTCTTTCGTGTTGCGGTGGTCGCCATAAAAAAAAAGAGGACAGAGACCCGAAGCCGGTCGGTCCATTCTCCTCGAACGAGTGTTGACTCTGGGTCAGTATGCCGTCGTCGTCGCAGCAGCAAAGCGCCCGACAGGGACACACACCGACAGCCGTTGTCCCCACCTCGCTCGTACGCAAATGCAAGGCACTCGTTGCTCTCTTTATTTTCCTTTCATCTCACGTGTATTAGGAACGCGCGCGCCAAGGTTGCTCGACTAATCTCACGCGCAGTTGCGGTTTTCTTTCCTCGTGTACGGGTTGGGCGCTTACCTAATTGGCTTTTCTATCCCTTTTTATCTCGCGGCTTCGTCGTTCCGTTTGCCACGGCGCTCCGAACCAAAGCGGGAGAGTATAGTACAATATTCGCCAATGTGCCCACATCCTCGCTGCCTGCAGTGTGGCCCGCACCTCCCCCCTTGTTGGGAAAGATGTGACAATGGGACAACAGACCTCTGCTCGACTAGCCGTTCGAGGAGGCGGCCATTGTGACTCGGTGGTCGCGACCGGCAGTTAACAATTCTCCGCATTGTTTCGGAGGCAATAAGCGGTGGGACGGAACTCTCTGATGGCGGCGTCGCCCGTTGTTGGTCCCGGCCGCGGAAATGGCGTAATCTACGACGTTAGCTCTCGTTGTCCCGACTTCCAGGCAATCACGGAGTCTGGAGCAGCTTTTGCGTATGTTTGCTGGTTTGTGTATTGCGTTACGCGGTCTTCGGCCTTTATTTGCCAATTTGCCGAGGACCGCGTCGAGGTTGGAGCGCGCTGAGCGTGGGCTCGCGCCGTCTACCCAAGCAAGAGTCGGGAGATCAACTTCCAACGCCTGCAGTGCGTATGACGATTTGGAAGGGGCGTTATACCGGCATGCTTTCATGTAGTCACTACCGCGTGTGTACTCGTTAAAGACCCCGGTTTGGTGGCAGCACTCCATTTCCATTGTCCAAATTGCCAGCGTTAAAGAGTCCTAGTTAGCGGCAGTATACTGCGTTGGCCAAATCGCCAGCGATGACAAAAGGCGCCGTATATCGAGCAGGCTGATCGACCCGCGTGCCTCTTGATTTCGTAAACCCAAGTTTCAACTCAGGGGATGCTTCACTGTGCATTAAGTGGAGGTAATATGCACCTTTTGGCGAGCTACACCGCTACACGCACACACACGTGTACATACCAGCTTTCTTCGAAAATATATCGCGGGAACTATATAAGCGTCTCGACCGCTGATTTCGCATTCGCGTGTGTTTATCGAACCATAGAAGACAGGGAGTTGATTTTCTGCGTGGTTAATTGCGCGTTGCGGACAGGCGGTGAATGCCTTCCTTGCGGTCGTCGTGTTACCGCAGTTAATACTATTACTGAGGGGTGTACGGTTCCTCCTCCTTCGTGGGCTCTCGGATGAAGCTTGCTCTCCCTCACACGGTATCGCTCCAGGCGCCTTCCGGAGAAGGCAGTCGACTGGAACGCCTGGAAATGTAGCAGATTTCTTCGCTTCTCAAGAGAAAGAGGAGGAAGGAGGTGTCGGGGTCCACTCGCGGACAAAGCGAATCCCTTGTCGTTCGCGTGGCCGCGCGACAGCCGATGGATGTCTTCTGCTGCATCGGCGACGCGCACAAGGCTCGTGACGGATGGCGGCGAAGAAAAATGGGCGCAGCTGTCGCGGCTCGGGCTTCTGTCAGAGGGCTTGTGGGGTGGGGACGTCGCCCTTGACGGGGCGAGGCTGTGCGGGAGGTGGGGCCGGAGTCCACCGAGAAGAAAGCCAGCCCCGCTCCGTTTCACCTTATGCGATGGACCGCAGAGGACGCTACGAGCCCTCTCCGCCTAAGGCCCCTTATCTCAGCCGTCACGTGACCTTCGGTATACGCGCAGTGACGCGCCTTTCCCAGCCGCGTGTTGCCTTCACAGAACTGGATTGGCTGGAATGAGTATAGTAAGCGTCCGCTGCAATCCATCGCGAGGTGAAGCGGAGTACAGTCGCCTGCAGTGCGGGGCCTATGGTCGGCGGAGAGCGCGCCCGTTTCGAGTCCCCCCCCCCCCCTCCCCCCCCCCCCCCCCCCCCCCCCCCGGCGTGAGCCGGCGTGTTGGAGAGAACGCCCGTCGAGATACCAGAGAAGAGTGGTCCAGGCCCGCGGCTGGTGGTTCTTTTGGCCGAGAGGAGATTGCTGCCGCCGAGGGCCATCTGGTGTTGTGGGGGAGGACGGGTCAGGTGGAAGAGATTTTTTTGTGTTGTTTTTTCGCCTTACGCACCACCTGACAGACGCTTCTGCTGCGTGGGGGCTTGCTGTCTTGCCGTCTGGGGCCATCCTGGAGCGGCGAGAGACTGGTGTTGGGGCAAACACGTCTTGCCACCGCTTGCGTTGCCCGGGACGTGGAACCACTTTTGGTTAGCGGTTGCTTTGTTGGAGATTGTACCGAGGAAGAGTAATTAGGCATAAAAAGTTTTGTTTTGTTTTTAAGGCGAAAGCTTTACTTGTTCCATTGGGCGGAAAAGCGGCGTCGTTGTGCTCGAAAGATGGCGAAAAGAATACGGTCATCAAGCACGCGCCGCCCAATCGCATGCTAAAGGACGACGCCGTTCTTGGTGTCGTCCGTGAGGTCGTCCTTCAGGTCGTCCTAGACGTCGTTCTTACGTCGTCCTATAGCTCTAGGCGTCGTTCTCGGCGTCGTCTTTGAGGTCGTCCGAGGGGTCGTTCTTGGCGTCGTCCTAGACGCCGTCTTTGACGTCGTCCTCGAGGTCGTCTTAGAACGTCGTCCTCGGGTTTAGACGAGTTTAAACTTTAGAGGCCCTGGGCCTCTAAACTCGTCAAACACAAAGTTGGAACCGAAGTTGACGGCCTCTACACTCGTTAAACACAAAGTTGGGGCCAAAGTTGACGGACCGCATCGATTGACCTATCTCTGCGATGACTTCGCGCTTTTTTCGCTGACGTCCAATCGGCGCGCTGCGCGAACTTTCGACTCCAACTTTGTGTTTGACGAGTTTAGGGCCCCTGATGCTTGCTAAAACTACACATCACCTGTTTTTATTTCATCTCGATAGTTTTGTGCAGCATTTTGGTAAGCACGGGGTTGATCGCGTTGCTTAAAAAAGCTTGCGCGAAAACTACTTAAAAAAACAATGTCTTTT
This sequence comes from Ixodes persulcatus, assembly GCA_013358835.2. Taxonomy (NCBI): domain Eukaryota; kingdom Metazoa; phylum Arthropoda; class Arachnida; order Ixodida; family Ixodidae; genus Ixodes; species Ixodes persulcatus. Next base: position 111,969 of record JABSTQ010009335.1, read on the forward strand.
TGTTTGTTTTTATGCGTAGTTGTATTTAAGTTGCGTTGCGAGATGGCGAGTCATTACACTGGCCTCGCTGATGAAATATATCCGGAGCGCTTGGCTCTGCTATTGGGCGTGAATCTACCGAACGTGCGTTTAAGGACAGTGTGGCATATCGCGCGATAGATAACCTTAAAGTGACAGAGTACAATTCCTTCGCTGTTTTCCAATATTACTTCGCGATGATTCCGGGGGCTTTAAATTTTCAAACACCTAAACGAGCATTTTTGTAGCAATCGTCTTTTTTCCCTCTTTTTGTTTTCATTATGACTTTTTTTTTTAAAGTTAAGTTGATTTTTATGAACTACTTGTCTCGCACGTTTGTGCCTGATGTTTCGTTCTGACCTTTTTAATTCGCGGAAACTCGTTTCGCCCTTCTTTTCGGCGTAATGATCTCGCGTACTTCATTTTTCTGCCGTACCGTCCTGCAATCCACGCGGAGCGGCAACAACCCAATTAGGGAAGGCCCAATCGCTTGCCGGGCGGTGTAATTACGCGTTTTCCGAGTTTGCGCGATCGGCCGAGGAGCGCAATACGCCTATTAGGCGCCATATTTGCCCAGCGCTCCAACCAGCTTTCGGACAGCGGCAATCGGAAACGATTAGGGTGGGGAACGCGGGCGACTGCTTCGCGTTTCTTTGTCAGGAATGTCCGTAGAAGCCGAGCCTCTGTGCCGGCTTGCTAGAAACAGCGTCTCAGCTGAGACTGGAGAGAAAGAAAGGACTACGGCCAAAGCCAGCACACGAGCTGAGTGGGACTCGAATCGCGTCTCAAGACGCTCGCGCGCCGTAGCCTTTGCGGCGTTCTCTTTCTCCCAGTCACGGCTGAGACGCTGTTTTAGCAAGCCGGCCCTGGTTTCCGCAGACAACGCCTCGCTGTGCGCGTCACGTCCTTTAGATTTTCGGGCAGTCTCTAGCGGTGAAGAAAAGGCCTGCGCCAGGCCGTGCCGCCTTGCAGCGTCTCAGCTAGCGCGTCTTGCAGTGTCTCACGACGAGCGCGATGCTGGCACGTGGCGACGCCAGACGTACGCGTGGGGCCCGCTTTGCGGCATACTCTCGTCGCGATTCAGCGTACATTTTCTGCTTGGGGCGGGTCGGGCAGCCACTAGCGGTGACGTCATGCGTAGGCCTCGCTCTAAGTCCGTCCGCAGCCGACGTTCCAATAGAGCCAATGAAGCGGCGCCAAAAGTGCATCGTCACAGCGCTAGTTGTCTTTGCCTTTCCCCGTCCCGGATGTTCGTCGTCTGCACACGGCTCATTGTTCTTATGTTCCTCTTAGGTATTAGTTATCGCGATTGTCTCGCTCATCGCCAGCCTCTTTTATTCGTTCTTAACGTTTTTTTTTCTTTGTTCAGCGAGCTATAAAAACACACACACACACACACACACACACGCACCCACACACACACACACACACACACACACGCACGCACGCACGCACGCACGCACGCACGCGCACACACACACACACACACACGCACGCACGCACGCACGCACGCACGCACACGCACACACACACACGAGTCTTTTTTCCAATTTCAGGCATGTGCGTTTGAATTTCGAATTTTTGCGAGGCGTGCCGAATGTGTTGGTCCCTGTGGTTCCTTTTTTTCGGAAACGAAGTTGCGTTTTCCTCCGACCAACTGAGACAAAACCGGTTCCTCTTGACACGGCTTATGACCGGCTCCGTAGCCGGTCTTGTCGCATTCGGTCGTGGTCGGTCGCAAGTGTGTGAACGGGCCTTAACGGCTTGGTTACTTCTCGAAAGAAAGAACGAGTAAGATAATTTCGTTACTTTTTGATCGAGTTACGAGTTTCGGTATTTCAGTCACGCGTACATGTCCGAAGTAGTGTCGGAGAGGTGTGGTCGTTCTTCCACGACACTCGAACGCGCTCGAGCTCGCTTCGGTGTCCTCGGCGTCTCGGTCGTCAATCTCATTTGCTCCGCCGCGTACATAGAGCGTGCGCCCGCACGAAGCTATCGCGACAGCGGGTTGGCACCGCACGCTGCTCCGGAGTCGGGCGTGGTCCGGTTCGGCCAGTCGGGCGGCGCCCACGCGCCCCGCGCTTCGGGTCCAAGGTCCTCCGCGAGCGGACGTGTCACCTCGAGTCGATGTGGCCGCCGAAAGCGAAACCAAGTCAGCCTTGAGCTGTCGCTTCTTTCCTGCGCTGGCCGTGCCCACTTGTTGGTCTCGTTGGCTCGCCCGCTGCCTTGCCAGTCGATCGGGGCCGCCCCAGTCGCCATTGGAGAGTCAATAAACGTTCGTCTCGGACAACGAGCGACTCTCTCGCGCGGCTACGCGTCCGGTTGCGTAATATGACATCCGCTAATTATTATCACACGCGACAGGGAAAAAAAAAAAATCAATACTACGCGATTTTTGTTTTGTTTTTGTTTACGTGTACGGTTGCCCATGCTGGTCATCCGCATAAGAAAAGAATGTTTTTGACAATTCACTGGGAAGTTGTTTACTGTTTGAAGCGAACGGGAGTTTTGAAGACGAGGACGTATAGGGCTAACTTTCAGGAGACAGACACATCTGTTCCCTGCCATAATGAGAGCGAGACACTAGAACACTTGGTTTTGAAGTGCACGGGGCCCTGGGTTTCGCTGGAGACGATGGAAGGACGGAAGAGAAAATGATTACAGGCACAAAGAGGCGATTAGGAGATTGGTGGAAATTACGGACTCCCCCCCGTGTGGCTCCGGCCCAAAGTCTCAACCCTGGCCCCAGTGGGTCCAGTGCTGGGGTAACGCCGAGAAGGTTTGACCAGAGGACTCCCTCGCCGGGGGGTAAGTAACGGGTTGGGGGGGGGGGGGGGGTATTGATGTTTCGTTATCTTTTTTGCCCCGTTTTCCCAAACGTCATCCTGGTGATATCCCGCCCTGCCTGTTGATAGTTCGGGGGAGAGCATTGATTTAGGAGGGCGGGAGGAATTGTATGTTTGTCTTTTAAGACTTCGACTAGGTGGCACAAGCTACTGCCCGTTACAGAGGTCACACCCCATTAACATGGATCCATCCAGTCATTCACCGAGAGTTTAAGAAAGGCAGGGGGCGTGGTGAGTTCCGCGCACCTTATTATTCCCCCCTGGCCCGCAGCCAATCAGATCGCGGATCGGCTAATAAGAATGCCGATGAACCAATCAGAATGCGCGAATATAAGAAGCTACGCCCTCTGTTCTTACGCCGTCAGTGACTCGGTGAATGTGCTGTCCTCTCCTTCCCAGTTTCATAAATATGTGCCGATTCTTCCCAAGACACATCGTTTTGTCTGGAAGCAGGATGTGTGCTCGGGCTTATTCGGGTCGACGAGGCCGATTGCGGACGTCGAGCGCGTTCGGTCTCCATTGTTTCTTTTCCTTCGTCGGCTGTCTCGTCATGTCTTCTCGAAACTCGCCGGCGCCTCACTCCTCGTTTTTGTGCTTTGTTTTATTTTTAGTCCGCGTTTCCCTTTCTGTCCGTCGACAGCATTGTTGCCAACGTCCAGCGTGCCAAACTTGGACGTCCCGATTCTTTTTTTTTTTTTTTTTTTCCTCCGTTGCCTGGGGGAAAGTGTGCTCCTTGACTAACGACCGCCGCTCGTGGCGGCGAAGACTGCCACCGGGCTTTTTTCGGCACCTGTGTGTGTGTGTGTCGCCGAAGCGGCGACCGGTGTATTCGAGTCTTCCTGCTTCGCGTTAAAAAAACCCGAAGGAAAAAAAAATCGTTCAAAGAAAGGAGCGCGCCCATGTGCGCGACGAATTCCGTTCGCCTTGGAATTCCGCGCAGCGTCAGCTTTCATCGCTGTCCCCGCGAAATGGGCCGCTTTATCGAGTTCCTCGGTCCCAGCTCGGCTCCGACGATGAATTGAGCTCAGACTCTCCGGCGCTTCGGTCGCCAGAAGCGGCCGGGAAGTGGGTCTCTCTGCGTGCCTGCCCCGTGCGAACACCTAGAGTAATCAACGCCTCCCGTGCGCTAGAATATCGACGTCATCGCGGTGAGGTCGAGCGAAGACACCGATTGCACACGAATGGTGCGTCAGCGTTCGGGCGGGCCTCGTGCCCAATCAGCGCTTCGAAGGACACTCGGCATCGGGCTTGTGTCCAATCAACGCGTCGAAGGACACTCGGTGTCGGGCTCGGGTCCACTGGCCGAGTTGGTGCAATCCGACCGTCATGGCGTTCCAGGGGGAGGTCGAGGAGAATGTTTGCGGGCCTCAGATGATTTGAGGTGATGTTGCCCGTGCCCAGCCCATTTGTTTCGATCGGGCGGCCGTGCTCGGACAATCGGGCCGGCCTGTCGATCGGGTCCGCGTGCCCGTTGCGCGCGGCAGGAAGTGTCGGCGAGCCGCGTTCTACAGCCAATCCGGAAATTACGAACGCTTCTCTTTCGTGCCGGCCTTCCCTGTCTGCCTCCTTTCCAGCTCCGAGGGATCGCCGAAGCGGGATTATTGAAGGGAGCAACTTTAGCAACCAAGCGATTGGGACTTTGGTGCCTCGGGCTGCCTTGTTTTTGTTTGTTCGTGCGGTCTACGAAGGTGCCGCGGATATTCGAAACTATGCTAGGTGTCGGCGACCTGCGCGACCAAAAGCGTCGCTGTGATCGACTTTCACGATTGACCAAACCTCGTCGCTTTTCCTGGCGCTTTTCCTGTCAGAGGTGGTCTGTCAGAGGTCGGGCTGTCAACTTGGACGGTTTGGATTTAGGAGTGCGATGAATCCAAGCTTCCACCGCGCTTTTTGCACGCACCGTCGAACTTGCGGCTCGTAAGTGATGTTATATGTAGCCAGGGTCAGAAGTCACGACGTTACGGCAAAACAAATCCTCGTTGTGGCGTCATAATGGCAGCCGTAAGAGGGTGTCACCGAAACGTCTTGGTGAATTCAGACATAGGGACGTGCGACCAAGTGTTGTCCAAGGAGGAAAGCTCGCGCTGGAGGCGGCCCGCCTCCAGCGCGAGCTTTCCTCCTTGGACAACACTTGGTCGCACGCGCAGGCCAAAGACCGGTGGAAGACAGCGAGCGCGTGCCGGAGGCGGAGCTTTGGCTGGATTCTTAACCTGTCACCCGACTGCATAGGTGAGATAAAGTGCGCTGTTCAGATGATAGAAGGTAATTTACATAGTACCCGCCTTGGAAAGTATACGATTTGCGTGCAGGGGCAGAGACTGCTTTTACGAGTTATTTTCTTTTTGTTTTGTCATTCAAGAGAAGAGGAATGTCGGAAAGGCACACTATTCGGTGGAATTCCGGTTCTGCGGTCATTCTTAAATAATAAAAGAAATGTGTTCCATTGCAACCAACAAGAAGGGGGGGGGGGGGGGGGGGGCGAGACTGGCGCTTTACGTTTCTCGTGGTGCCAGCTCGCACTATTCTGCATCATCCCTATTCACACTCCGCACGTACACATGCTGCAGAACAAAAGAAGAAAACAACAACTGGTCTTCGCATACAGGCTAACCATTGTGCGCGCTATAGATTGTATGCATAGCTCTCGACTATGGCATAAAGGAGCTAGCCAGCCATCCAAGCGTGCACACGCAGTGCGAGGCTGGCCGGCGCCCATGCTTCCCCGGACGAGAAACCGCGGCCGTCCGTCGGACAAAAAGCAGCAGCAATAGCTCTTCTTTTCAACTGTTCACTTTCCCTTTGGCAGAGGTGCAGCAATCAACGTCGTCGTTGTCAGCATCTTTCGCTCTCGCAATTACATACTGTTCTTCTGCGGGCTCACTCTTTCCGCAGAGCAACCTCGCTTTCGCTACAGCATATCATGCTGTTCTTTCTTTTTTGCTATTTGCTCGTTGCTGAGGTAAAACTTTCGTTGACTTTGGCCTTTTCTTCTTTTGGCTCCGTGGCTGGTTCCGTCCGCTCCGTTGCGTCGGCAAAACGGCCGAAGCAGCGAGCGCGTCCGTCCTCGGCGAGTGAGAAGGCGGAGCCGCGTCCACTTTTCTTGTGCCGCTGGCGGAGAGCGTCGTGCTCACTGGGGCAGTAAGTCTACCGCGGCAGGGGAGCCAGGCCAGGCCAACGAGCCCCGCCGTCGAGCCGAGGATGAAAGCGCTCCTCCCCGAGACCGAGGAACCTCGACGTCGCCTCGACTCCGACCGGAGAGGGGGGGGGGGGGGGGGGGGGGGGCGGCACCGGAAGGGGGGATTTGGTGGAGGGACGAGGAAACAAGTACCACATCCGTTCGGAGCGCTCGGCTTCCACTCTCCCATCCCATTCTATATATATATATATATATATATATATATATATATATATATATATATATATATATATATATATATATATATATATATATATATATATATATATATTTTTTTTTTTTTTGTTACTTGACGTGAGCAGGCACTTACACGTATAAAAAAGGGACCCGTCGACAGATTTTGTTTGCATAGTGAGGCACCTGCTGCTCGTTGCTGGTGTCTTTGAAAGCCGGGGCAGCGGGCAAACCGTTGCGTCCCGGGTTTGCATGCCACGCGAGACAGGATTGTGTTTCTTCTGTTGCGCACTGTCTGCTCAAGTATGTAGCTGAATTACATTTTTTTTTTTCTCGCTTCTTTATGAATTAGAGGGCAAAAAAGAACGTCATTGGTGCCATTCAGCGCGGCCGAACAAAGCAACGAGAATGGGTACCGAAGGATGTCGACGTTCGGTCTGCTTTGAATTATCCGCGATTGCTTCGCCATGCGAAGAAAAAACTACCACCCGTTCTGGGTTGGCACTCTCTTGCAACCCGTTCGCTGCGCAGACCTCCACACGGGTCATGGCCGCGTTGGGAAAGTTCAGATGTGCGAAGTTCGCTTTGAGCACCATTTTCGAAATTCCTCGCGCGTGCAGCGTGCACTGTGCGCGTGTGTGCCCGGCTGCTTCTTCAGACATACGTAACTGGATCGGGGGGAAGTAGCGCCAAGCTTCCCGTATGGTCGCCATTTCGGTTGGTGGAATGAGCAGTTTCTCCTCGACCTCTGCATTCCTGGTGAGGCGACCAGAGTTCACGGTTACAGGTTGCTTTATGAAGACATTTCTTGTATACCGAAATTTCGTTATGCACGCACACACCGGCGAAACAAGCACATATATTCGCACTGCTACCACTGTGGCGTCGATGCTTGGCGGCATCGAAAAATAATTTCCTTAGAACAATATCACCGTAAGAGATCCGTGGAGATAAGTTGATTGCATACACAGTGCCGGAGACGCTTACATTGGCGGGGAACGCTTTCAGCACGATGAAGATCCATACCGATCTTGGCGCGACAGGTTCAGAACGACCGTTTCGAAACTTGGAAGATTTCAAAGGACCGCATGGCGATTGCCATGGCTACAAAGACCGATCACCCAATCGCCTCGCGAGGTTTGTGTCGTCTGTATGTTAGTATAGGTTTGTGTCCGATAGCAGGCAGGCAACGGGCAGGGAAGGAAATGGCGCTACTTCGAAAAATTGTCTGGTGTTACTTTTATACAGCCTTGATGTTGGTACGCCTCACCGGGTGACCGGTCGCTTAGCTGTAGATGAGAAAGTTTAGCCAGTGCAGTATACAACCGCTAACCTGGGTGGGGTCTTTAACGGTCATCACGCAGTAGTGATCACACGAACGCGTGCCGGTACGAAACTCATCCAGATCGAAACGGGCGGGGGTGGGGGGGGATCGAACCCAGGAGGTTCCCAGCGCAAGCTTTCGCTCCACGTTCCGAGCTGAGACGCGTTAGCCCACTCGGCCAGCCTCGAGTGGCTTTAGTTGAAACGACACTCATTCCCCGGCCACACGGTCATTCTCAAGGGGAATTCTACTGGTGGATTCGTAGCGATCCAAAAGCGTTCCATGCTCGTGCCTTTAGAGCGGTAAATGCTCGCTCGCTCGCACTTCCCCCTGTCGAGCGATGGTGTTGCGGACCGTCGCTGGCAAGTGCGCCGTCGGGCGAACGCGGCCTCGTCGGTGGGCAAACGTAACAACGGGCGGTGAGAGTCGAGGTTTGCGTGACCGTGAAGCCGAGTCGGAAGCCGGTTGACGACCGCCGCCGTGCGTGGGCGGTGCGGCGATCCGCTCCCTCGGTCCCGCTCTCGCCACCGCGGCGCAGACACGTTGGCGGAGCACGGCATCATTCACAACGAGCTCCGCGCCAGGTGCTCCTCCGTCCCGACACGCTGCGGAGCTCGAGCTCCTTCCCCCCCCCCCCCCCCCCCCCCCCCCCCCACTGTACTCTTGCTGGAGGCTCGTGCAACCGTGACCAGTATGAATATGGAGTGAAATTGCGTTGCCGCCGAGAACAGTGGCGAGGGGATGGAGTACTTCGCTCTCTCATCTTTTATTATTATTTATTTTTTCCCGGGCAGCGATTTTGGAAAGAAACACGCGAAATAGGAAAACCTTGAAGGGCCTGTGTTTGGGAGCGTGCAGTGGTTGGTGGTGGGCAGAGAATGGACGGCGGGGGCGGGCGACGTTTTTCCGGTGGTCAGTGGGTGTGTTTCGTGATTTCGTGATGCTCGCTTTTTTTTCTTCTCTACCCTGGCAGAGGTAAAAAAAAAAAGAGGGGGGGGGGGGTGGGGGTATATGGAGGAAGCACGCCCGGTTGCACACCTCCACGCGAAGTCTATAGCGTCTAGCGTCTACGTCACGTAGCGCAACGATATCTACTGACTCCCTTGCGCAGTGGTACTAGAGGAGAGAGTATTGTCGATACCAAAATGTGTCATTTTTTTGTTTTTATCCAGTGGGTTATTACACAGCACCAAAATAAATATAAGTAATAATAATAATAAAAATAAAAATAAAATCAGCGCTTTCTCCTTACCCCATCCTCGCTGTCTAGTGCTGCACGGTGTCCAAGTGTAAGCAGACTGACGTGACGTCAAAATATGACTGCATCACTGCATTCACGATGGCGGAATATAGGCCGGTTCACACATACAGCGGAGCGCTACGTTAGCGCTCCAAGGAGCGCTCATGTGGCGCTTCCTAGCGCGTGATGTAGCGCTCGGTTAGCGCTTCAGTAGCGCTCTGTTAGCGCTACAGAAGCGCTTTGTTAGCGCTCTGTTAGCGCTTCAGAAGCGCTTCAGAAGCGCTTTGTTAGCGCTCTGTTAGCACTACAGAAGCGCTTTGTTAGCGCTCTCACGCTCCCTGTGCCGTGCTTGCTGCTGCGGAACAGCGCGTGCACGGCGATTCCTTCGTTGTTGTTTTTCCTTTGGCATTGAAAGAAAAGGAAGTAAAAGAGCCGCTCTCCAAGCAAAGGGTCGGCAGGCGGTCCAGAGTCATGGACTCTGAGCGACTATAGTTGATTGATTGGGTACGACCTCATCGCTTTCTATTCGATATGCGTGACTCCGGTTTCAAAGACACACAGCTAAAAATAATCGCCTTCGAAAAAGCTCTGTGTCTCGGTCCCTCAGCCTATAGGAACAAGGTTCGCCGGGTACCCGTCGGTATCTCGGTGGCGAAAGATTCCGCGCACCCGGAAGGCTCATCTGGGCGTTAAGCCGTCCACACACATATGCACTAATCGCGTATGTAAGACCATTTGTCGCATTTCTATTTACGCTTCCCACATGTCCTCTATGGTGCTGCTGATGCACACCTAACCACAGGAACCGGAACCGCAGTGCACGCAGCTAATCCGCAGCACCGCTGTACAAGAAGCGCTACTGAAGCGCTAACACGGCGCTACAGAAGCGCTACTGAAGCGCTAACACGGCGCTACAGAAGCGCTACTGGAGCGCTAACAAGGCGCTACTGAAGCGCTAATCACGCGCTATATTAGAACGAAGTCACGCGCTAGGAAGCGCCACATAAGCGCTCCTTGGAGCGCTCACGTAGCGCTAACTTAGCGCTCCGCTGTATGTGTGAACAGGCCTATCTCCTGGTCTAGAATCACCACGCGTATAGACCTTTTCTGCAAGTGCGCCGCCATCTTGAATTGACGTCACTTCCAGTATGGGCGAAAACATTGTTTTGCCTTTGCCACGCCAATAAAGGGCATTTAGGATATAAGCGTAACCGTCACACTTTCTCGTTTTGCCTCCCCTTCATTTTTTTACTATTTGCAGGTTGAAACGTTGGATTATTTTTTCGTCGCCCATACCGGATACGCCTATTAGGTGGCTGGGGACGAGAGTACACAGAAAAGGTCTATAGACGCTTTCAGGCAGCTGTGCATGGGCGCCGCCATAACCGACCTTCAGTTTTTGTTCCCTCTTATTCCGTTCCCTTCACTTATTCATTGACACAGCAGGAAAGGTTATTGCCACTTTAGGTGCTACTGCGTCCTTCTCCCCAGCATACGCCTTTGTGGAAGCTCGTCAACGCCCGCGTCAGTGGCTAGGAATTTCGGTAAGACAGGAGAAGGTCGGCAATGGCGGCTCACTCTAGCGCGTGTCGAACGCATGTTTAAAGCGTCTATAGACGATTGCAAGCAGCCGCGCTTCGAGAGCTGGTTTGGCCACCGGAAAGGAAAAAAACGTTTTGTTTGGGCGCCAGTCTGGGAACCCTGGGTACGTCTCAGCCAGAGCCGTATATGTAGAGAGTTTGGCCATTCCTTGAGAAGTATAGGAGACAAATGAGGAGGCGCCATTGGCCGAAAGCGGGCTGGGCGTGTTCCAGGGCGTCTTCAGAAATTCGAATGTGACCAACCAGAAGCCGGAAATAATACCCTGGCGGGGGTCGCGAGAAACAAACCTGATAACTGCATCGGAGTAACTCTCGGTGACTGAAAATATGGTACACGTGATGTTTCAATCACGCTCATCCAAAATGATGGTGGAAAAGTGCGACTAGCGGAACGATCGACATAATCCTCACGCCAAGCACCGAAGGCCGGGAATCTGCCGTCCGAGCGGTCACACTCTGACCGAGCAAAACAGAGTTGAGCGGCGCATTCGTTTCTTACATCTTTCTGCATGATTATGATCAAAATAACACGTGCACCCTGTTGTCAACCACGAAGAGTTACTACACTTCACTATTACGCGCTTATTAAAACCATATACGAACATAAACCTTTGATCAGAACTGTTTCTCGCTACCACCGCTAGGGGATTCATTTCGGTTTTTGGTTGGTCAAGAGAGAATGCCAAGCCCTCTTTCCGAGTCTGGCGCACGCCCTGGCTCTGCCCGTGCCTCCCATCGACCAAACTCTCTCTATACACGGCCCTGGCCTCAGCAATGCTTGTCTATCAATCGATCTACCCAGACCAAAAGCAAGATGTCGGCACCCAGAGGCCGTACTTGCAAACTTCTAGACGTTTGAAAATACGACTCTGGCTCTGGCTCATGGAAGCCTGCATCACGAGCCCACGAACCAAAACGTCTATTTTACGCTTGTATTTTTTTTTTTTTTTTTGTCGATGCGAATGCGATTTAGGTTAGTTTGGACACGGTGCGGAACAAGGTAGTCGGTTCCTGTCGGAGGGACGCCGCCAGCGACCGACCGGACTACCTGTGAGAGCTTTGGGACAATCCATTCTTTTTAGGGACTGCGAAAACATCGTCTTTCTTCTCGCATTGTTTCGTTCTTTGACGTCGTGGCCTCGCGTTCACTTTCTGATGACCTTTCTTCACCTTTAGCGGCATTGTTCATTCCTTCAAATCACTCGGTGCCTTCAATCTATCTTCATAAAATAGGGAAAAAAAAAAAAGACTTCTGTCGCGTCTTAAAGGGGCCCACCAACAATTTTTTGACTGGTTTGAAGTTCGCGCTGAAACGGAGCTCCATGAAAGCAGGAACACCGAGGTAAAAAAATATTACAGAAATTCGCAATATTTGGTGAGTTATTAGCAAATTAAATATTGCAGAAAACAACTTTAAATAAGCAAAACATTGCGCTTCATGACGTAAAATGAAACAGTTTAGCGATTGGAGCAAAGCGGTTGGCCAATTGGACGCGAGTTTGGTTGATAGCCCGTCTGGCCCGTCGGCCCGGTCGGCCATTAGGCCTCGCTGCAACCATCGTAGCTTTGGAATCGGGTTGCCATCATCGATGAATTTACCAGGCTTCTCAGATTTTGAGCGCCGAATTCTTGAAAAGAAGCGCGGAGCTGGGCGTCGCGCCGTACGAGTACACACCACGCAAGCGCCGCAGTCCACTTCGACAGCCGCGGAAGGCTCGTGTCCCGCAACTCCGCCACCGGGGCCATCGCGGCGAGTAGGAGGTACTCCGCCGCTGGGAGGCGCGCATGAGCGACGAGCGACGAGGCGTTGTTTTCGCCCTTTTTGAACTTTAATTTGCAACTTTATTAGCTCTATAAAAACGACTTTTTAGAGAAATAATGACGGTTAACTTGTGATATACTTTATTCCGCTTCACAATTTCTGGAACGGCTCTCGCCAATCACGAAACCCAGTGAATGTGACGTAAAGTGAAAGGGAGCGCCGTTGTGCGCGCGCATTCGGCACCTCGCGGCGCCACCGTCGGAGGAGGTGTTTCCGAGTTGTCAAACTAAAATATGATGCGCTAATATTTTTAAACTCTTTCGTTGTCCACTGGGTTTCCGGGACCACTAGCGTGGAGAAACCGCAAAAAAAAGTAGACGCTCAAATACTGTTGGAGGGCCCCTTTAAATTGCGCGAAACAGCCAGTACTGAAATGTGATGCCCCGCCAGAGTTACGTGCACTGATTCTGGCCGCTTGGGCGTAGCACTACTTCCTACTCGCGAGGAAAAAAATAAATAAATAATAACGGAGGAACGCCTTCGTTATACGGGCACATTGTATATATTCTTTGCGAACCTATACGGGTCTTGGGGGCATTCTTTGCTTTTCTCTTTTCAATCGGGAGAAGCGCATGCTGCTTTTGGTCGGACAGAGGAAGTTGGTTCCCTCGGGACGGTTTAATCGTGAAAGTCAAGCGTTCGCCACCCTTCCCCAACCTTTTCTGTCGAGACAAACTTTCGAGCCCAAGAAGAAACGGTCACGAATTGGGGGGATGACTCGGCTCTCGCCAAAGTCCGAGCCCGTTAACTTGCCTTCTCTTCCACCCACATTCTTGTTTTTACCTACGCGTCCCTTCCGTTATTCGTCCCCTCCACCTCCCGTTGGTTTTGCCTTCCTTTGTGTAAGTCGTTCTCGGTGCCCCTTTTGTTGAAGTGAAAAGAAACTCTACATCGCCCGCCGTAAGAAACCCATATACGAAATAACAAATATACCGCGCACAAACAACGGACGTATAAAGTGAGTACGGGCTCATAAAACGTAGCCAGAAAGGACTGACAGGAAACTTCGGAAAAGTAGAGTGCGGGCTTTATTTTTCATTTTTTTTTTTTTTAACTGATGGAGGAAGTGAAGCGCGTGAGAGGGAGAAAGGGTCAGCATGCGCGTTGCTCTTGCGGTATTGTCAGTTAAAAAGAATTTAAAAAAAGGGGGGGGGGGGGGACTAATATTCTTTACTGTAGCGTTCCGGCCTCTTCCGTTATGGCTAGCTTTATTTTCTTTTTTTCGAAGTCGTTTTTATCCTTCGGAGCTCGGCTCGGGGAGGCTATTTGGCTTTCGGATAAGTTTACTCCATTGTCCCGAGCGACGACGTGAAAGTTTAAGAGACGGGGGGATAAAGGCGAGGGAGGAAACCGAGCGACTTTGTCGTCGGCGTCGTGGGTGACTTCCTTTTTAGGGTCGCGTTCGCGGCTTTGTTCTCCTCGCCTCCCCCTTCACAATGGCGTCGCTTAGGCGTTGTTACGTAATCAGGAAGGCGCAATATTGAAAGTAAATATCTTTTTTAGCCGTTTGGTTGGGATTTTCAAAATCCTGATTACGGGTCATCTATTCTCCACCAGTCATTGCTTCAAGTGCCATTGCCTCGATATTTTTTTTACATTTTATTTTTGGGGAAATCGAGCGTTGTTTGGAAAGTTTGTTTACTTTTCCCGCTATGCGTATTACTGCTGCTCAGTAATTTCCGCTTGAACGCGCGCGGATTATCTTGACACTAGTTTGTGCAGACGTTTGCAAGTACAGACGCTGGGCGCCACCATCTTGTCGCTGGTGTGGGTAGATCGTCTGATAGTTGCTGAGGCCGTGAGTGCGCCTCAGCAATGCTCGACTATCGCACGACCTACCCACACCAGGAGTAAGATGGCGGCGCCCAGAAGCCGTACCTGACAACGTCTAGAGTCGTTGACAGCTTAAGAAAAGAGCAGGGCGTGACTTATCATGTTCACGTTTCTAGCTACGTGATTGGCTCTCCGGCGTTGTTATCGGCCAATTCCGCACTCTTATTGGCCGAGGAGCGACGATGAGGTGCTCGGGAGTCGCACCACGCCGTCAGTGACTGTATTGGCGACTCCGGCGATAACGACGTCACCTAGCGGCTAGAATAGAAAGCTGTGAGGGCAGGTTCGCTCTCCAGCCTTCTGGAGCGCATCGAACATTCGCAGCGCCTGGCGGTTAAACGACGAAGCCGTAAAAGCCTGTACGTTTAAAATCGCCGATAGTCACTCCCGCCATTGTGGCGGAACGTTACTTTAGTGGGCGGCGTTTGCGGCCCATCAGGACGTCATTTGACCTGTGGGTGCAACGCGGCCTTCCAACAGCAATGAAACGAAAGGAAACGCTTTAATCCCCCACGACATGCGCGATATATATATATATATATATATATATATATATATATATATATATATGGGTGGTTTCATCTCAAATCGGGCAGGCTAAAAGGGTCTAATTTTTAATTTTCACGAAAAAAATATATGTTTTGGGGGCATTTCTCAAATGAAGGAGGGCGCAAACTGCATGTTCCCCAGATATTTTTGTTCTCGAGTTACGAAGCGTAGAAGCCACAGTGGCAGAAACTAGTGTTTTTGCCTGCCGTCGCAGGTCGCGTGTTTGACACCCTCTGCTGGCGCTAGTGTTTTTTCTACACCCTTTTAACTTTTTTACCTCAATTAATGGGTACTATAAAGATTAATTAAAATTCGTTAATTAACTTTTTAATTAATGAAAATAGACATATGGTTCCAATTAGAAACTTGCTCAGCGTCATCGTAAACCCCTAATTCAGTCATTTTCAGAAAGACTTTGAGCGCGTGAGAAGCGTAGTAGTGCACTAAAGTTACCACTCGTGGAGCAGGTACAAGGCTGGGGCTAGATAAGAGACGGAAAAATCGCACGGGCGCCTTATCGCAACCTCTAGCTTTGTACCTGCTCCACGTGCGGTAATTTCAGTTCACTACTACGCTTCTCACGCGCTCAAAGTCTTTCTGAAAATGACTGATTTAGGGGTTTTCGACGACGCTGAGCAAATTTCTAATTGGAACCATATGTCTATTTTCATTAATTAAAAAGTTAATTAACGAATTATAAGTAATTAGCCAACTTCTCGCAAGGATTAACCACCCACATAATGTCCCCCTAGCCATATAACTCACTTGAACAAACCGTACTAGTGCATCTTTTACGGATTTTTTGTAATAAATCTGTTCGAATTAAAAATGAACACCCGGTATATATATATATATATATATATATATATATATATATATGTGTGTGTGTGTGTGTGTGTGTGTGTGTGTGTGTGTGTGTGTGTGTGTGTGTGTGTGTGTGTGTGTGTGTGTGTGTGTGTGTGTGTGTGTGTTTCTTCTGCTGGAATGCGAACGATGGTAGCCCTACTACCAAGAATAAAATAGATTCACGCCTTAAAATTACGGGTGTGCGAATATTGAAATTTTCGAATACGAATCGAATAGGAGTAAGGCAAAAAACGGGCTTCGAATATCGAATCGAATATCGAATATGTGTCTTGTAATGAAAAATTGCAAAACAAGAGGTAACAGCAGGTTTTATTGCCTTTTCAAAATAAATCAATGCAACTGCATTTTACTGGGCTGCAGCAGCCTAAAGATGCTTCTATACTTCGTCTCACCTTAGTATGGACTATTGTTAGCCGCGCGTGCTAAAAGCGCGAGCTAGTCGCTTTGAATGAAGCCGCGGCGGCTGCACGAGCGCTCGTGCAGCAAGTGCTCTAGTCAAGGCAGTCAAGGGTGGCCGCTCGCGCTAGCACAGCCTTCGCGGTTAGTCCATGCTAGGATGAGACGAAGTATAGTAATGCACTCATTACAATTATCGTGTAGGAAAATTAACTGTTCAACTGTTCAGAAAGTAAGCGCTCCCTACGCGCCGTGACATTTCCGCCAGTAGAAAGACCCTTAAATCAGGAAACCTGCGAAATTTCCCTCAAGTTCGAAAAAGTTTGACTTATGGACAGTGTTGTCCGGCTCCTACACGAATATTTCGAATTTTAGGAAACAAATAATATAGAAAGTAGTTTATTTTATTTTTTATAAATTGGTAAACAATGTTTACTCCATATAAAAGCGAAGATATGCGCTTTTAACGCTTTCATAATTTATTAATGTGAACCTGTGATGCCAATAAACCCAACAAATATTGCACTTTTCCTCCGCCAGTTGAGTCAATTAGTTTTTTTTTTTTTTTTAATATTAACGCATGCGCACAAAAGTAGAACTTCAGTTCAACCTTTGTCGAACATCACGTTGAAAGGTAAAAAAAGTTGAACTTATTCGAACTCGAAACTGGGCGGGTTCGCGATATCTCTAATTTTGACTGAGCTTGAGTGGCAGGCACTGGTGGCAGGAGTTGTTGTCGATGGCGATGCAATGTTCTGCTCGCCCCTAGCTTTTTTTCTTTTTATTAATTTTCAAACATTTATTTTAGATAACACTCTCGAGATATATTTTATGTTTCTATTTCACTCTCGAGGTTTATTTTATTGCATCAAGTTATAGAACGTGCAATAGACCGATCTCACCAGCCAGTTTGACTACGCCACCGCTTCCGCAATGCATCGAGGGAACTTTAGTCTTTCTGCACGTGCGATAACCCCGCTAACCCCGCTGGAGCTCTGCCCGTGTGGAGCACGAGACGACACGAGCCCTCGCATGCACGGCCGTCTGCCTTCTGTCAACTAAGGTTATGGCGGCGACACGCATGCGCCGAATGCCTAGTGAGATCGGTCTATATATGGGCAGGAGATCGAACTATAGGGGGCGCTTTATCGAGCTTGTTGTCCCCACAGCCCGGTGTTTACCAACACAGCATAACAAAGAAATTGAACCTGGCCGAGCACGGTCTGGGCACGAGCGCTTCGCTCTGACCAGTGCTTTGGTCGCACGAGGAGTGGCCTTCGAATCGTCATCTTCGATTTCTCGGATCAAAAACAAACAAGAAAATACGGTTTGTTGTCCCCACAGCTGAAGCGCACCGCTAGAGGCGTGACTGTTCGATCTGCGCCACACAACAAAGGGATCGGTGAAAAAGAAACCGAAACAGATCCTGTCTTGCTGCCATCGAACAGATAGAAATGGAGCAGACCGATAACGCACGGATCATACGCCTTTCTCAGTGAATAAACATATTCATAGGGGAATGCTTGGCAAGGAGATTATTCATTACTTGCTCGAATATTCGTAGTTTGTGCGAATATTCGCCGCTTTTCCCGAATATTCGGCTTTGGCCGAATATTCGGGAACTTCTGAGTATGCAATTTTCGAATCGAATACGTTTCGAATAAGGAAAATATTCGATTCGTATTCGAAATTTCGAATATTCGCACACCCCTACTTAAAATGTGTGTTCCTTTTTTTTTTTTTTTTTACCAGAACCGCCGGTCAGATTCGGCTGTTGAGGTCTTCCTCACTCTCCTTTCCATCGTCAGGTGTGGCGGCAACACACGGTACGAGATATCTTCTAAGTCTATAAGGCACATACAAAGTAAAATAATCCTTAAAACGTAAACTGACACATCAAAAACGCGTTATTTTTCTCTAGCACGCGAAGAGTCTCCATGATTTTCGTACACTATGGCCTCACAATTCTCCGCACAATTCTTCTGGGATCGGTTTGCCTTTGTTCGTTTTGCTCTGCATTTATGTTATATTGTTTATAGACACTTTAAACGCGCGCCAGATTAGAGCCGCCATTGCCGACCTTCTCGTGTGTTACGGAGATGCCGAGTCACTGAAGCGGGCGTTGACCAGGTCACAGTTGCAACTAGTGGCAATAACATGTCCCCTGCTGAGGTAATGGCGGCGCCCATGAACAGCTGCCTGAAAGCGTCTGTAATGTGGAATAACTATGGGGGTGCCAGTGATTCTTACATCACTTACTCAGGACTCACAATCCTTTCTTCGTTGAATCACTCGGAACGCCATCTTTAACAATAACTGCGCATGTATTGGCGTCCGCTCGTGGAGGGAGAGGATTCCGGAGTCTGACGTCACCTCCAAGTTCCAACACGAACCTGCAGCGTCGGCCGCCGTGGCCGCCGTGTCATTCGAAACGCTTCGAGAAGTCGACGTGTACGCATTTCTTCCTCGCAGGCGCGTTCTCTCTCGTCCCCACAACAGGTCGATGCAACCTACTTCGAAGGCGCAACCCCCTTCTGTCAGTCGTTTTGTTTATTCCGCGTTCCTCGTTAGAGCCGCGCACGTCTCTACTTGGCCCAAAATGAGAGGGAGAGAGGGAGACGTTAAAAAGATGTGGGAACAGGTCAGAAGCTTCGACATTCGTTCTTTCGGATGGGCGACTCTTATTATAGTCCGTGGCGCACCTAAAGAAGCGCGGAGCGCAGCGGACCCTACCGAGCCATCTCATCGAATTCGGCGCTGCGCAAAGTATCACGTGATCCCGCGCGTCGCTAAGGCCGCGCCGAAGGTCACGTGACTCTCATGCGGCGTTGGATTGGCCGCGATGGCTCGTAGCGTCCCCCCGCGGTCCGTCCTGAGATTACTCGGAACATCGGCGGCCGGCCGCGGTTTCTTATTCACGCTGTGTTCTTCCCCGGCTCCTCCGTGAGAGCAGTTCACGCGACGACGGACGGAGCGTGACGAATGGCGGGGCAATTAAACGCGGAGAACTGGACGTGCATGACCTTGGAGCGGCGCTGCAGTATCGCGCTGGCTTTTCTCGAATGGAGCCGAGGGGTCCATTAGGCGCACCCGCCGCCCCCCGTCTTTTGTCTCACGGGCAGCCGAACAAAGCCCGTGGCGAGGAGGGCCTGCCTGCCTCCTGCCCTCGCCAGCCGGTCCCTGATCTCACTCTCGAAACTGCACGAGGTGCATTGGCCGCCTTCGATTTGCATAAGCGCTCGCTACAACCGGCCGACGTGTTGTTCGAGCGTCTCGGAGCATTGCGCGACCTATTCGCGGTGAGATGCCCGCTAGGGTAGCTTCTGTTTTTCTCACCCTGGAGCACGTGCTAACCACGCGGCTATGTTTTAATTTTTTTCTTTTATGGTGCCTAGAAGCTTGGCATTGCACGTGCTTGCACCAGCGGAGGAAGTTATATATTATATATAACATATATCTAGATAAAAAAAAATGAAAGCCGTTTACAACTCCCTGTAACGCCGAATTAGAGCGCAGCTCTTGAGGAAGAGGAGGGAAGGGTACTGGGGGGGGGGGGGGGGGGGGTCACGTGACCTCCGGGGGGGGGGGGGGGGCCTCACGTGACCTGGGTGGTCACGTGACGATGACGTCATCAGTGACGTCATTAGTGACGATGCGGATGCCGATGACGTCATCAGTGACGTCACTGATGACGTCATCGGCATCCTCATCATCATCATCACTGATGACGTCGTCAGTGACGTCACTGATGACGTCATCGGCATCCGCATCGTCATCATCACTGATGACGTCATCGGCACGTGACCCCCAGGTCAAGTGACCCCCCCCCCGAGGTCCTCCCGAAGGAACCCGACGTCCACCCGAGGTCCTCCCGAAGGAACCCGAGGTCCTCCCGAGCTCCTCCCGAAGGAACCCGAGGTCCTTCGGGAGGACCTCGGGTTCCTTCTTGCACCGCGCAGTTACGGCGACGGCGACGCCGACGGCGACGCCGCTCAAGCCGGAAACGGGCGCCTAAAGCGTGTTTCACATGCAGCGGTTTTGGCCCTAGAGCGGCGCGATTTCTGCCGTCGCGGCGCTCTGGCTAGCACCAGCGGTTGTGCGGCACGAGCGCCGCGACGGCAGAAATCGCGCCGCTCTAGGGCCAAAATCGCTGCATGTGAACCAGGCTTAAGAGCTGCGCTCTAAAAAATTCGCAGTCTTAGTTGTGACATTAAGCAATGCAAAACGTCACGCTCAGACTGCGGTTTTTGGTCTAAACATATGTTTCGGCATCGTCATTCGCTGAGCTGCCTCCGTAAGTTGCGGTGATTGGCTCTCCCAGTGTTGTGGAGGAAAGTACACTCACGGGCTTTTTTTTTTAGAGTGTGGCGTTCGAACGCCGAACGCCAGACCCTGCGCGTGGACCAGACGACGCTTTTGCTCAGTCTGATTGGAAAGAGACAATTGGTAATGCCCGCCCGATGTTAACGCTGCCATCTTAGGCGGCTGCACTTCCATTCGTTCCAAAAACATTACGGCATCGTATAAAAAGAAAAAAAAAAAACGTTTTTTAGGCTTACTTGATCTTACGAACCCCTCACCAATTTCCACGTTTTTAGGGCATTGCAAAGACGCGTTCATAGTGAGTAGCTGGGCGAAAGGGAGATGAGTGGAAGGATGCCGTTTAAAATTTCGGAGGAAATACAAACGTCGGGCGCACCCCCCCCCCCCCCCCCCCAAAAAAAAAAAAAAAAAAAAAGAAAAAGTACGTGACTTTATTTTTCTGCAAAAGACCCAAACAGCCAATCACGACGAAAGAGAGGTCTCGTCGAACGACGAAGCTCATTATACGATTAGATCTGAAGAATGCGGTGTGCTGCGCTGGGACACTGGGCAAGTGAAACGTCAGGCCAATGTCCATGCCCACGTCTAATTTTTTGGTCTAATCGTACGTATTCAAGAGCTTCGTAATTGGCTGGAACCCTTCTATTTGTCTCTAGATTTGTCGCCTCGTGTTCTGCAAAAAAGGAAACTCGCATACTTTTCAGAGAAACAAACATTTGTTTCATCAAACTTTTTTTTTTTTTTTTCGGCTGGGAGGGAAAAGCACATTTGACGTAGAGACGTCGTGACAGCTTGAAGGGAACAGGTCGCCCTTCATCGGCGCCCAATTCGTGCACGGACGCACAGCCGGTTCTCCTTGACCATTCCGTCGCCGCGCTGAACTGCCGCAGCCAGGCAGGCGTCCGCTCGTTCGCCTTATCTCCCGCGGGGGTCAGACAGCAGCCACGCGACTGCCGCCTCCTCGCATCGCGGTTGGCGAATTGCGGTTAGCCAGATCCATTTTTCCGAGACGTATTTTTTAATTACCCTCGTTCCGCTGATTGGCTGGCAGTAGTCATATGGACTTGACGCCCGCGTCTCTCGACGCCTCGTCTTCTTCCTCGAGTGGGGCCGGTGTCGTCACAACCGATTCGAGCTCTTACCCGCTTCTTTGTTAAGCGAGTTTAACGTGGAATTCCCTCGGCGGATTTGGAGCGATGCAAAAGCGCTCTAAAGTCGCTCCAATTTCCACCGGGGGAATTCCCCGTAAGATCTATTTCTATCTGCGAGTTTGAATTCGACGATTCTAGCGTTTGCTCTTTGCGTCTCCAGTCGGCTCGGGGGAGTGCTTAGATAAATTCGAGAAAATGTTATTTGAAAACGCGGGAAGCTGAAAGGGGAGACTCTTATTCGCTCTCTCGCACTCCTTGTTCAGAATATTCGCCTTCGTACTACATGATTTATTGCGCGCTAACTTATTAGGTATATGTAGAAACGTTTCGCTTTCCATAAATTTTCCGTTCAATTTATTTGCCTAACCTAATTACCGAACAAGCAATCGAAGACGAGCGTATCACAACACACAAGAAGCTTCTACCAGAAACATTGCATTACAAACCTTCGCCTCAAACGAGGAAACGGAACTGATTCATGCTGTAGATGAGAAATTTAGCCGGTGCAGCACGACTGCCAGCTTGGGGTCTTTACCGCGCATCGCGCAATAGTGCACGACCGCACGCGGTCACGATGCTCGTCGAAATTAAAACGAGCAGGGGTGGGGAGTGAACTCAGGATATGGGCTCTGTCATTGCCAGCTTTCGCTCCACGCCCTCCGAGCTGCGCTGCACCCCGTCGGCCACCGATCCCCCAGCTACGCTAAGCGAACATAGCGTTGCACCCAGCTTGTGGGATGGGCAGTTCAACATAACGGCTTGTGCGGGACGTCGAGCGGGTTCCATCGAAGCGTGTGGCCGGCACGATGGTTCAGTTCGGCCGAACTTCGCGTACCGAGTGTCGAACGTGACCGCGGTGGTTTCTAAGCTCCTCGAATCACGTTGTGATGTACGCAGTCGCCTTGTAGAGCTCGGACCGCTTTCTGCTTCCATGCTCCGGGTTCGAGGACACCGCTCTTTTTTATCTCTCGTGATCTCTTCCGAAAAGTTATATTCAGTGACCCCCGAGGGAGGACGCGCGGCTCAAAAGATGACGGAGCATCATATAATCGGACCTTGGCTTCAAATCTGGCGTACAAAATCCCGAGTCGAGGCTCGTGCGCGATCCGAAGCGAAGGCCGACGC
This sequence comes from Ixodes persulcatus, assembly GCA_013358835.2. Taxonomy (NCBI): domain Eukaryota; kingdom Metazoa; phylum Arthropoda; class Arachnida; order Ixodida; family Ixodidae; genus Ixodes; species Ixodes persulcatus. The sequence continues at coordinate 134,434 of JABSTQ010009335.1, forward strand.
GCAGACGATGGCACGATCGTCCGACTCGCTCGACAACTGGGAGGGTGGAATCGCGGCTTTGATTTTCTCGCCATGTTGGGGAAATTTCCGAGCCTTCGAGGAACTTCGTATCTTTACCGGTGCTGACTTTCTTATTGCGAAGGAAGTAACTGCGGGACATTTACCGACGAAGACGAATCGGTTAGTCTCGAACTGCACACGGTTTCGTAGGCTGCCTCGATGTGTTTCTCTTTAGAGCGACGCCATTCTTCGTAGCACCCGATGCCGGCAGCACGCGCTCCCGAGAAAAATACGAAGAGAAGCCGGTAACAATATGCCGTAGCACCGTCAGTGCCAAGAGCTCGTGCCGGGACACGCGCTTGCTCGCTCTCAGGAACAAAAGAGAAACAAAAGCGTCGGGAACAAAATGGTCAGATGGCATCATCCAATGCAAAGCGCGCATGAAGGCACCCTAGATTTTGCATTTGCACGAATCGACTCCTCTTACGGCGAGTAGCTGCGACCCCGGTGGCTGTAGCGGAGGAGCAGGAAGGGAAGGGTCGCCTCGGAGGGGGCCCCGAATTCGGGGGCATCCGCCGGGGGCGCATCCGGCTCTCCTCCACCGTCCGTTGCTAAAGGGGCTGCATGGATCGAGCAAGCCCGACCGACGAACGCTGTCTCGCAATTAATGTCGGGAAAATAGTTTGCATTGCGAGTCCCGCTTATGAACGTGATCCGTTGCGTTACTCAATGTGTCCTACGTGTTGGAACCCATCGAGCGCACCAATAGCGAGTTTGAGAAGGTCGTTCCGATAACTCCGATAGCCATCCCGATAATGATATGATCATGGGCGTACCAACCCGGGGGGGGGGGGGGGGGGAATGGTTTGCTCCCCCCCCCCCCTCCTCTCAAAAACAAGTTGGTACGCCACTGGATATAATGCATGCGCAGAGGCGCCGGCGGAGTATCGTTATCGGAGGTTTCAGAACGATCTACTGAAACTCCCGAATGCTGGCATTGGGGCGAAGGCCATGCATGATGCTCGAGCGACCTACCACCACGTGTCCATGCCGTTGCCGTTGTTTTTGACAGACCCGTCCTTATCCAGCGGTCGTGCACCCTCAATACTTGGAGTAACATGGCAGGCTAACTGGTATCTATCTATTGGTGCGGTGAATCATCCGTCCTTTTAGCTAATCCCTAAGAGTAAAAGCGGCGCAACAACATCGAGAGAGGAAACGAAGACTGACTTTACAACAGCGCTGTTGTCGGTTGGTATTTTACTTTGTCCGTGTCGTTTGCGCTGTTTGTACATTTAAGAATGAACTATATCTAGCCAAATCGTCAGCATTATTCAGCTAATTCCCCCTGTTCCGGGCATTCACCGGGAACTCTACAATAAGTGGATCAGAACGAAGGAGGAGTGTGTGGCGGCGGCGTAATCCCGTGCACGATTCCTTCTTACTCGTCCCCGCGGCTGGTGCCATGGGAGAAGCAGCGCCCGAGCAGTCTGGCGGCCCCGTGCATCGCGCGAACCTGACCCCGCTGGCCATCGGGGCCATTGGGTCGTCGTCGCCCCCTCCCTGCGTCCCCCCACCTCCGACGATGCCCGCCGTGGCTGTCATGGCCGGCCCGCACGGGGGTGTCATTCTCCGCGGGGGGCCGCCTTCTTCGCCTCGCTGCTACGTTGTGGCCAGTCTGCCTCGTGGCCAGGCCGCTTTGGCCGCTCACGGCGACCCCCGATAGATTGTATTGAGGGGGTCGCGGGCCACCGAGCACGGGCCACGTCTCTCCCGTGCGGCGCCGGTTGTGCAGGCACCGGAGAAAGAAGGGGAAGGGATAAAAAGGGTGATATATGGGTCGATGGTGGGGAGCTGCCAAAAGCGTGCCCTCGACGCAGCCAGTCGTTGCTGACCACCATATTTATGCTCAACTATAGTTTCTCTCTCGTTGCTTGCCATTGTTCGGTAGTTGCCTTTACCATGCACTCTCAATCGTGGCGTAAAGGTATCTGTACTTGTTGTTACTGTTTTAAATGTGTCAGCATTTATTGCCCTGGCGCATGCAGCCGTCTTTCGTATGGACCAGGCGTCTCCAAACTCCGACCCGCGGGTCAAATCCAGCCCGCGGAGGTCGTCCAACCGGCCCGTGGCTAGCCGCTGTACTTCCAATGAAGCCCTGACCGCGGCTCGCTTTCAACGGACCCGCTTGTACCGGCGCAAAAAGGAACGCGCGTAAAGAAATGCTGTCGCAACGCGCACTAGCCGCGTAAACAAAGCTACCCAGAAAAAAAAAACAAAAAGAAAAAAATAGTGAAATCTGTTTATTGATACGGCGTGTCTTCTAGTGATATTATTCATTGGACATTGTCATCACCAGCATCACCATTCTTAGTCCCCTGCTTCATATCCGTGTAACGCATGTTAAAATTCCTTCGCGTTCCCCCGAATATTGTGCTTAGTGTCCTGTGTCGTATCTATGGCATATTGTCAGCGTCGGTTCTATCATTCTCGTTAGTCTTCTGCCTTGCGTGAACATGCCAAAGTTCCTATGCGCTTTAATATATGCCTCGGGAGTTTTCCGGGTCCCAATTATTGTGTTACGTCGTAATTAGTTTAAGTTTACATTTCAAAATTAAGTATATCTTAATATCCACGTTAGATTTATTTTTTAACTCTATTTTCACTTTTAAATGCTGATATATGATTATATGTTAAGTTTATTTCTCATTTCTATTGACCTACCTATTTTCCGGCCCTCGAGGCAGCAGCAGATCTCGGATCCGGCCCTTTAACCAAAGAGTTTGGACACCCCTGGTTTGGGCTGGACTGGTATTGTGAGTCCGCGTCGCGCCGTTCGCTCGCTCGGTACGTCCACTTTCCCCTCTTTGAAGGGGGGAAGGGTGTTCTCGCACGCTTCCAATGACGCGCCGTGGGAAAGAAGGGTATCGAGCGGCCGTGGCACAACCCGTGCGCGACTGCGAAAAACCGAGGCGCAGCGACGGCGTCGTTTGCGCGAAACCGCCGACACCCGGGAGGGAAAAATTGGCTCTTCAAAGAGAGCGGTATACGCGGACCGTAGGCGGCGATCGAGGCAAGCTGTGGTGGCTGCATCTGAAACCGCTGATGCCCTGGAGTCCAAACTGGCTCTCCGAACACGACAGTGCGCGGACCGTTGCGAAGTTGGAATTTCCATCCGTCGCTGAGCTGGGACCCCTGCTCTACATGCTACACTCTTTTCGTCGATTTCGGCATCTTTTTTTTTTTTTTTTTTTTTTTCCGTTGTGGAAGGCGTCATTTGTGCGCGGAGATACAAAGAGCGAACGCAATGAATATTTGGTGTAAAATGCTGTGTTTTTGGAGCGGCGTTAAATAGTATATGTCTCATTCTGCAACAGTATGTCTATGTTTGTGCAGATCACGTGAACCATAAGCTCCGCGTAACTTCCTCGCATGATTTGTTCTATTAGGATTGACGAATTTGCTTCTTCCTATTCACACGGACCGTTTTTTTTTAAGATGCACTCGCACATATTTTGTGCTACGTCGTCAAGGCTACGGGTCTTGGTTCGGCGTCTCCTTCGCTCGAGAACGCGCGCGAATGGGATGCGAGGGGAACCCGAGTGCTCTCGCCGCAATGTAGGGCTGGCAGTGCTTCGCCGGTGCCATTTTCAGTGTTCATGCATATATGGCGCGCGTTTTGATCTTTCCGAAGCGACAAACATGCGCGTGCTGGGCTAGTGAGATAGCACGCTTAGCTATGAATTCGTAAACATTAAAAAATGTATAAAGAAATATATATATATATATAAAGTCAGGGCAAAGGACGGATTTCGGCGGTGAAAGAGTCACGATCGCGCCGGAGCGTTCCAGGGACTTTCTGCTCGGCATCCTAGCTGCTCGCTATGATGGGCGAGACAGCGTTCTCGGGGAGAGAGGAGCGGCTGCAGCCTTCTGCAGCTCAGCCCTCGCTGCCTGACCGATCGAGCCCCGAGGGCGCCTCGGGAGTTGCGGGCCGCCGTGCCACGGCACCGCCCGATCGCCCGGGAGGCAACTCGGTGTGCTGCGCCCGGGCGGCCCTGCCGCGATAAACGTTCCGTAACAACCCTTTTTGGACGCTCCCATTCACCCGTGCGTCTGCGGGGACGCATTGTGGCGTCCCCGGTGAAAGTCTATACAATAATGCGTGCTCGAGTCGGCTCAGTGTCCTTATCTCTCCCCTCTCGAGTCTGACGAACTGGGCCATCCGCTCTTGGGTCGCTTCTCTGGAGGTTAGCTGGCCCTACGTTTAAGCGCAATGTCGCGTCACGCATAAACGCTGGTTAGTTGCGGGGAACTCTACTCTCCCTGTCTGTATGTGCGCGTGTGTCTGTGTGTGCGCGCGCGCGAAAAGTGTGTCGAGACGCTTTTCGAAAGTCCATCAAATGGCGACCGCCATATTTTGGGCATCGCTTTCCGGGCGTGTGATTGGATACGAGCCCCCGCCGAGTGGTGACGCAACACGTGTCGAATAGGTTTGTCCCCGAGAACGCGCCGAACGCTGGCGACGCTGATTGCGTTCGGCGGCACTTTTTAAAAGGATGTACATTATGTGATTTAAAGCGGACGAGTATAGGGCGTATTCACTGGCGGCCATATCTGTGTGCACGACTGCTGAGCGCGTGCTAATGGCGAGCTTCCACAGTTCTTTTGTAACGTGCATTCCGCACCCTCAAGATTGCCGGTCTTAGCAGCCTATAATGTGGGCTCGTTCAGAGCATGCGCTCTAGACATCACCCACAAATATGGCGCCCAGTGAATACTCCTTATAGTTTGTCCCGCCATTAGGCATCCACTTCACTGTGAACCTGCATGGCGCATGGTCATCGGGGTACACTGTACTATCGCGGACGATATGAGCAGTCCTTGGTGCATGCTGCTACCGGTTTCTGATCAAGATGCATAGGCAGAACAAGCGCCTTTCAGTGTGGCCGAACGTCGGGGCGGCGGACGCCGACAGCATGGAGGCCTCGTCGACCGCGTAGCTGCCGCAAAATTACGCAGATGCATTCTTGGCTCGCGTGGCGCTGGCTTGTCCGGTCTCTTGTCGGAGGAGAGGAGTGCGGTGACGGCGGGCGTCTTCGAGCGGCTCCAGGAAACGTTCTGTCGGACCGTGTTTATCTGAAAGCGCCTTGCAGAGTTGAAGAAGCCATTAAGGGGCTCTTTTCTTTTTTGCCCCTTCCCGGCGGCTGCATGTCCTCCTTTGTTATCGTATTGCGCGTCGTGTTACGTCATTGGGGACGCGCCCGCCAAAGGAGGAATCGTGCTCGCCAAGAGCTGACGCCCTCCAGCTGCGCCTCGATGGGTCGACCGGCTCCGTAGCGTTCCAAGGTCCGCGTGGGCACTCGCAGTGCCGAGGGCTTGGGCCCGGAGCCTGTCTATGGCTCTGGTCAGACCCTAGGAATGGCGCCCTACAAGTGTATTGCAACTTGCACACACTCTCTCTCTCTCTCTCCCTCTCCCAAAAAAAAAAACAAAAAAAACAAACAAAGAGGGGGTATTGCATTACAGTCACCCCTTGTCCCATATGCTACACCCCAGAATTTCAGTTCTACGTACAGCGCACTGACGTTGAACCGACGGTACCAACAGTCACGAGAGGCTTCATAGCCGAGTGATACACCTTGTGAAAATAGCTAATGTACGTGACCTCAGTGTGTTTTCTTTCTTCTAGTTTTTTATAAGTACTTTAGCCGTTTAATAAGTTATATGGCAACGTTACCAAGCCCTTCGTAAGAGTTCGGCCGCCAGTTTGACGTCAGTCCGCTGTACGTTTAACTGAAGTTTTGGGTTGTATTCTATGGGACAAAGTGCGTAAAGACTACACCCTTTATTTCTGAGATTGGAGGGTGCCCCCATATTTTCTAGTCGGCTCGGTGACTCCGACGTAGCGTGCCCGTCTTCAGATGTTCATAGCGAGCGAGTTCGAGCCGGACCGATATTAAATTTCTTCAGTCTTTCTCCAGGGTTACGTGTTTACCAACAAGTGGTATTTTAGTTACGCATAAACATTACATCCACTCCTGCTTGGGCAATAGTATTGGCTCGCAATATTGCGTAAATAAAAATAAACACGAATAAATAAAAGCCTCCGGCTGCGCAAAATGTGTACGTGCCATCGCATAACCGTTCTTGAGTTTGAACGATTCGACCGGCAACCGACGAGGAAACAAAAGTAAAGTTTAACTTTTTTGTTTTGTGTCTTGTTCGACGTTAGCGAGAAAGGGGATCGGTGGCCGAGTGGGCTTGAGCACACCAGCTCGGAGCACGTGGAGCGAAAGCTCGCGCTGCATAGCCCAGAGATCCTGGGTTCAATCCCCACCCCTGCCCGTTTCGATCTGGATGAGCATCGTCCGGCGTGCGGTCGTGTATCACTACTGCGTGGTGCACGTTAAAGACCCCAGGCTAGCGGTTGTCCTGCACTGGCTAAATCGGCGGAGACACCATATTCCCACTGAGGCAGACTAACTTCCCGCTGTATAAACATAATACGCACATCATTTCTCTTCATTTATTTATTTCTTCTCGAGACGCGAGCGACGAACTTTTTTCTTCTATATATTTACGTGAGCGCGTTGACCTTCACCAAACGCCCCCGAAAAATCAGTCTTCGTCGAGCGGCGGTGTTGACGTGGTTTTCCGCGTGGACATTGATGGACGGCAGCTGATCACGAGGGAAAGAGGAAAGCAAACACTGAACAAGTTCCGCTCGTCTTTGCGACGCTACGAGTTGCAAACCGCTTTTTCCGGGTCTGCACTTCCTCCCGAACCTCGCCAAGGGTGCAGCTTCTTTCGCGGGCGCCGAGCGTATAATGAGACGATCCCGTTGTCTTTCCCGCACGGACGGAACAGCAACGAGCCTTGGTTGTTGCAGCAGCCATGGCGGAACCGATCTGCGAGGGAGACAGGACCGATCAGTGCCTTTGGCCGGGTCCCTTGTCCGAACTCCACAGTCTCGGCCCCTGTTGGGGTCCCCCACCGAACGAGGTCGATCTGCGGCGCTCTTTCGTCGGCAGCGTTTAACAAAGGGGCGGCGTGTGTGTGTTTTTGCCTCCTTTGGCCGTCTCTCGCTTTACCCCCAGGGAAGGCAAGGCCCGCTTTCGCCGGTGAGCGCTGAATGCCGGTCCGCTCGACCAACTGCCCCGATTACGGGGCGGGCGGTGTCTTTGTCGACGGGCGCATGCGCGGGTCGACCCGCTTGCTGTCGCCTATTTCACCTCATTCACCTCGGTGTCCGACGGCAATTCGTAGATGAAAAGCTCGACGGAAATTATGCGGAGACTGCGACAGCGTAACCGCTTCAAGCTCTGCGGTTGATCTTGCAGGCACCGCTCAGCGTCGAGTACCACTAATTCGAGCCTGTGCTTTTTGTAGGAGATCTAAGGACGAACTAGCTTAGAGGCTGGACCATGTCCTGAAGTTTGGGCCTTTAGCGCCAGACGAACCCCCACCAATGGACCTTTTTCGCGTAAAGACGACACCAAGCGGCGAAGGCTGGAACTGCAGTTGGTGTCCGGAAGGGGGGTCGCACTACCTCTCCGGTTCTCCCCGGCTTTTGCCTCTGCATGAGGGGGGCCCGCGCGTGCGCAGAACTCTTCTTGAAAAGTTCAATTTCATTCGTGACGTCAAAGTGCTTCTGCATGCGGTGATCCCTGTGGCGGAATCGACATGTTTGGTTCGACATCCATCGTTTGCTGCGTCGTAGCGCCGCCATTCTCGCGATTGATTGGAAAAGATACCTTGCAAGGTCAGTGAAGCCGCGACGGCTTTTTGGCCAAGAACAACGCCTCTCAAAGCGGCGGGCGCATTCTCTGGCGCCGCTCCGCGCTGCGCGAGAGTCTTGATCGAACGCTAATTTCCGCCAGCTGGCTCGAGGTACCCTTATACTCCGACTTACCCGCGGACAATTTCACGGTTTCCCGCTGTCCGTGAGTATCGCGGCACGTGAAGAAAGTTTCGACGATCGGAACGTGAGCGGACTACCCTACCTCCGCGAGCGCTTTGCATCGAGTCGACGCGCCTCTCGACTGCAACGTTTACTGCGCCTAGATTTCAGAGGGTTTCCAACTACTCGATCGATCATCTGCAAGTGTCTCCAAACTTTGCCCAGCCTCTCCGCCCGTTTTGCTCCTTTCAACGCGGCATGCTCACGCATGCGCACTTGACTCCGTGGTCGTGCTGCTCCCTTAGTTCTCTACCAACGTTCCAACGGGCTCGCGCATACTTCCGGTATGCGGTCGCGGTTGCCAGGCGCGTTCCCACCACCGCCGCCGCCGCCGCCGCACAGATGAAGGAAACAGTTTTGGTGGCGTATACATTGCGCAATTAGGCGGCCTAATGTATATACACCGGGAGCTCACCGCTGCGGGTTGCTTACAAAACGGTCTCCGCGTCATGCTTTCCTCCGACCTCGTTCCTTGGTACGCCGCGACGGGGAGCTTCGCTTTGAGGAGAGACTGCGGCCGTCCGCTTCGCTCAAGGACAGGAATTACGAAGGTGGTCGGAATAGAAATGTGCCCGTTCGTATATACGCGAGAGATAACGGTGGAGGAGAAAAATAAAATAAAATAAATAAAAACAGTCCCTTTCTTTAGATGGGCGTCTTGGCGCAGCGGGCGGTGCACCCACGCGCGTTTTCTGAGAGGCGGACGAGACCGCGCGCGGCCAAACAGTCGCTCGTTGAAAGAAAAAAAAAAAAAAAAAAAGAACGAAAAGGAAACTCGTTGTTGCGTCTTCTCCACCGAGTGTCCGCCCACCTTGTTTTAGAGGAGCGCTTTGCTTGGTTTGCTCGTCTTTCTCTGCCCTCACGCCGCCTCCCGAGGCGACTGACGGCACGGCGTACTCGATACTATATGTGCAAACAAAAGAGAAGCCCGAGGGCGTTTCTCGCATTCAGTGAAACAGACTGAGACATATACGAGGAAAGGGGTGGTGCGTAGAGACGAGCGTCACGCTGGCTGCGCGCGCCCCCTGCGGTGGAAAGCGCGTCGAAGAGACTACGTGCGTGAAGTGGGAGCGTCGAAAGGCGCTGGTTTGGCGTAAAGGAACTTACCAAGCTACGAGTTCGTGCTTCGATGTGTCTGCGTTCTATGTCAGCAGTAGTGTGGATGTATGGTTTTAGCCCTGTCGTTATCTGAGCACGAGGGAATCGCCATGGGGGACACAGGTACCTATCGAACAGTGGGTAAACAAAAGAGCCGGGTGACGTTGTTGTCGCAGTCGGAACGAATACACCTACACTGCGCGTGTCATCTTTCCGCGTGGTATTCTGAAACCACGAGCTTCCTTTACCGTACGACCTCGGCGACTTCATGATGCGAAATAAACGAGAGGGTGTGTACGTAGTCTACCACTCTCAATATTCGCCATCCCACGACCTTGCTCATCCTTTCTAGTGTTGGTAGCTTGGTCAGGCCAGCACCAACTCTGACCGTTTTCCACTGCCGCTTTCTCTTCCTCTTTTTTTTTTTGTTTTTCGTCACTTTTTTTTTGTGTTTGTTCTCTGCCAGCTTACTCGCTCGCGACGATGCCCTCACGCGACTATTCTTTAGTCAGACAGTCGGATGAAGCATTGCTGATACTCGTTTCGTTCAGTCCCCAGCCCTGCCCGTTTCGATCTGGATGGGCGTCATACCGGCGTGCGGTCGTGTAATCACTACTGCGTGGTGCACGTTAAAGACCCCAGGCTAGGGGTCGTACTGCACCGGCTAAATTGCTCATCTACACACCGGCTAAATTGTTCACCTACAGCTGAGACACAAGTCGCCCGTTGTTGCTGACCAACTTCAGGCTGTATAAACATACTCAAACCAATTTTCATTTTTGCTTTTTTTTTATGTGCGCGAATGATTGTGTTTTTGCATACGGTGTTGGTGGCGTCTCTTTTCGTATTATCGATCACCGTAAGCGTCCTTCTTGCCTAAGGCGAAGCAACACCATTGAGCGGCCCCGCGTGCACAGACTGCAGCGCCGTTTCGAAGAACCGCGAGTGTCCACGCGGCACACATGGCGGACGAAGGCCACGGCGCGTGATTGGGCGCCAGCCTGGGTTGATCGATTAGGGGCTTCTAACTTGCGGCGTTCGAGACGGACGAGTCGAAGGTGCGGCATTACGCGCACGATCGCTCTGAGCCGAGACAAAAGGAAATCGATCGGCAACACGGACTGTTCGAGACACGAGGAGCTCGAACCTTCTTCTGCGGGATTCAGCTTCGTTGATTTCGGGTGGATCGGCTCAGAAGAAAGCGACAGTGACGTCGTTCCGCGATATTGCCGCCCGGTTTCGCCGTCTGCTGCGTCGCGCTCCTTAATGACTTTTCGATCGTTGGACGGGGGGAACTGCTGAGCTTTATAATGCGACTTCGGAAGGTCTGTTGGTGAGAAGCCCGGACGCCTCTCGGTTGGGGGGTTGCTCGGGGAAGGACGCGTGAAGCTGTCTTCTTTCCTCGTCTGTGTTCGTCTGGAGAAGTCACGGCGCACGCTTGGATGTGCGCGCCGTGTGGCCTTTGTGAAGCTTTTCTCTCCAGTTCTTCCTGCGATCTTTCTCCCGTCACGCGCTTTCCGTTTTCCGCAGCCAGCGCCCCTAACCATACGGAGCCTGGAACGCGTCTTGGACCAGTGTGTTTATAGCGGCCTATTTTGCCCCTGCACTGGGAAAAGTGGTCTCGAAGTGGCAACGATGACGTCACAGAAACCACCTTGTCATGTTGTCTGTTGTCGCGATCCTGGCGGTTGCTGTTAGAAGTCGCTGTTGCCGCAGAGTCCCCAACTCCTGGGGTCCCCAACTCCGTCAAGATGGAAAGCTACCTGGAGCAGAGCATGCTTCTGTATACGTCCACCACCCCTGCTATGACACCGCCGCCAAGGTCGCGGCCTGCGACAACGTGACGCTTCTATTACGTCACCAGGCGGAAATGGAGGAGGGACCACTTTTTTGGGACGGGGTAGACACCAGTGGGAAACGCGTTCCAGACACCATACCTTGTACTGAAACGCCGAGGAGAGGCTGCTGTGAGCGAAGTGCATATCTATCGTCATCGGTAACTCGACTCTGCGGTTGCTTGCAGTTGGAATGCAGGGACTCTCGAATTACCCACACCGTTTACCGGCGTGGGGAAAGAGAGAGGGAGAGAGCGGTGCCCAACGCTGGCATGCAGCCGTGTCGGTGTCATCCTTCGCAGCATCTCGATGATTCTCCGAGTCTCCCGGCTGCACGCGTGCCTGCCGGCAGATTTGAAAGCGGAAACCGTCGTCAAAAAGTGGTTGGCAGCTTGCGCTTTGCTTTTTCCGCGCCGTGTGGTACCGACTTAAGTAACTGTAAATGCTAACGGGCATCTGATTCGGCCCTTTGAGCCGTTGCCCGGTGCCCACAACCATACCAGACCTCTCCTGGCTCCCCCCTTTCCTTTTACCCCAAAATAAAACAATCCTTTGAGACGGTTGGGGTTTCGATCGGTTGCTAAGTGTTTGATACACTCGCACGAACTCTCACTAATAATAATAAAAAAGTATGATTGTGCACATTTCGTTTTTTTACTCCAATTATTGATTGCACAGTTTACCACAAAATCCTAAACGTCGATACCGTTCGGATCAGCCTGCTCTTTAATTCCCTTTTATACGTGACGTTTCGTAAGCGCGTCTTCCTTCCTCGTGTCACAGGGTCGGGCGGGACTCGAGGCCCAAACTGCCAACTCGAGTCTTTCTGAATCTGGATTCTGCGTACGCGCAGTGCCCAGCAAACGCGGGCTTTCTTTTGTAAACAACGCGTTAACGTACAAAATGCGCCTCACTTTGTACGCTGCAAAATCAGTCTCTGAACCTTTTTGATCGCACCTCGTAGGTCGCCGATTCGCCGCGTTTGATCCAATTCGCGCCGTGTTCTCGAGAAGGGAGGAGGACAAATCCCGTTGGGCCGCTCGCGCAACTGGACTGACCCGACGCCCGAACGTGGCGCGTCGCGCGGCGACGGGTCGACCCTGTCGGTCCCCCCGGGGCGTCCGGAGAAGGCGGCGCGCTGGTGTCGGGGCGACCTCGGTCGAGACGGCACCCGTCCAACGGGTTCTCTCCCGGGTCCCCCTTTGGGCTCTTTCCGGTTCTGGCCTCGTCAACCGGCCGCCGAGCCCGAGAGGTCGAGCCGAACACGTGCCCCGCGTGCCCAAGTAGGGCACCGCCGTCGAACCAAGTCGAACCCGGGACCTTCTTCTTGGGGTCGGGGAGCATCCGTTCCGCTCCTCGGTTTAGGGGCTCCCCTTCGCCCTGCGCTCGCTTGCATTTAGTAGGGGGGCTTTTGAAGGACACGCGGTTGCTGGCACGCTCCCTGGTTTCTGTCGTCGACGTGACACGAGCAGTCTTGATCCGGAAGCTACGCCGTAGATCTCTGAAAAGTTCAAATGTGCGCCTCATTATAGCTCAAATTAGCGACGTATCAGTCACAGATATCGTCGCCGATTGATTGTGTAAAACCAAGTTCGGGAGCCATTCACGCAACAAAATGTTTACGAAAAAAGAACGCGTACGAAGTAAATTTGCCAGATTTATTTTTAATCGCCCTCGATCGACAGATTCTACCTCCTTCGCAAGGATGTTTTTTTTTTTCTTCCCCCGTTTGCTACGTAGTCATTACTTTATTGCTTTTCACAAATATGGTGCACATGCAAACTGTGTTAACACAACCAGAACAAAACAGAATAAATTGATTATGCCTTACAGGTTTAAGACGGACTCTTTAAATGCATCGACGAATGGAACTGTCTTCGATGAAATGCCTTAAGTAGTGCAAATGCGTCTGATTTTCTCTGTAATAGTTTTAAACTTAAGAGTGACCTTACTTTTAATGCCTACTCAATTGCTTTGGCCTCGCGGCCTGGCAGTTGGTTCAAAATAAACAAACACCGAATAAACAAATAATTCAGAGTCGCACGCATATGTCCTAGACAGATATTTGTACCCGAGGCAGGAGACGGCCAATCGAGGGATGTAATCAGTTCGCTCGATGTATTCACACTCTATTCATCACAAGGACATGTACAGACCGATGAGGCTTTGCCCGCGCGCCAGGGGGATCGACGAAGTCAGCGCTGACCTGTCCTCTTATTTGCATATCGGGTTCAAACGCGCGACACGCAATTATGATTTTGATGCATGAGCGCGTGGGCATGCAGGCTGATCGCTGCTCGTTTGGCTTCGTCGCTTTGTAACAGTGGGAGGGTTTTAAGTTTAGATTTTTTTTTTTTTTTTACCTTTTTGAATAATTGATCTTTCGGTTGCCAAGAGCTCGAGCATATTGCATTATACATTTGCAAGCAGAGCGTTATGGCCGATGCGCAGTGCGTACGGGCACGCGTGGTATGGACAAGTTTGGAACTGCACGAGCCTGCAAACACAAAGATAAATATGTAAACATCCAGGCCGAGGTCACAGTCGTGTTTGCCTCCAGCATGTTTGCTTCTTTAACGTTTTGTCAAAAAAAAAAAAAAGGGGGGGGGGGGGTTATTGGATACAGCAATGCCTGATTCACGTGAAAGAGAAACGTGTCATATTAGTTGGTAGTTCTACTCGAATATCGGAGGAATGAGTACACCGACGTCGCGAGTGACGGCTACGGAGCGACGTGCCACATCAAGGGACGCGGAAGCGTGTTCCCGGACGAGTGGTTTCTCCTCGGCGCGACCCGAAAGAGACGCCGCCCAGCGGGAAGGTGAGGACCCGGGAGGGTTGCTTCCGTTTTGACACGAGATTAAAGTGTGCCCCGCGAGCGAGATTGAGCTGGAGCGTCGAAGCTATGCGGCCCGTGTACGCCGAGGCCGACCCCGGCGATGCAATGATGAAGATCGACGACAATTGATTTAGGGAGCGGAGTGTAAAACGGAATTACAGGGCATTAATTTTTTTTTTTTTTTTTTTTTTTATGTGGTTTGATTGATTAAATCTTGTTCCATATTTTTTTAGTGCGAAATTGCATTTAAAAACCGACGACCAGTTTGCGCTTTCCACTTTTCCCCCTCTTTCTCCTCGCCCCCCTTCTACCCTGTCCACCGTTGCCTGTTTCCTCCTCCCCCATGGTGAGGAGGATCTTCTGCCTTGCAAAATCATCAGATTTTCTGACCGTGGCAAGGCATACCACGGCTGTGGCACTGAACAGTGGTGCTTGGCAGGGACGCTAAAAGCCCGAAGCTCGCGCTTGTAGCTTCTTCTATGCTCACACTTAAAGTGAAAGCTGCCAGAAGCTTTCGGGAACAACAACAAAACAAAAGAAGACTTAAGAGATGAGGACGAGGTGTTTTGTGTAAAACCAATTAGTGCAATTCTTGCGCGTCGTTAGCTCACGTAAATTTGGTTTCCTTTGTACCGTGCACATGCGCTTTTCAGTAAATGAAGCTATGGCATCTCTGCTATTTTCTCGCTCCATCGCAAAGTGATCGTACATCGGCGCCTCTTGGCGCTAGCTCGTACCAGAGTGTTTGAAGGACTCTGCTCGTACTTTGGCTCCGCTGCCATTTTCGTTCCAATCGTTTATGCCGGTTTCTGATTTGCACGCGCGCTCGCGGCACGGACTGCAACGAAGGTTGTCTTTCACTCGGAAAGAAACAGATACAGATACGCTCTGGGGCCGATATCCGACGTAATGGAATGGACCTTTTGGCGAATATGTGCTGCCACCTGTGGGGCGATGGGCGAACCGGAGGCGCACTGGGTTGGAGAGTATTTGTAGAGAAAACAACGTGCACGTTAGGCTTCTTGTGTGCTACCGGTTCGTTTTCTTTTTTTTTTTTTTTTTGGGGGGGGGGGGGGGGGGGGGGGAGATCGGTGGCCGAATGGGCTAGCGCACACCAGCTCGGAGCACGTGGAGCGAAAGCTCGCGCTGCAGAACCCAGGGATCCTGGGTTCAATCCCCACCCCTGCCCGTTTCGATCTGGATGAGCATCGTACCGGCGTGCGGTCGTGTATCACTACTGCGTGATGCACGTTAAAGACCCCAGGCTAGCGGTTGTACTGCACTGGCTAAATTGCTCATCTACAGCGAGTGACTCGTCGCAACTTTAAAATGGCTGACCAACGACTCGCTGTACAAATATCCACACAACCCCAATTATTATTTCTTTTTGGGTACACTCGCTGCTTTTAGAAGCATTTTGAGTCGCGATGTCTCGGGATGAGAACATCCCGTTCGCGTTTGACGCGGACCACTGGGTACGTCATCCCCCGGACCGTACGAACCTCACCCAGGGGGGCTATGTTGCGCTTTTTGGACTCCCAGGAGACTAGGGAGAGGGAAGTGACGTCAACAACGCAGCAAATGCAGATTGGATGTTGATTTTGTTTTCTTCTGTCAACATCCAATCTGCGTTTCTCTAGTCGTTGACGTCACTTCCCTCTTCCAAGTCTCCTGGGAGTCCAAAAAGCGCAACATAGCACCCCAGGACCGCGTATGGAGCTACCTCAAAAAGGACAGTTCGTTCAGGCAAGCGCACCGGGGATGGTCCTTCAAAGAAGAAGGCTACACAGTTCACCGGCATGATTGCGGTGCACGTCGTAATCTAGAACGGGCGTCGTCAGTACGATGACTCGTGTTCACCTTGTTCGCAACATCAAAACTTGAGTCTCGACTCTCGATGGTCTCCAAGGCGCCCAAAGGCGAGAAATGCAAGATGGCGGATTGTTTGGAACTAGATACTCTCGAACCCAGGCGCATCAAATACTCCGCGCATGCGCACCGCGTTTTTCTACAAAAGGTCCATTGTCGATCCCATTTGATTGCCAAGCCCAAACCGAGGGAGAGAGCCACGGCAAACCCATGCGCCTCGGGCTGGGAGTCTTCCGAAATGGGCCAGCTCGGAGAGGGACGCTGCCTTGCCCCGCTCGACGGGGCTCTGCCCTCGACGACAGGGCCCCCCTGATTGAGACGTTCCACCACCTGTGACGGGACATTTCGCCTCCGCCTCTTCCAGGTAGCTAGCCCTACTTCCAGGGGCCGTCTCCCTCTCCTCTTTCTTTCTCCCCCCGAAAAGCCCCCATTGTCATTAGTTCCCCCCGGAGGTGGGTGGAGACTCTCTCTTCGGAGCGGGGCAGACGCGCAGGAAGCCGGCAAATGGGGCCTTGGGCCATGCTCCCCCTCCGCGTTGCTTCTTATTTGCTGGGAGAGTTGCTCGGCTTGGATGGAACGCGGGTTCACTTCTCCCTCTGGGGCCGCTTATTATTTTTGCCCCTCTCGCGGGTAGGCCCTCATTTTGGGGGTTCCGAGAAGATGGTCCTGCTCGCTTGCATGGCGTCCTCCTCTGCTTCGAGCGTCTTGGGGAGCCCGCTTTCTGTCTTCTAGTGCCCATGTCGACTTCGGCTGTTCCGGGCGTGGGTCGCTCCCATCGAGTGGATGAGCGTCGTGTGTTGGACGTTGACTTTCACCGGCCAACGCTTTTATATACCCGTCATCAAAGTCGCTTTGCTCTTCTGCGTAGCAGCGATCGGATCGTAGGACGTTCATGAGAGCCTTTGTGTGGTCCTCCGCTCAGACGGGTCGGGTTGGGCGAGTTGTTTTCTTAACCTACGAATACGTATCACCAAATCCTACAATACTCTTCTTCTTGTCTCTTTTTTTTAGCAATGTAAAAAATAAATTGGTTGCTTTTTGATCTTTTTTTTTCTATCGTTGGAAAATTAATTGGTGTCATTTGTACTTGATCTTTTTTTGTTGATGATGTATTGCCACCCTCCGCACGCTGAAAACTTCATTAAACGCGGCTGTGCCAGTCTTTGTTGTATTGGCCACTCACATTTATAACAATTTTGATGGGTTACTATTAATAATAACAACAATATGTTATTAGTCATATGCTTGGTTGTACTTGTTTCGTTCATTTGAAGAGGACTGTTGTAACTGGTCCTGATTTGCAGAAAACGTTGGGGATGAACAGTTCTTTCAATGTTTTCTTTCGACGATTTGATCGAAACCACCGATCAGGTTCGCTAGACCGATATTAGTGATGACGATATCACGGTACTAGATTCGCCTTTTATTTAGCCCTGATGTTTTAAGGGACTCCTCCCCTCAGCCCTTACCCGCCAGTCCCCCAGGGAAGTCTAGAGATGATTCCGCTCTCATAGCCTCTTATCCATTCCAGACTTATGCATAGCGAACTTTAGCACAGGGACCTTGATTAATGCTTAACGTATCCCCATCGCATATTCGCCTTGACATGTAGACCATGTTCATAGGCCTCGTAAGTAGTTTCAGCCGATTGTTTTCGAGTGCCCGACAGCCGCTGCGGGAGAGCCACGCTTGGAAAGGACAGCGCAGGCTCCCGGTACAGATGAGGATCATGGGCCCTGCGGACGCGTGCTCAATCCGCACTCAAAGGGTCGACACGAGCTCCCGCTAGCAACGTAAGGCTCCTGCGTACGGTCTACGAGGATTCCCTATTGTTGTACGAAAGTATGATCCCTTAAAACAACTGAAATTCCCCAATACCTTTCAAGTGCTTGACTGCTCGGATAAATAGGGAGTTTTGGTATATCTTTCCGATAACTCTGATAACCCGATACTCCACCGGTGCCTTTGCACATGCATCGCATCGTTATCGGGTTTTGTTATCGGAGTCATGGGAACAATCTACAAATGCTCCCTAATTCCCCCCTCAGCAGAAAAGCGCGTGTGCCTGAGTGCTCGTCTCTGGTGACGAAACATATCAGCCGATGAAAACGTACGACTGTTGGTTCTCCTCCGCAGTGGCCGTGACGCTGTCGACGAGGCCGAGCTGGGCGCAGCCGCTGCACTACGAGGCGCGCGACGTGGTGGAGGGCGAGAGCCTGCGGCTCACGTGCCACTTCAACCCGGCACTGGCGAGCCGCAACATCCTGTACTTTTGGTACCGGTCTACCCGCGACAGCCGGGAGAACGCGGCCATTAGCGGCAGCCCCCTGGACCCTCACTACAGCGTGGACTACTTCCCCAACGAGGGCCGCTACGACCTCATCATCTCCAGGGCCCAGTACGAGAAGGACAACGGGCCCTTCGAGTGTACGCTCAAGGAGGTCGGCAGCGGTGCCGACGTACACACCTACGCCTACAAAGTCACCGTGCTCAGTGAGTGATGGCTGGACACCTCGACTTCCCACTTCGCTGGGCAACACCGCATTTTCCCGACTATAGTTCCGCACCCGGTGTATGTCTGTAAAAGCGAATCTTGAATCATATAGAAAATAACCTCTGGAAATGGAGCGCTCCCTTGGAAAGGGAGAGGTCCCGGGTTCGATACCCGGACCAGGCAGATTTTTTCGGTCGCGCACCAGTCGCCTAGCTGTGTTTGGAGATTTGTGTTTGTCCTTTGTCCCTCTTGTTCCCCTTCTCCAGGGACTATTTTCGTCATTCGCAAAATCTGTCACGTCTCGACATAATGAACGCTCTCGAAAAAAACAAATCCTTGTATAGTCCGCACTGCATAAACTTTAAACATGTTTAGTGAATACGAACGTCAAACTTTGGAGTTTTACATGCCAAACCAACGAAAGGCATCTGGCACGCCCCAGCGGAGGACTGAGGATTAATTTGGACCACTAGGGGATCTTTTGACGTGCAAAAAGCTCGATTAGACGGCGCCTTCTCCGCGATCAATAATCCTCCGTCAGATTGCGGACACCTCAGCCAGGATTCGAACCTGCCACCTGGAGATCCGTATGGCTGGCGCTTTGCCTCGGAGACACCGCGGTTTGGCCAATGGCTACAGTTCATCCCATCTGAATGACAAGGAACTCTATAGGCCTTGTTGTCGTACACCTAAACTCTAAGAAAAAAAAAAAAAAAGACACAAGGTTTTGTTGATTGAGGATTTTGTTGATTGCAAACGGGTGTCTATATTATGCATATGCATCTTGAGAAACTTCAAACTTTTCGGAAACTTTTGTCAGCCTGGAAAAGTCGGGAAAGCTCCATGGGACCGTGGCCAAAAAGGAGGGAGAGTCAGGGAAACTTGTGAATAGGCATTAGTTTAACGCGTGCTTTTAATTGATACGCCTTTTCTGAAGACCCCCTCGTGACTTCCGAGCAGAACAGTGGCGTTATTTGCCAGGAAGAGTCGCCTTAATACCGATGGAGGCTCCCGGTAGGAATCTAAATTTCTCGGTGCTCTCAAAGGGTTATAATTAAGGTTCCGTGTTTTCAAATAAATCTGAAAAAAAAAAAAAAGCCTTCGAACATTTGCCGGTAAAAGTTTGCTCGATTCGGATTTATCCTATAAACTCCGAATTTTAACCCCCCCCCCCCCCCTTTCTTGTTGTTACCATCACACAAAAAAAAAAAAAAGAAAAAAAGAGAATAAACCAGTATTTTAAAATTAAGTTTGATCCGCGCACATGGGGAATGGTCCCGGGAAAATGCCACCACAGTTATCATACAAATCTCGGTCCATTGTCAAAAGGTGTCTTACCGCCTATATTGTCAAGGTTCATTCAGGACAACAAGTCATTGTACTTTCGGGTCATAACAAAACCCACTTTTTTTTTCAGTTTGAGGAATGCATTTTGTGCTTTAGAGGAAGGACAGGTTGTGTTTTTGTAACAGGGAAAGCTATGGACCATAGAGATTGCATAAAATAGGGACGAGGGACAGTTCTTCTCTGTTGCGTCCTTTACCACTCCACCTCGCGTGGCCTCGGGGTAGGTTGATAATAGGGTGAAATGAGTACGAGCTTCCCAGCAATTGCCTCCAGGAGTCTGTTGATTTTAAGGCTTCGATGTTTATCGAAGCAACATTTGTGTGCAACTTTGTCGTGGGACAATTTAGTATTGCTAATGGCAAGGGCGCCAACGCCAAATCCAGCTGAAGAAATGTTAATTGATACAAGCGTATTTTTTTTAAGGTACGTTTACACCCATAGATTATTTATTTATTTTTAATAGGAAACACTGCGAAATTAAACTCCGAATTTCGGAGACTTGGGAATCTAACAAAAATAAACTCTTAATTTTCGGAAGAAAATAGACTCCGAAAAACACCATTCGAATTTGGCGAAAAATAAACTCCGAAAACACGAAATCCCAGTTGTAATTCACAACACTAGCTGCTAATGAATTTTTACATATATTAGTTTCATCAAATTAGTCAAAAATGTTGACGGAGATTTTTTTTATTTTTATTTTTAATTTGTCTTGAATGTTTTTTTTGTATGATCGCGGATGTGTTTTTATTTCTTTTGGGGGATAACGGCACATAGAAACCTGGAGCGACTGCTCTGCCGCAAAGCACACGGGAGAGCCAATTGCTGCAATCCGCGGATCGAGCTCGGCCAACGGCGAGGCTGAAAATATGTTTAGACCTAAGGTGTGCTGTATCACTGAGCATGGTAAAGCGTCATGCCCAGTACCATATAGCGCGGACTGTTCTAATAGGTATAAAAAAAAAAATATGAGCCACGTCATTTGCGGCAATATGTTTTAACTATACGAGTTCGTCAGCGAGCCTGTTCTTAGCACTGGGAAAGCATTTGAAGGAAAGATTAGCCCTTGTCCGGTATTTTTTTTTTCTTCCTTTAGTTTTAGTGGCAATGTTTGTGGAGGGGACCTTGGAAGGAAAAATAACGGCCGTTGTGACCTTGATACTGGCGTTTCTTGCATGGAGAGATTTGCTAAGACTGACCTTCTGACCGAGGGAGCGCAGTGTGTGTACATTAATAATGCGATTGTTTTTATATGTAAACGATAATTGCTGAGAGGTTGCAAATTTTCTGGCCGCTGTCGCGCCCCCTGCTTCCTCACAGTTGGGTGGTGTCCGAGCCTGTATGAACACAGTGGTCGTAAGCGTTGCGCATGTGAATATGGCGTCAAAGAGGTATGCGTGGCCAACTAGGTTAATGGTAGAATTGAGGAGGGAAGGAATTCTTTAGGTTAAGCTAGGTTAAGGAAAGCGGGACAAACCCCCCACAGAAGTTCTTTGCTCGCCATGATTGCTGGTTTCCTTCACTTCTTCCTCTCCAGTGTTCGCTCTACCGAAGTGCAAAGAGTGGAGCCTGTGGAGGGCTTCGCGGAAGGAACGTTTCCCCGCTTTTTTTTTTTTTCTTTTATCCTGCAACTGAGTATAGGTTGCTAATCTTAAAGAATACTGGGGTAAGGATAATGAAACTTGGATTAGGTTGAGCGGGTTAAACCAGATTTGGCTATGCCGCACTAGGGTGCCTTCATGTGCGCTTCGCATAGAGTGATGCCAACTGCCTGTTTCCCTTTCCCACACCCTCTTCCGCCGCCATTTCATTCCTCTCATTGTTTCCCCGTGCTCCGGAAAGTGGCCGTAGTGTCCATCGGTCCTCCCATCCGAGGGGGAAAATGCTAATCCTCCCTCCGTGGGTTCCACAACGCTGCTCCGAACTTGTGAGATAAGGTGCTTGTTTCCGGGAGGGTTATAAGCCCCACGGATTATCGCCGAGAACCAAAATGGCTGCTGGTTTGTCGGCGAGTGGTATTACAAAGAGTGACATCACCCTAGCAAAGCGCAATGAAGGCTCCCTATGCCGCGCTAGGGTGCCTTCATGTGCGCTTCGCATAGAGTGATGCCAACTGCCTGTTTCCCTTTCCCAACCCTCTTCCACCGCCATTTTGTTCCTCTCATTGTTTCCCCGTGCGCTGGAAAGTGGCCTTATGGTACGTTTACACTTGCGGATCCGCTAGCGAATCCGCCCAGCTTTTGCCGCTGGGGCGAAACGCTGGGCGGAAAACGCGGCGGCGAGCCGTTTAGGTCCAGGACCTATTTCTGCCGCCGAACGAGGCGTTTCGCTGACCGGAAGTGACATTCTTGCGCAGCGCGACGCTGCTATACGTCATGAGCACGCGTAGTTCCGGGAGCAGCAACGCCCGGGAGAGAGAGCCGAGGCGGGAACTCTCGCGCCTTCTCGTCATATTTGACGAGATGTTATGGTACGTTTACACCTGAGAAGAAATCCGCTGCCGCGAAAGCGGATCCGCTCCCGGCGGCGGCGGCGGCGAGCGGGTAGCGTTTACATCTATTTCCTTCGAGCAGTGGCGGCGGCGCCAGCTGCGGCAGCGGTTCCCGTAACATCTCGTCAAATATGACGAGAAGGCGCGAGAGTTCCCGCCTCGGCTCTCTCTCCCGGGCGTTGCTGCTCCCGGAACTACGCGTGCTCATGACGTAGGCAGCGTCGCGGTGCGCAAGAATGTCACTTCCGGTCAGCGAAACGCCTCGTTCGGCGGCAGAAATAGGTCCTGGACCTAAACGGCTCGCCGCCGCGTTTTCCGCCCAGCGTTTCGCCCCAGCGGCAAAAGCTGGGCGGATTCGCTAGCGGATCCACAAGTGTAAACGTACCATTACGGGAACCGCTGCCGCAGCTGGCGCCGCCGCCACTGCTCGAAGGAAATAGATGTAAACGCAACCCGCTCGCCGCCGCCGCCGCCGGGAGCGGATCCGCTTTCGCGGCAGCGGATTTCTTCTCAGGTGTAAACGTACCATTAGTGTCCATCGGTCCTCCCATCCGAGGGGGAAAATGCTAATCCTCCCTCCGTGGGTTCCACAACGCTGCTCCGAACTTGTGAGATACGGTGCTTGTTTCCGGGAGGGTTACAGTGAAACCCGTCAAGAACGAACCCACGTAGAGCGAATTATTGTCGT
The DNA here is from genome assembly GCA_013358835.2 of Ixodes persulcatus. Classification (NCBI taxonomy): domain Eukaryota; kingdom Metazoa; phylum Arthropoda; class Arachnida; order Ixodida; family Ixodidae; genus Ixodes; species Ixodes persulcatus. Next base: position 157,058 of record JABSTQ010009335.1, read on the forward strand.
TATCGAACTCACGGAAAATTTAAATAAAAGTGCATGTAAAAACTACTTTTCATAACGAACAACATATTGGCTATATAGAACTTTTTCCCCCCGCGAAGGCTTCCCAAAAACGCGCCAACAATCGTCTTCTAGCCTGTCCCTTCCCGCCGAAAAAAAATTAGGAAAGAAAGAAAATTCCAAACACTTAAGTTGCGAACAAATTTGAGCAAAGAGAAGCGATTCAGAAGGGGGAGAAAGCTAAAAAATACACTCTGCACGCACGCACAGAAAAATAAAACTTTTCATCCCAAAACCGTTGTCCACAAACAGAAGCGATTCAGAAGAGGAGATAAGCTAAAAAAAATTAACTCTGCAGGCGTGCAAAAAAAAAAAAAAAAATCCACTGCGTTGTTACAAGGCGGAAGCGACGAAATGAGAAAGAAAGAGAACCTCTCGCCTTACAACGAAGGCATCGTGGAGGTTCGTTGTAAATGGTTTTTGCTATATCGAATTACTTGCTATATCGAACTGATTTTAGCGTTTCCTGCTGTTCGTTATAGACGGGTTTGACTGTATAAGCCCCACGGATTATCGCCGAGAACCAAAATGGCTGCTGGTTTGTCGGCGAATGGTATTACAAAGGGTGGCATCACCCTAGCAAAGCGCACATGAAGGCAGGCTCCCTATGCCGCACCAGAGTCGTCGTCGCTCGTCATCGTTTCAGCGACGACCGCATCGTAACCTGACTTTGTTTTCTCTCCTCCGCCCGTGCCCCCAGTTCCCCCCGGCGAGCCCCGGATTAGCCCGAGCAGTCCGACGGCCCGCGAGGGCGAGGCCTTCGCGCTGACGTGCGCCAGCGAGGGCGGCAGTCCGGACCCGGAGATCCAGTGGTACCGGGACGACGTGCCGGTCGAGTCCACGCTCCAGAAGGGCGGCGGCCGGGACAAGCCTACGGCGGCCGTGCTCACGCTCACGCCGACCAGGCAGGACGACGGCGCCAACTTCCGCTGCCACGTCTGGAACAGGGCCATGCCCGAGGGAGCCGGACACGAGGCCCGGACCAGCCTCAGGGTCTACTGTGAGTGTGGCTCGTTCGTGCGCTGTTTAGCTCGCGGAGTTCCTCGCCTGAGAAACGAGGACGCTTGGATAACGCACCCTAGAGCCCCAAAGAAGCCACGCTTAGAGTGTCAGCACTGCTTTCCCCGATTTTCTCGTGGGCGCCGCCATTTTGGCAGTTAGCGGTTAAGAAATGCCACTTCCTGACCTTTAGATACGGTGCCGGGGTGCTCGGGCGATGCCGTCTTTGCGCTCTCGCGGACTGCTTTAACATTTTAATGCACCCTATTCAGAAAAGCCGTTAGTATTTGGTATTGCTTCATCGCAATACCGTTTGCTCCGGCTCGTGGGCACTGTGGGGAAGCTTCCCCTGTTTATGCAAAAGTGCCTCTCGCGATTTTGTTTTTTATTATTTATTTAATATAGGCATGTGCGAATAGTAGATTGCGAGTCCGAAGCGAATAGAGGAGCAAGTGCTTCCAAATTCGTATTCGGTGCATCGGAACGCCGGGAGGGCTACGCCAATCAAAGGACAACCCAGAGGATGCGCAGGGAATGCGTGATGACGAAGCAGCTGAGCGCGTGTCGTCATTGGTTGAGGTCGGGGATAAACAAAGAGTAAGCAAACGCACGAGGTGCGCGAGAAGCGGACGAACTTGCACTTCGTATGTGGTCTTGACCGAACCTTTCGGAATCGATTATCCGATCGTTTCTCAAAGTAGTTGCGCTACCGTGCACCATGTTTAAATGAAAATTCAGGAGAACGCGCGAAGGTTGTCCCCACCCTTCCACTTGTCCACTTCTAAGCTCAGATGATTTTAATATAACTATATGTACTGTGGCGTGTAAACGAGAGATTTGTCATCCAAACTATCCCAATCGAGGGGAGTTAGAAATCTGATTATTGCTATAAGCAAATATTCTTTCTACTAAGTCGAATAAAAAAAATTGACCGCATCTCCACGTGGTGAATGATGTTGCTTGGGGCGAAGCTCTGGTGGTGCTTGTCTGCGTAGACGCCGAGCCGTAGCATGCCGAGCCTTTTCATTCATGTCAATAGGAGAATGTGTGGTTTTCTTCTTTTTCTTTTTTTAAGCAGACAGATGGGATGGCATCTCAGAACCCCCTACTCTTTTTTTTCTTCTCTTTCTTTGAGCCTTTTCATTCATGTCAGTAGGAGAATGTGTGGTTTTCTTTTTTTTTTCTTTTTTTAAGCAGACAGATGGGATGGCATCTCAGAACCCCCTACTCTTTTTTTTTCTTCTTTTTCTTTGAGCCTTTTCATTCATGTCAGTAGGAGAATGTGTGGTTTTCTTTTTTTTTCTTTTTTTAAGCAGACAGATGGGATGGCATCTCAGAACCCCCTACTCTTTTTTTTTCTTCTTTTTCTTTGAGCCTTTTCATTCATGTCAGTAGGAGAATGTGTGGTTTTCTTTTTTTTTCTTTTTTTAAGCAGACAGATGGGATGGCATCTCAGAACCCCCTACTCTTTTTTTTTTCTTCTTTTTCTTTGAGCCTTTTCATTCATGTCAGTAGGAGAATGTGTGGTTTTCTTTTTTTTTTCTTTTTTTAAGCAGACAGATGGGATGGCATCTCAGAACCCCCTACTCTTTTTTTTTCTTCTTTTTCTTTGAGCCTTTTCATTCATGTCAGTAGGAGAATGTGTGGTTTTCTTTTTTTTTTCTTTTTTTAAGCAGACAGATGGGATGGCATCTCAGAACCCCCTACTCTTTTTTTTTCTTCTTTTTCTTTGAGCCTTTTTATTCATGTCAGTAGGAGAATGTGTGGTTTTCTTTTTTTTCTTTTTTTTAAGCAGACAGATGGGATGGTATCTCAGAACCCCCTACTCTTTTTTTTTCTTCTTTTTCTTTTTTCATAATTTTTTTCATATTTTTTTCTTTTTTTTGCCCTACACGAGCACGTGAGCATGTGCTCATGTGCTCGTGAGCACGTGATCTCACGAGCAGAAGCACGAGCACCCGACGCCGGGCCTACGGCGGACGGCGGACGGCGGACGGACATGGCTAGCCCTTAAGGAGCTTCGCCCCTAAAAAAAAGAGAACACGAATGATGAACGCGGGTTGTCAAGGTATAATTGCGGCGGGTTAGCCCCGTTGAGTGCGCTTCTCCCCGGCCACCTGTGCACTACGGGGAAGCTATACCCGCGAAGCCCGCGAGCTGCACGGGTATTGCTGCCCCGCAGTGCAAAGATGCGCGGGGAGAAGCGCACTCAACGGGGCTATCCCGCCGCAATCAACTTTGAGAAGTACGAATATTGCAGATCACCTTGAAGCTAATATCGAATAGCGTCTTGTTCGGAACTATTATTTTAAAATTTGAAGATTCAACAACACGATTTAATAGGATTGTGTAAGGAGCATATTATTAGTCAATATTTTAGTGCACAATAGCTCAAGTTTCTGAATGTTATAAAAGAATATTTGAGCGATCAAAATATTTTCATAAAACGTCAGTATCTTTGTCAGTGAAAGAAAGAAAAAGTACTACAAAGGTGCCACATGCCTGTTCTGGTGTTAACATATGAAGATTTTAATTAGGAGTTATGAGCTCTTCCAAGCTGGTTACTATCATGCAGAAGTGCTTATCCATTGGCCTCTTTACGTGCAAAAATGCACTCTTGTGTGCTAGCGAGAGCAACTTGTGACATATGCCTTTTCTCTGTGTGGGGAGGGTCCACCGTCCACGTAATGATTTCTTTAATAAACTTTCTTTTTCATGGAAGGGTACCTTTTTAAATGTTAATTATGCGAAAGCTAAATGAGTTGCCCGATAAGGTACCTGTTACGAATGTCTAGCTATGTCACTGTAACAGTACCAAGGCCCAAATGTAGGGTAAAATAGTTAATTAGGCTATTTTGAAGTTTGGAACTTTTCCTTTCACATTATTTTAACAATATGACTCTTTTTCTTCACAAAGCAAAGTTTTCTGAAAAAATTAAGCCAAAGGCAAATTTCAGTAGGATCCTTTAATCTTCTCCCTAGGACTCAGATTCATGGTTGCATTTGCACCATGTTATTTAGAACAATTCTTACCCGTCACATTCGGCAAAGCGATTCAACTTTCGGTCCCTCGCAGATGCCCCCAAGGTGACGGTGGGGCCCCACAACCCGCTGAACGTTATGGTGGGAGGGGACGCCACACTCACGTGCTCGGTGTCTGCCAACCCGCCCGTGCGCTCGGTGCGCTGGATGAAGCGGGGCCAGCTCCTCTCCAACACCCACAACCACACCATCCCGTCTGTGACACCCGAGGACAGCGGGGACTACGCCTGCATCGCTGACAATGGCATTCAGCAGCCCACGCAGGCCGACCTTCGTCTCAGCGTCCTCTGTGAGTAGTCGGAATGGTGGAAGGCGGTCCTTCGGGGACTCTTGTCGTTTCTGTGGAACACATTAATTCGTCACATACATGTGTACGACTGCATGTACACTTGCAGACAATATAAACTGCCACCCCCATTCTGACCTCTTTTTTTGCGTCTGCAATCTCCAGAACTTTTCATTATCTCTCGATTTGTCGTAGTGCTAGAGGCACGGGAAGCTAAGCTTCATGTTCCACCAAACAGTTTAGACCAAAGCTTTTTTTTAGAAACCGGGAGGTACGCCTTAAAAGGATGAAGGGACCGTCGGAGGTCATGTTGTATGTGGTAGGACCAGCGCATATATGTTAGTGTGGACGTGCTCGTGTGCCAGCATTCTTACGTATACAGGTGTGGAGATGCACACGCATCTGTTTCTGGGATGCTGATCTCGTTAATGTCCCGTCCACTAATTCAGTGAAGTCGGTTCCCACTAGCTGATCTCTTTGCTTAAATTAGGATAACTGGCTCTCATTGTGCCTCCTAGTAGGTTTGTGGGCTTTGTTCGTATTTGTCTACTAGTAAATATGGTGCGTCATCCTTTAAACCTCACTTTATTTACCACAGAAAATAATATGGTAGTTGAGGACAATAATGAAAGCAAGGTCGTGCTGACCTGACAGATAACATTTCTTGTGAAGGCCACTTCCAGAATAAGGTATTTTCAGTTGGCCATGACAATGCAAAGCTTCTTATGTCTTCAGATTAACAACCGCGCTACCTCGTCCAAGTCGGCTGAAACAAAGGCCCTATATTTACCAGAAACCGATCTCGGTCTCGCACCTCTCCTACAACGGCTCTAGTCAGACACTCGGAGAGAAAGTCAACGAGATCGCTGACCGCCGCAGTTAGCCAATGTCGCACTGTGATTGGCGAGCGCCAAGGTCAAGCTCCCGTGCAATTTTCTCGTTGAGCATCCAACTTGGAGCCCCAGTTCTGTACCCTTCCCGCATTGCTCGTCAGCTCCATTCAACCTTGCATGCCAAGACTCCGCGTCACATGCACTCCCCTCTGTCAAATTTCCACGGTTGAGCCTCCCCGTGCCTTCCTTTCCAGACGGCCCCCGGGTGAACGTGCTGCCCGAGCAGGAGTCCTCCCTGGGGGAGAATGTGGTCGTCAAGTGTAACGTGGCATCCAACCCGGAGCCCCAGTCGGTGGTGTGGACTAAGGAAGGGGACGCGGAGTTCTCCCTCAAGGGGGACACCCTGCGCGTGGACCGGGTCACTGCCGAGGACGCCGGCACCTACGTCTGCAGGGCGACCGTCGTCATGAGGCCCTCGGCCACCGCCATCCACACCGAGGTGGTCGGCAACGACTCGGTGGTGCTCCACGTCCGACGTGAGTGGCTTGGCGCAGTTCGTGCCTCACGAGCGTCTGCACCCGCTCCCGCGAAACGTGTCACTGTACGGTCACCGACAAGGTGAGAACGGCAGGGAGGAGCTTCAACTGCCTCACCACCAGTGCGAGCTTCCTACCTCGGACAACGCTTTGACGTCTCGTGCATCTCGAGTGCGCGTGCGTATGGCCAAAGCAGGGCGGAAAGCATAGAGCGCGTGCTGAAGGTTGGGCATTTAAAAGACGCTGCATGCCGTTCTCACTCTGTCAGTGACTATAGTCTGTTGCAACGTAAAAACATAGTACAAGTGCCTCTTACGAAGCCCTCCACTCCTTCCACTTTAGCAGAGCAAATGCTGGAGAGGATGCGAGTGGAGAGGAGGAAACCACGAATCGGGGCGAGCAGAGAGCTTTGTGGGAGGTGCTTGTCCTGATCTTTTTAACCCGCAACAGACTACATAATAAGTCTTGTCTAGACAATATGTGTCATTCTTGTGTTTGTCACAATTGTGTGTTTTACCAGAAGGCGTCCGAATTTTGTTGGGGTACAATGCTTCGCTCGAGGTAAAGGAAATCTATGGGAGTTTAACAACAACAAAAAAATGCTGTTGTATTGTCTGTTTTACACTCATGTGGCCATGGTGTGGTGGTTGCACTTATGTGACTCATAGACCCAATCTGTCGGTTGTTTTGTTTGGCCATTGACAGTTTGTGCGAGTCTACAATCCATTCATAAAGCAGGCATAGTATGAGTGCAGCTCCCCAAACCACAGCCGAGATTCAATGATTGAAGTGACGCTGAAGAATAAGTATCGGTATAATCGGTGCCTCATTGGTCATATCATCTCCTGTTTGCTATGCCGAGTTTCACCTTAACAATGCGTTTCATGCATTTTTTATTGCTCCATCTCTTCTTGATAGTGCACCCAGATTTCAGAGTGTTTCCAACTGCTTGATAGGGACCACGTGGTTTATGGGGCGCATTTGCGATGCGAGCTGCGAGGAGGAGGAGAAAGCGTAGATCCTCTGCAAGCTTCTCTGCCTCTCCGCTTGCATTCTTCCTCGTCATGCGACAACACAATGCATGTGCGCTTGTGACCAATCTGTCCAGGAGGCATGTGCCATTAAATAGAAAATGCTCTTCATGGTTGGAGTTGCTCCCTCTCCTTAATCTAGGCTTTACTGCTTGAAGCAGATGTAAGCAGGCTCCTCGCCTAGATATGTCATTCACTTTGTCGGTCCTCTGGGTGTCATTGTGCGTTAGGGTGCGAGTCGTATTTAGTCACGGATGTGTTTCGAGATCAGCCCTTCTTTCTCGCCCTACAGACAAGCCTGGGGAGGCCGAGATCTTGCCGCAAGGTCCGACGGCAGTGTCCGGACGTCCGTTCACGCTGTCGTGCTCAGCTCGTCCCCCCGGCTGGCCCCGGCCCGAGTACCGCTGGTGGCGGGAGGGGCAAGAGCACATTGATCTGGGACACAGGGCCAACCAGAGCTTCCTGTCGGTGCACAGCAGCCACGAGGGGCGCTACTTCTGCCAGCCACACAACAACCTCGGCAAGGGATCCATTGCCTCTGTCTACCTCGCCGTCAATGGTGGGTACCAGTTAGCCGGCGGTTGACATCCGCTTTCTTACTGGCCTCTGTTTTGTTTCATGTTTGGTTTCTCTGACATTTTATTGTTTGCTAATTTTGAGTGTGTTTCTGTCTTTGCTAGTACGAATAAGCAGAAGGCCCTGCATCAAAGAGGCACCTACAATTTAGTTTCGCTAATTTTTATTTTCTGGATTTCACATATTTTTGCTAGAGTCAATGTACTCAAATAAGATTAATTGTAAGCTCATTACCGGAGTCCAAGCCTCGCGGGAGTTTGAGAAGATAACCAAAGCTCAGAGATGTCATCATTTGCCGTGTGGTAAGAATATAATTGTTCGCTCATCGTTTTTAAGACCCCCTCGAGGCTGAACCAGGATATTAAGAGCTCTATAAGTAAAGAGCCGCGTCGACACGAGCTGATGGCCGGTCTGTCCACAGAGGCTGCCACCATCGTGGTGCCCCTGCGGCCCCAAATCATCCGCAAGACGGGCGACACGAGCCAGTCGGTCAGCTGCCGTGCCCGAGGCAAGCCCAAGCCGCAGGTGCACTGGACCCACCGGGACAAGCCGCTGCAGCCGGGGCCCGAGTCTCGGTTCGACATCAAGACCGTGGAGAACCTCGAGGACAACGACGTCTTCTCCGTCCAGAGCACCCTGACCTTCCAGCAGCCCCTCACCCCCGAAGACCGGGGAAAGTATGCGTGCCACTTCGACAATGGATTCGGCGGGGCCGTCGACTCGGAGATGCTCCTCAGGATCGAACGTGAGCTCTACGATTTGTTGGCGGGCTTATCTGGAGTAACGCGTTATAGTCGCATAGCAGGGTGGAGTTTAAGTTGTTGTCCGACCTCCGGAGCGAGCCTCCTACCTTTGATAGCGCTTTGGTGTCTCGGAAGCTTCGAGCATGCTCATGTGGACAAAGCATCACAAAAGGCAATGTGCCGGAGGCCTGGGCATCCGAAAGAGACGCTCCGCCATTTTCATCTGGTCGGGGCACTTGTAGTGGAGTTCTTTTCGCATCTGTTGGGACCTTCGGCTAGTCCGAGGGTTTGAGAGATGCGTGTGCCGGCTTCTCCTATAGTTTCAAGCGAGGCTGTTTGAGAATAATCGAGCAATGCGATAAACATTAATTTCACTCTTCTAATACTGAAACCGATATCCCAGGCCCTTCTGCGCTGCTAGCTCTTTACAGCAGTCTTGTTCGAATGTTCAGAACTTTGGTTATGGCTTTAAGTAACTTACGGTGTATTTGATCACCAATCAAAGACTGACAGTTCTCTGAAGTTGAGCTATATTGCTCATTGTTCGGGGTCGGTTTAGACGGTCTAATTAGCTTCATTAGTGTGCTTCCTACCACATACTGGGGGTAGAAGCAGTACTCACAGCAGAGGGAACATTGCAGTTTTCAGGTTTTTGCTTTGCCACATAGCAGCTGCGTGCTTAGGAGAAACACTATGCCTCTAGAGCAGGGGTTCTCAAACTTTTTGGTCTCACGGAACCACACAAAGCCTCAAAAACTGCCGCGAAACCCCCCCCTTCCATATTTGCCGACCGAGAAGCAACAGATGCACAATTGTAGGCAATTTTGCTTGCGTTGCTTCTCATATATCCCCATCATATCAACCGTGATGTCAGTACAAAGTGAGATGAAGGTGCTTTGCATGGTCCTGCCATGCAGCCCGCGGCGTGGGGGGGCGGGGCTGCAATTTGGGTGTTCGCGGAACCCATGAGACCAGCTCGTGGAACCCCTGTGTTCCCTGTAACCCAGTTTGAGAACCCCTGCTCTAGAGCGGGATGGGGCTCGCACGTGTTAGGCACTTGGAGAAAAAAAAAAAAAAATAGAACTTGGGGAACCTATTGCGCAATTCTCAGAATAAAACAGCAGCTAGCATATAATACAAAACTGCAATATCCCGATGAGCTTTGTACACGGTCACAATTTTTGTTTTTGAATTTACGGTTTAGAGGGGGAGACTCGTGTGTAGTAAGAGGATGTCTAAGTAACCTTGACCTGGACGGCACTATAGGTTTTATTTTTATGTCAAATCTCTCGTTTATCTGTCGCCTTTATATAGGTCTCTGACTGCTGAGAGCAATTAACCAAGTTTGAAATAAAACTAAACGAGCTTTAGCAGGGGGCAAAGAATGGAAGTCTGGCACTAAGAAGTATCAGCCGGAATTTCTAAAAGAAGGCACATTTATCGCACGCACGTCGGTTTGCATTTTTAGTCACCGGGCCGTAGATGCGTGCGTGGCGTCCGAGATTACACGGAAGAGAGCCACTGCGCGTGCTCAGAATGCATTCCGCCCATACCACCTCGAAGGCAAGGCCCGTGCCTTCCCCCCAAATATCATCCCCAGTGCAACGCTAGAATGTGGCAACACCGAGACGGACGAGTTTGCCGCCTTGCAGTAACTCTGGTAGAGTTTCATTGTGTTTGCCGCTTGGTGTGGGTCGGGGATCCACTAATGACGATGTTATGTGCAGGCCTTGTATTGTGTGACAAAGTTGAGACCCTTTCTGAGGAACGCGCGCTCGGGACGGTGTTTGGCTCTTCAGGGGGGGGATACGACTTGTCGCCCCCACCACATCAGCGACTCCTCTATATAGTACTATACTACATCCCCATCACCACCTTCTGATTCCTATACCAACCCATCTTTATTTTCCAATTCTTGTAAGAGGCAATGAGCGCGTCTTCTAGGTGGTGTTGGTTCCACAGCTCAGTAGGCGGGAATGGTGGCACGTGAAAGGCGATCGTTGGGACGGTCTGTGCCTCGACCGAGTCTCTGTTCGGTTCACCGCAGATCCTCCGCAAGTGCGGCACACATACAACCGGGTGGCTTTCGACCCGGGGGACACGGCGATCCTGCGCTGCCAGATGCAGGCCTACCCCGAGCCGACCTTCGAGTGGGCCTTCCAGGGGCGCATCCTGGAGCGCTACTCCAACTACGCCACCAACGTGACCGACCTCAAGGACGACCTATACGCCGGCGTGCTCTCGGTGGCCGACGTCAAGGAGGCTGACTACGGGGACTACACCTGCCGCGCCTGGAACCAAGTGGGCGACGTCCAGCGCACCATCCTCAAGCTCGTCAAGAAGAGTGAGTCGACCGCTCTTAAAACCTGGCTTCGGACGGCCGAGACATTTGTTTGTCTGTGGTCTCAGTATGGTGCCCGGAGCGCGTCCAAGTGGTGCGTTTAATGTCCCATTCTTCCCACGAATCGAAAGCGAACCCGATGCGGCAACAAACGACGTTGCAAAAGCGGGAGTGTGACGCCGTCGGATGTTGGGATCTCGAGCGTTGGACGTTGTCGGGCAGAAGTCAAGGGACCACTTTTTTGGATGCGGTAAACACACCAGTCTGGGACGCGTTTCGGGCGCCGTGGTCCTGGGGCCTTGAACAGGAGGCGCCTCGTTCGTCTCGTAGTCAGTGCGGGTGGTGGTCAAAACGTACAACTTTGGGCGAGCCGTGCCACTTCGTGGGTGCGAGCACCGCGTCGCAGTTTGGTGGGGCACTCGGACGTTCCAGTTAGTGATCGGGTCCGAAACTTGCACCCGCGGACAGCCTTGGTGTTGCGAAAATTCTGCGTAAGGTTTCTCTACTCGTCCAACCAAACTTTGTTGCCCGGTTAGTACGACGAGGATGAATAACCGGCATTCGGAAACGGAGTCGGTGAGCAGATCGGACATTGTTTCTCGTCTCTGTCTCGAAGTTGACCGGGAAAAGCCCTTAGTTTTATTGAGGATCCTCTCTACCAGGCTGCGTATTGACCGTCGTCGCCCTCCTTTCTGCGCTCATTCTTTTTAGGTGCTCCCGACCCACCGGATCGTCTGCACGTCATCAGCAGCGACTCGGACAAAGTGACCCTGCAGTGGACCGAAGGATTCAACGGGGGATTCGGCAATACGGAATTTGTGGTCACCTACACCAATGTTGCCACCGGACAGACCAAGAACGAGTCTTGCCGGACCCACAACCCTTGTCCCATCACTGGTAGGCAAAGTTTTATGTTTGTCGGTAGAAATGACATCTGAGGGAGTAGAAACACTAGTCCATTCAGATAGTTTGCGACCTCCGAGAAGGAGCGTCAACCTTCTATGCTCTGTTTCACCTTATGATGTACCGCAGGAAAGGCTACAAGCGCGAGCTCCTTGCTCTAGGGAGCATCTCGGCGGCACAAGCTCTCGTGCGTTAAGAGTAGCTCCCAACGCTATGAGCTCGCGCTTCTAGCCTTGTCTGCGGTACAACATAAGGTGAAACGGAGTATAGTCGCCGACAAGGTGAGAAAAGCAGGGAGGAGCTTCATTGGTCCCGCCCCCCATGCGAGCTTCTTACGTTCGACGACGCTTCGTCTTGTGCACCTCTATAGAGTGCGCACGGCCAAACGGTGGTCACGGAGCGTCTGCTAAAGGCCGGGTGCTCGAAAGACACACCCTGCCATTCTAATTTTGTCGGTGACTGTAGAAACTCCTAAGTGAACCTCTCTTAGACCTTTCCAAAATGAGGCGCCTAAATAAAAGGCCATCCAAAATTTTACTCAGTTCTCGTACACTACTGGTAGGAAAGCTGGTAGAAAGTTGACACAGCCTCTTTGTGTGCATTTGAATATTTCCCGGTAAATCACCTCATTTTCTCTATCTTTTTTCTTGCAGGCCTGGAACCCAAAGCTGAATATGTGATGAAGGTTGTTGCTGTGAACCCGCGGGGTTTCAGCTCATACTCTGAAGAGATTGGCGTCCAGACGAAAGTGAACTTGAAAGGTGACTTAACTCGAGCGCATATTGACTAGTATGTTTTATCTACTGTCCTGGGAAATGGGAAGCACACCCATTCATTACAAAATATGTCTCCACTCACGTGTGCACTTAAGTTTTTATACTTTATTAGTATCAATTCATGTTGCATATTCCTTCAAATATTCTTAAAAAAGATACAGGAGCTGAACTGCAAAAGAGCAAAAGCAGCAACAGATATACAGTTGAACCTCGATTTTACAAATTTCCCGACTTATTGAACAAATTCGGATTCCCCGTGCAGCCTATCTGCGAGGTCTCCCTTCCGCGATTTTACGAAGCTCCCGATTTAACGAAATAATTAGCAGGTTCCAGTGACTGATTAAATCGAGGTTCAACTGTAATCTAACAAATGTTCAGCAGCAGCACGCTTTGCTCGAATGTTTCTAATTTGAGTCGAATAAATCAATACTATTAGTTTCTTTGTTTCACTCGTTCTACCGAAGCTGCGTCCGAGTTAGTGGAGGGACCGTTTATGAAAACTATACATTTGTGAGGATATTTAGACAGCGGCAAGTTAATCTGCCTCAAGAGGAGCCTTATGTCTCTGTCTTAGATGTGAAATTTAGCCAGTGCAGTACAACTGCTTGGGGTCTATCACGCAGTAATTACATGAACGCACGTCGGTGTGACGCTCATCCAGATTGACACAGGCTGGCCAAGGATTTAGCAGTGGGAGAAACATGGAGGGCAGTGCGTTAGATAGTGTGAAAGTCTTGTTCACAAGCCCTAATATTTGTGAATTGGAAAATTTGCCTGCTTTAATGGTGCGCAACTATTTTTATGCCTAAAGAGGCGAAACCCAGTCTTCAAAATTTGCGCACTTTAATGGTTGAGAATATCACCTCTCTGCCCAATTTATGGGCTTTATAGTACGTACTTGAGGGTAGCGTGCATTTTATTCGAATGCCGATTGCAATCTTGGTACACACATACATTGCAGCGCTAAATCAACACTAGGAACAGTGCTGATGGAGTGCTGGCTTGAACGTAGCTTAGCACTGACGTCACACTGTATCAGCGCTGTATCACTAATGTAGCGCAAAGTCAGCACCGCATCACCAAGGTCACCGCTGATGAATAGCGCTGAGGTAGCACTGTGGCTCATGTGCGAACAGACTAGCTCACGACATCCATATTATGCGACCGACAATTAACGGCGCAGTCTTTTGATTCGAGTCACTGCGTCGTCGACGAGGCACCTAAGTGCTTGCACTGTCGCATTCTTCCCATCGCAAGCCTTGTGGGCCTCGAAGCGTGACATCCCTCCTTTCCCCGGGCGTGCAGACATGCCGCGGCCCCTGTCGGCCCAGTATGACCAGGAGTCGAGCCGGGTGTACTTCACGGTGGACTCGAGTGCGGAGCAGCTGGTGGCCCGGGTGGAGGGGCGCCCCAGGGGCCAGGACCAGTGGCGGCCCCTGGTGGAGACGGAGGTGGATCGCCCCCAGCTGTCCGTGGAGCTGCCCTCGCCGGGGCCCGCCCTGGCCGACGTCCGCGTCCTGCTCTGCCTCCAGAGCAACGTCTCCTGGTGCGGGGACGAACGCCTCGCTGAACCTTTCGATGGTGAGCGCCCCGCCCGAACCCTCCGGTGTCCTTGACGGTAATCTGTGTGATAGTGTCATAGGTGGCACCACTTGCCATATCAGTCTTGCTGATAGTGCCGCTGGCACCAAAAACAAAAAAATGCTGGGCATGAGCGGGTATGTGTGCTCGTGTAGATCGCTTCCGGGGACCAGAAAGAGATATTCCAGTCTGCTATACGGTGTGCAAGTTCTTCTGCTCTTTGTGCACCTCGTGCATTTGTTTGGCCTCCAGACGAGCCCACATGCTTTGGTTTTCCCCCAACCTCAACCAATAATGGCACACGCTTGTCTGCCTTGTCATACCTCATTTGCTGCCCATTCTCTATGTTTCCCTTTAATTGGCGTGCCCCTCCTTGTGTTTCAATGTACCAAAAAAGCATTTTCAAGCACTTGCTCGCTGTATAATCTTTTTAACTTTACGATGGACAACAGTGGATGCTGCGAGCCATCCCGGCAAGTCCACTGCTGTGAACGTATCGCGTGACTGTGCCTTTACATCATGGAATACTAGAACCAGCACTCTTTGCTGGTATTGCTCTCTGCTGTGCGGAGTTGCTGCAGTAAAGTTAGAGGGGTGTGATTGTGATTGTCGATAGTATTATTATACTTTGTCTTATAATCTTCACAGCTTCAATGGTTCAGAACACTCTGATAATGAATAGACCCTTCACAGGATTAGTGACTTGAGAGCGATCAGTATAAGACCTGCAAGCATGCCACATCAACAAACACAAGCATTACATTTGAAAAAAAAAAAAATGCTCAGATCAAGGAGTTCCTTATGAAGTGCACATGCATGTTTAAATAAAAAAAAACTCTCAAGGTGACAAATTAAAAAAATAATAATAATTTGTTGACATGCTTTTGGTGGTGTCATTTGAAAGACAGTTTTACCTTGCCTCGCTTTATTTTTTTGTAAATGTACTAAATTTCTCTCTCTGCTGCCTTACTCTTTCTTGCATGTTTTTTAAAACCAAACAATGAGTGATGCTGATGAATGAAAATGAAGAAGAAGGTAAAACTGCATTGGTTGTTTTCTGCAGTCTCTGCCTCTTGTGAATGCTGGATAGGGGAGTACTTAAAGTTGTTTTTTGTCCTCTTGTGCCCTGCCAGAATTTGCGCTGACGACGGAGAGCAGCGCCCATCCCGTGGGTGCCCCTGTGTCGATGATGACCGTCAATGTCGTGATCATTGTGGCTGTGGCCGCAGGCCTCTTCTTCCTCCTGGTGCTCATCTTTGTCTGCTGCTGCTGGAAGAAGAAGGCCAGCAAGGGTGAGGGCTCGACCCACTGACAGTTTTCTCGAGCGTCATTGATGATGTTGTAGTCTGCATCCTTGGTTTAATACCGATCCTAAGAAAGGTAAATACATAATGAAAGCTCTAAACAAGCTTTTGTTTTTAGAGCGCAAGCTCTTAGGCGCCCGTTTCCGGCTTGAGCGGCGTCGCCGTCGCCGTCGGCATAACCGCGCGGTGCATTATGGGTGAATTTTCCCCGGAGGAACCCGAGGTCCTCCCGAGGTCCTTCGGGAGGACATCGGGAGGACCTCGGGTTCCTTCGGGAGGACCTCGGGTTCCTTTGGGAGGACCTCGGGAGGACCTCGGGTTCTTTCGGGAGGACCTCGGGAAGACCTCGGGTTCCTTCGGGAGGACCTTGGGAGGACCTCGGGTTCCTTTGGGAGGACCTCGGGAGGACCTCGGGTGCCTTCGGTGACCCCCCCCCCCCCCCCCCGAGGTATTGGCATCGGCATCGTCACTGAAGGCGTCATCGGCATCCGCATCGTCATCATCATCATCACTGATGACGTCATCAGTGACGTCACTGATGACGGCATCCGCATCGTCATCGTCACTACGTCACTGATGACGTCATCGGCATTGTCACGTGACCCCACCCCCGAGGTCACTCGACCACCCCCCCAGTACCCTTCCCTCCTCCTCCTCAAGCGCTGCGCTCCAATTCGGCGTTGCAGGGAGTTGTAAACGGCTTTAATTTTTGTGCTCCTCATCTTATATTTGTAATCATATATGATTAGTAATCATTCCAATAGTATTTGCATGTGAATATGAAGACGGGAGTGTGGAATTTTGGGGCCTTAAATGTATGGTACAGTTTAATAATGCTTGACATCGCTTTTGCTTTCAGTCATCAAGAAGGACTATGAGTCGGAAGTTCAAAAGTAAGTGTGCTGTTGTTGTCAAAAATCAGAACTACCGTAGCCTTTTGAAAGCAGAGTGGCACTTCTAGAAAGAGAGGATCATTCTGCAAATAATGTGGAGTTAATCAAAGAAGGAAACCAATGTATTTGAATCGAAGTTAACGAAGTGCTCTGGTCACCAACCATGAACAGTGCATGGTTCACACTGCAATATGGGCTCCGAAGGACATGGTTTTAGCAGGGCAGAATTTAAAGGGAAGCTGAAAAGGTTCTTGGAAAAAGGGAGTTAGAGGTGAATTCTAGAGTATTTATATCCTATGAACCTGAGTATCACGTTCGTTTTCCTCGAAGATGTAACTATGTAAACGCGAGGAAACACAGAAAACCTCCGAACAGTCGTGACGTCATACTAGCATCTTTTGAGCGGCCAAGCGCGTGTCGCTCGTGTAAGCAGCGCGTGCAATTGCAAGCTTGTCAGGTATATATTCCCCCGCCACCAGTCGTGACGTCTTTTTTTTAGCCTTTTTGAAAATAGAGAGAGTGCACGTGCATAGCTTTGATAGTCGCTGAAGATGCACGAGAGCGGAGATTCGGAAAACTCCTTTTATGACGTAATGCTTCAGGAAGGAGTAGCTTCAGCGGTACTTTGAAAATGATTTTCTGCAGCCGCCATGCATCAAATTGAAAAATAGTCTCGATATTTGCGATCCTGGAGGCCAAATGAAGATGATTTAAGTGTTTTTACTCAAATACAGAACCCCCAGGGGAAAATCAGCCCACTTTTAGCTGGATTAGGGAACTGGTTCCAGCTGGAAATGAGACAGTCCAGCTGGATTCCAACCGGACTGTTTCATTTCCAGCTGGGACCAGTTTCATAATCCAGCTGGAAGTGGACTCATTTTCGCCTGGGCCGCTTCAGCTTCCCTTTAAAAAGCTTCAGGACAGTTCAGAATTGCCTCCTTGTTTGAAGCCAGTATAAAATATTCACAGGTCCAAACAAGGTGATGCCATCTCAAGGAAGAGACAAGTAGTAAATACCTAAACAAAGATTTGATTTTCTGGAAATGGTGTTGCCTGGTGACTCAAGCGCGATGTGGAGAGATGAGGCTCAGAAACCACGAGGTTCAAGTTGCTAATACCCTGCAGTTAATTTAACATTCCTCGCTATCCTTTGTAATTTTTACTCTTTTTGTAAAGGAAGGTCCGCATGCTCGATAGCCTTTGTGGCAGTCTGAGAGCTGTTACCAATCTTAAGACATTCCTTCCGTTATTGTGCAGCGCGAGGCCCAAAGTAATCAGTGGACCGTACTACCATGACGACGTCGGAAAAGGAATGGACGCCAACGGAGACGACATGAACAAGCACGCCATCTATGCCGGCAGCATGGGGAGCATGGGAAGCTCCCCTCACACTGTCAGCGGACACCACGGAAGCCAGATGATGTCCAACGGTGAGACCCATTTCGAGCACTGCTGTTTGGGGGACATCTGCCACGTGTTTTCATGTAGAGGTTTGGCTGCAGGATTGGGGTGCCACCAATGTCATAGAGTTAGGCCTTCTCAGTACACGGCATGTGTATTACCTCCGCACGGTGTGCCTTGGGAAGAAAAGACTACAGTGGAATCTTGGTATAATGAATATCGCGGGACTGCCAATTGTAATTCGTTATTTTGAAATATCGTAATAATGGAAAACTGGCAGATCTACCTACCTTCGCGATGAGGACATCAGCGAATGTATCCATGCTGACAGCCACACAAAACGCAACACGCAAATGCTCATTGTACATTTATTTGAAGAAATCTGTCATCTTCGTTTGGCGGGTGCAAAAAAGGCGCTGCAACACGAACGATTCAATACTGTCGATGATCCGATTCGATTACCTTTTTGTGATCTTACAGTATCGTTGTGACAGTCGACGGGGCAATGCCACGTTCTTGGGAACCCTAGACTTGTTTCTTGCTGCCATCTACTTCGCGAAGAATGTCAACCTTATCTTGTAGCGAAAATTGCTTGCGCTTCTTCTTGCCACTTGCAAAACTCATTGCGGGTTCACTTCGTGACATGATAAAAGAAAACAGCAGCAGCACGGTGATACAACGGACGCAGCAATCTGAAAATTCGCGACTCCAGCAAAACGAACGCCACCTAGCGGGAAAACACTGAACTGGCCGGAACAGGTCTCTTCGCGATTTCTGCTCGTCTCTTCTGGCTTCCGTGTTAACATGTTGTCGGTGTTGGCGCGACAGAACAGTTCTACCAGTGACTGTGTCGTAACCGTAGTATCGCCTTGTGACCCAGGTTGCTTTGCACGCGACCTACCGTATTTACTCGCACAATGAACGCACTCGCCTAATGAACGCACCCCCCAAGTCGGCTCTCAAAATTTCGACTTTTTTTTCACTCGCGTATCAAACGCACCCCCAACTGGGCGTCAAAATTTTGACCCCCTCCCCCCCCACTGCGCGCGAAATGAAGGCACTTTTCTATCCTGGTGCAGCGAGGTCGCGAATGCATGAACAGCTTGGGCGAACATAACGCCTTGCAAAAGGCGTTAAAGAACAAAAAGATCCAACGGAAGCAAGAAGAAAAACAAAAAACAAAGAGAAGCATTTTTCTTTTTTCTTTTTTGCGCATCGCAGTCGCAAAGCGCCGCGCGCAAAGAGATAAGAAGTTAAGTTGATTTTTCGGGATAAAAGGTCCGTTCATTATGGGAGTAAATACGGACGCAAAAATTTTACTTCACGTAATGAACGCCCCCCCTAACTTTGCAATCGATTTTTCGGGAAAAAAGTGTGTTCATTCTGCGAGTAAATACGGTATGTAACCGCGTGAGCCAGACATTCTGCGTTTATCAACATTCATCAGCACCGTGGAAAGACAGTGGGCAGTCCTTTCCTCGTTTCCTCGAAGAAAGTCAAGCCTCTGGAAGTTCGCTTACCCCAACACATCGCCGCAGGTTCGAAACGTGGAAGATGAAACACGAGGGAACCAATTTTGAGTCCAATGATTACTTGCTGGTGTCCCAGCGTTGTGCCTTGAGCTGGCACATGGCACGGCCCGACCTGCATTCGACCGCCATATTTGCCCGATAGTCGCGTCCCCTATAGGTCTCTGGAGTCGCGAATAACCCTAGCTGTGTATACGCTGCCTAGTTAAACCGGATGGATGAATACCCAGTGGCTAATGATGATGATAGTTGTCAGTTGGGGGCGGGCGCCCATGCCACGAGGTGGCCGAATTTTGCACTATCAATTCGTAATAGTGAGGTGTTGCTCATATATGAAACCACATAAATTACGTACATTATTATGAAATGTTAGGTATTTTGAAATTCTCAGTATTGAAATATTCATACATTGCTAGTATAGGCATTTGGAAGAAGATTTTCAAAATTTTCGTAATTCTGAAAAATTGATTAAAGTGGCATTCATTGTAACGAGATTTCACTGTATCTGCATTGTCACATTGTGACAATGTGTCAATGTGACAATGTGGTGTGACACATTGTCATACCACGCTTCTTGTCACATTTTGTGAAAAGAGTGTTTCTATCGTCCGGGCAAGGTCTGGCAGAAATACATGAGCTGCTTCTTATTTTTGTCGAGTAATTTTTATTTTAGCCATAAGAAAACTACTAATTCAGCCTCAGTTGTATTCACCAAACCATTGAGCAGCTCATTACAGCATATAATTGACACATAATTGATACCTGATTGCAGCAATTTTCTCTCCCCCACAAAAACTCCTTGTTCTTGTTTTTTTTGCATTAAGTCATATTAAGTGTCTATTGTGGCAGTGTTCCGGTATAAGTGTTACTTTTACAGTAAAGTATTCCGCTGGGCTAGTTGGCGCATGATGAGGTTCCAACGCCGTAAAATACCGGGCAAGCGCCCTCTCAAAATTTAGAGATATTCGCGAAAAAATGGGGGATGGGCGTTTGTCCGGTCATTAATTTTACATATCGATGTTCTGCGCATATTCCACACTAAGCGCATATTGCGCTTAGTGTGGAATGGGTGGATGCGCGGTATTCTACGGTAGAATAGGGCAAAAGAGACAAAGGCGAGAAAGTAGGAACATGGCATCTTTGGAGCGTTCCTGAGATGTCTGTCTGTTGGGGCAGGCATGCTGTACGGCTCCTCGGACATGCTGGACGGTATGCACGGGGGTGGTGGCAGCGACGGGCCGGGGGACCTCTGGGTGAAGGCGGGCCAGGGGGAGGCTCCCCCGCCCCCCGAGTCCTCCTACCAGCCGTACGACTCGCGGCTGCCCTCTGGCTACTACTACCAGGACGACTACCAGGGGCTCAACGAGGACGTCATGAACCTCAAGAACAGGGAACACCTACGTGAGTCCACTTCACAGCTGCCTCCCGGGCTGTTTCTCGTCTCGCGGTCCTCTCGAAAAGTGGGAAGGGTTACAAAAAGATGTCCTCTTTTCTCCGCTCAGCCGAAGCTTGAAATTGTTTCCTTGCATTCCGTTGATCTCTAGGAACTTAAGGGCTCCTGTTTTTGTGGGAAGGGCCCAAACTTGAAATTGTTTTCTTGCGTTTCATTAATCACTACAAATTTTAAAACTCGATTTTTTTTTTTTTTAAAGTGTTGACAAATTTGTGACATAGTGTATTTACTCGAGTAATAGGCACACAATTGGGAGCAAGGTGTCCATGTGCCTTACCTTCCCACGGAGTGCACATAAAGCCAAATATTGTGTTTTATGCAAAAAGATTATTAAGCAATCGGGTTGAGGAGACGGTTCTCGGTAAAAATATAATCTGCTCAAGTATCACTTTTGCATGAGAGCACTCTCTCGGTCCTGTAATTTGGTGGGCACATTCGATCGATTGAGATGATCGGCTATCGGCATGCTCCATTGAAAAGTGGACGTGCATGCTTTGTTTGTGAGCAGGACATCTATTACTCGAGTAAATACGGTGATTCTTGTGCGTTTGAAGCTCATCTAGATGGCAGACGGAGCACAGTCTTTTGACGGTTTTACTACAAGGTGATAATTATGCCATTTGGGATCTGTCTTTTTTTTTGTTTTAGCATCACTAGTAATTTTTTTATTCTCCAGTTACAGTAGTTTCCTACGTATCACTGGCAAATTCTTGGCAGCCACTCTTTTCCGTGAGTGTAAAGAATGAAAACGAGCATTCATTCTTAATAAATTCAAATTCAAGGAAAATAGATTTACGACTGGGAAAAGGATGCATTGCATACATTGCATCGAGGCATAAAAATCACGGACAATATTAGGATTTTAAGTCCCAGTAGTTGCACGTCGTGGCGTAAGTAAGTATCTTCTAACAGGATCCTTCTTGGAATTTCAGACTCGCCCTATTACGACGTGAGTGGCCTCCCAGATCCGTACGCTGCCATGGGCGACGAGGACAAGAATCAACAGATCTCGCTGTCCTTCGACGAAAGCCTCGAATCCGGCTACTCCACACCGAACTCTCGGAATCGCCGCATCGTGCGAGAGATCATCGTGTGAGAAAGGTGGCGTGGAAGCGGGGAACCCCCTTCTAAGGACAGCAGAGTCTGTGGCTGGACGCTCAGAAGCTCTCAAGATGTGCATGAGGTGTGTGCGTGGCGAGAAACCCCGTTGGAGCTTAGAAACTGTGCACAAGCAAGGACTTGTTCGGCACTGTTGCGTCTGTGACAAGCTGGTGTGCCTTTGGCAAACCAAGGTGAGCAGGAGGCAGGAGGAGCTTACAGCCACCACCTGTGTTTTTCATCTTCAAGGGAGCCTGCGTTGGCAAGCTTGCGATGACTACGCGTGACTGTCTCGTCACCCTTTGCCTCACGTGTTGGCTGGCCTCCCTCAAGTTGAAGCCATGCACATGCTGTTTTAGGC
Organism: Ixodes persulcatus; assembly: GCA_013358835.2. Taxonomy (NCBI): domain Eukaryota; kingdom Metazoa; phylum Arthropoda; class Arachnida; order Ixodida; family Ixodidae; genus Ixodes; species Ixodes persulcatus. Next base: position 178,801 of record JABSTQ010009335.1, read on the forward strand.
ATGATTTGAGCAGAAAGTTCTCATTGGCAGAGGAACCGATAATGGCACACAGTCTATCGGGCGTTGAGAATGTGGCATAGTTTGTTTCGCATGCGTGTGTATGCTTGTGTCTTTTGCTCAAAGTTGCGTATCTTTGTTCAGGATGATAGTATTGACATGCTGTTTGATGTTTTAGTTTTTTTTTTCTTATCCCGTTTTTAAATTGCAGGCGTGTAAACAACACAAGTCATACGTTTGTATGTTTCTGGGGGCCAAACTTTATTCAGTGTTCTCATGCGCTCATTCACATCTCCCATTTAGCGTACGAAATTCATAGGGCTCAGTGGTTGCCAGCAATTGGAGTTGCCTGTGTTGCTCATATTTACTTCTTCTACATCTTTGGAGTTTACTGTCCAAGGTTATTATCAATGTTGTAATGCAAGCTCCTTTTCTTTCAGCCTCCTTTAAGGTTAAGGGTGGAAAAGAGAATGAGGTAACTTGTCGGGACATTGGTGCTGACAAAATTTCTGTTGAATTAGGACAGAAATTTTATTAACGGAAGTTTCGTTAGCTCGAGGTAGAACTCCGGCAGTCGTGCTGAGTCAATGCTATGTCAGCAACAAGTGCTCATTTTAGCAGTCTAGGTGATATGCTGATTGCACTGCTATGTTCATCACACTTTGTAACATTTATGTCCAATGGCTGGCTCTTTTTCTGTGTTCATCCATTCAATGGGTTTTAACTTCCTTGTTCATTGTGTAAAGGTTGTTATCCATTTTTTAGCTTCTTTGGTACGTGTAATAATGAGATTTTTAATGCTCATAATTTCATTTTGTAAATAACAAAGTGAGGTCACACTTTGTACAGAAGAACTTTTTTATGTGTTTTTGTGTTTATTATCATCAGTGGCTTCTTAATGGAGTGACCAGCTAGCTCTCTTGCTATTCAAATGGTAGGAATATACCTGGGAGCAAGAATGAGGCGTGAAAGCGAAATGGTTCAAACCCCACATTCTTATGCAGATTTCTAGCTATAAGCTGACTTGTTCTCAAAGCATAAATTTTAAGAAGAAAAAAAAAACTCATTTTTTGTATAGTGTTTAGAAAGGCTAAAATATAAGGATCAAAATGGAAAATGCTCATCTCTTAAATCCAGTGAGTCCACTACATTAGAAAAAGTAAAGCAGATGGCCGTAGTATGCACATTTCATTGATTAGCCCAGTGTTGTTTTCCAAACTCAGTGTGAATAACCCATTAGTTTTCAGAAGGCAATATGAATATTGAGCATTTCTCAAACTTACCATACCATGTTGTAGTAGGCTGATTTTCTTGATGTTGTTCTCATTTGGTATGTTGCACATGACTGCAGCAAAGCTGTAAGGTAGAGATCTCAGAACAAGAGCTATGTGCGGAGTAACATCACCTGCACAGTACACTGGGCCCGACTGATGGTCCCAAAATATAAAGTTGTTTTGTGCAAATGCCATGCACAATCTTCCCTGAAACGCAGCAGTTTACAAAGAATGAACTGCACAAAATAGCGGATCGACGAAGTGCAACTGATATCTTGCCAACCTCGCATCCTATTGCAATATCCCCTCATGCATGATTAGTGATTAGGATTTGTATAATTCATGTATGTTAAGACAGACAGAGCTGCCAATGCTTGCGTCTTATTTTAAAACTTCAGGAATGTTTATGGATTTCTGTAGAGCGTTCAAATCAGCTTTATACATCAGAATAACGATGTTCTGGTGTCTAGAAAGCCCTAGGCATATAATTTCAGGGACGACGCAATCTGTCTGGCTTGTAGTCTCCTCAGTTTTAATAAAACTGCATAGATCAAATGGAGCGAGCCCAGCCACCTGCGGTAAGAGCTTGTGAGCTAAAGTTTGAAACAGCAAATAGCATGCAGGTAAAAATTGAATGTAGTAGTGTCTTAGGTGTAGCCTACCAGTGCAACGAGCTGACTGCATTTTTAATAACATTTTCATACTACTTAAGTGCCGGTTGTATAATGGTGAACATCAAGATGCTTCAACGGTTACTACTTAGGATCACATGTTTCTCTCCACACTATTTTATTTTTGTACATGCTAAGAAGCAAACCAGTTCAATGACCTGCACACTGAATGGTTTCGGAAGACGAAAAAGAATGTGCCTTACCATATGATTCTTGTACATGGCTGTATAAGTCGCAGTGTTGTTGACATCTAAATAGGTGAAAAACTGTTATCCTCATATGCCACAGTGCCTTGTGCTCTTCAATGACACTGTTAGGTCACAACAAACTCTTGTATGTCATTGTAAATAAACATACATTCTACTCTTCGTACGAGTTATATGCATTCTTGTCAAGGAACCTGAGCTATTTCTTTGGGGGAAGCAAAGTTTTTCGTCAGAAATCCAGAATGTAAATTCCCATTTCTGTAAATTTTGTGAAGTCGGAAAGAAGGCACACAGCTTGTATGCAATAGTGGTGCTTTTTCGCTTTCTGCTCAGGCAGAGCATGAACACCACCAAATTTTATGGGCTAAGTTGGTGCACAGGATGAGGAGATTCTACCACACAATAGTTCATATTACAGCGTTTCAGCTATGAGAAAAACAAAAATCGGCAACCTCTACCTTTTGGCTAAAGCTTCCTTCGGGGACTAAATAACGAAGAAAAGACAATAGTAGGCACCCTGCTGGAAAAAAAAAAAAGAGCCAAAATCTTATTCATTTTGATACATAAATTAATGTGCAGATACTGGTAATGGAAGAAAGCTTCAATGTCAAATTGCACTGGAAATCCACAATCTGAATGTAGAAGTGAGACAAGAAAGGTGGATTTTGATTTGGAATTGAGTGTGCATGAATGAGCAGCTATTAGCCCCGTGCACGACCGAAAGCGTCGCTGTGGTCGGCCTTCCACGATTGGCCGAACGCTGACTATGACGTCGGAAAGGGGATTTATCATCGACGAAATAAGAGGAATGAAAGGACTTTAATTTTGACGGTGTTGGCAGTGTTCCTTTGAGAGCGCAATGATTTCAAGCTTCCACCATGCTAATAACAAACACCATCGAACTTGTTGTTTGCAAGGTAATGACGTCACAAGGGGGAACCACAGGAGGGCGCCACCAAAACTTCTCGCCGCTAATATATTTATCTTGAGCAACAATCGATGGGTATGAACGAGAAGAATACACTAGCAACGGAAGCCCACTGAGCACAAACGTTTTTTCCAGACACCTAATATATGAGGTTACAGGGATGGGGTTTTTCTGCTTGATATTTGAAGGGCAATATGGATACATGTAGAATGTAAAAGAGGGTCATTTCCTTTATTGCTGTAGGTTGCTCTTCACCCAGCATACTCGAAGCACTGGATTACACACAGGGGCGGATGCAGGAATTTCCTGAGGGGGAGGGGGGTCAGGTGTTGGTCAGCGTATCATATGTTTAGGAACCCCCTCCCTCTCTCTCTCGTTTCACGCCCTAAATTTTACACATGCAGAAATCAAGAGGGGGGTCAGGACATCCGGACCCCCCCTCTAAATCCGCCCCTGATTACACATCCTAACATGGCCCAGGAAATAGCAAGCGCGAGCTTAGATGTATGTAAGTAGAGTACTTACATACATCGCACCTCCAGATTGAACTGAAATATTTTTTTCAAACCTCGGTAATGCAAATTCCTCCCCATTTAAAACTTCCCATCTACAGCACTTAGTTCATTACCAAGCTTTACAAACATGTTCTTTTCTCCAACGATTCAAATCGCATTTCTCAGTAATGTCCTCTCCGCTAAACGTGATCTAGCTACCCCGAGTCTCCAGGATGTCCACTCAATTTTCACATTTTTTGTACAGTGCCATAATTTCGAAGTCTGCATTAAAAACTGCGTCTCACTATTTCAGCTTCTCCGCTGCAATGTTTCTAAGGGCACCAATGAGCAATCTGCACATTGGTGCTCTTGTGTACTATCGTGCACATTGGTGCTCATAAGGTTCTGTCCCCAAAGTTGGCTTCACCTTACTCACGCGTTTGTCCCTTTTCCCAGATTACAGCTTCTCTGCAGTGTTCGAAAGAGCATCAGTGAGCAAACATTGGTGCTACTAGGTGCTCACATTGAATCTTATTGAACCTGACCATGCTGTCAGTGTGAATCAGCTTCCCATTACGGACGCAGCCCATGGGTCATCCACGCGTGATGCGGCGGCGGATCTCGACCATGACTCCCGAGTGCTCTTCATTTTCGCTGGTCACTTGGCCCGCATCAGAAAACCGTGCCAGCGTCCCGCCGCAAAACGTCTCCCGTTGGAAGATGTGCAAAGTGGGGCACCGTTGCGAGCACGAAGGTGGCGAGAAAAACGACAATCAACGCGAGGAAACGAAGAAGAAAAAATACTTTTTGGAATTGGCGCGGTGCGTTTTTGTTTGCCAGAGGGCGTTGGCGCTCGTCTGGCTCGGCGAACGAGCGATGAGCAGTAGGTCCCGCGCCTCGGCTCCTCCTCAGGCGTCGCCGCCGTCGCCCCTGTTGCGCCGCCGACGCGCCGAGCATCCAGCGCCCGACAGTTGGGCCCGTCGCGCAGCCAGTGAGCCTTCGTCATGGGTGGAGTGGTGTCCAAGCTGTTCGGCAGAGGATACAGGACCAACGAGACCGGTGAGTGCTCTTTTCCGTCGCCTTTCCAGCGGGGGACGGGAAGCCGTGCGCCCGGTCTTGATTGTCATCGCTTGAGGATGTCGGCCCGTCTCGCGGCCCGGGAAACTCAAGCTTGGGACGTCCTGCCGCTAGACATTTGGGGCATTCGACCCGACGCCCTTTCGAGGGGTGGAATATCGTTCCTATTTTCTAGGTGTCCTTGTCCGCGTTCTGACTCGTCGGCCGTCGTGTAGGTGTCTCTCCTTTGGCCGTGAGCTCAGCAGCCAGCGAGCATCTGGCAGGATGGGTGCGCAGCCGGGAACAGATGCGGATCACCCACGCGTCTGCATTCTTTCGCGGCAGGAAACACGTCTGGGAGGCCCAGGCCTTTCTTCCATCCTCGTTGTTACTTAAAACATAACTTGACTTTTTTTTTTTTTTTATTTCAAAGTATATATTGATAATTTTATTCTGTGGTCCTTTAACGCCCAGTTCTTGGCAAACTATCGAGCAAACTGCGCACCAGCGCTTCGTGCCTTCCTTCGATATATATTCAGGCGGACGCGACTTGCCGCGATTATCTCGATAGCGCAGTAACTTTTTTTTTTTTTTCATTGGAAAATAGATTTTTATTAATGAGTAAGCAGAGTCTACACGTTATAAGTTAAAGCTATAATTTACACGATATAAATGGACATACTGGTGTGCTTTTAAGCACGCGGTTTGCGATTTCGATACCGATAATATGTGTCATTTTTAAAGTACATATGTCGGACAGATATCTCGAGCTATTAGCCCCGTGCGCGACCAAAAGCGTCGCTGTGGTCGGCCTTCCACGATTGGCCGAACGCTGACTATGACGTCGGAAAGGGGATTTATCATCGACGGAAATAAGAGGAATGAAAGAACTTTAATTTTGACGGTGTTGGCAGTGTTCCTTTGAGAGCGCAATGATTTCAAGCTTCCACCATGCTAATAACAAACACCATCGAACTTGTTGTTTGCAAGGTAATGACGTCACAAGGGGGAACCACAGGAGGGCGCCACCAAAACTTCTCGCCGCTAATAGAACTTTACTGTCACTATTTAATTTCCAGAAATATATCATTATCCCTTAAAATATCGACTACACTTTCCCACAGTGCCCATGGGCTACGCATACTCATGCGTTAGCATTTGATTGGACCAGAAATTTTCCCCCCGCCAATCACCTTTCAATGATCAAGATGACCGGCCGCCATTTTTGTCATTCGAACCCGGAGCTTGTCGATTGGTCGTTCGAGTAATATAATTCTAGGCTTTGCTATTGGCTAGGCTTATGTCAATGAGGCCAATGAAGCAGCATCGAGAGTACAACGTCATGGCGTCCTTTTGTGCGTGCGTTATCTTCGTCTGCTCCAATCCACGGCGTGCTTCGATCTAGCGCGTAGAGTAGAGTGCGGCTCGACCTTGCGCTTTTCATTTCTGTCAATTGTTTGTGTGCCTCGCATAGCATTGACTGCACCCCCCCCCCCCCCCCACACACACACACACACAACTATCATATGTAGATGTCGTATCACTGAGGTGGCACAAAGACACTGTGGTGACTGAGGCAGCTATAATACACCGATGCAGCAGCTTAATTGTCGGTTTCTTACTTCTTAAGAAGTAAATCTTCTACAGTGGCGTCACGAGGGTCAGCGGCACCCGGGGCGATAGCCCGCCACGACCCCCCCCCCCCCCCCCCCTCGCTCTCGCGTAGCCCGCCGATACTCCCCCCCCCCCCCCCCCCCCGCTCTCGTGGCCCGCCGCGACACCCCCCTGAGCGCTGCACCCGGGGCAGTCCGCCCCCCCCCCCCCCCCCCCCCCCCCCTTGTGACGCCACTAATCTTCTAAACTAAATTTTTATAGACCTATTCGGAAGCGGCAGTCTCCCGACAGTGCTTTAACAAACAAACAAATAAAAAAAAATCAGTAACATTTTTTAGATGTTTCCGACTTCTCGTCAAACACGTGGCACCCATTCAATTCTTAATATTTTCTGGCAAAATAGATGGCCTCACCGTTTGTTGGGTTTCGTTCAGAGCGCTACAGTGTCGGCGAGATTGCCACTAATTGATCCACGTGGTACGTCCTGGGGTATCGGCTATTTTGCGTATAATTCGCCATCGTCTTTGTATTGCCTCCGAGGACGTCTCCGGGTAGCTCGTGAAACATTCATACTTTGTTTCGCCGTAAGTCAGAAGGCAGTCAAAGGCTGTAGAATACATATAAAGGAGCTACGACAGATTACTACGCCCGATTCAGGGATTTATCCAGGATTGTCATCTGTGTGTGTGTGTGTGTGTGTGTGTGTGTGTGTGTGCGCGCGCGCGCGTGCGTGTGTGTGTGTGTGCGTGTGTGTGTCTCTGTGTGTGAGAGAGAGAGAGAGAGAGAGAGCTAGGGGGTAGAGTAGGGTCACGTACATCGCGTAGAAAATGCCTGGGGGTGTTTGGTTAAGTCGATGATTGTACGAACACAGAAAGATGAGGAACACCGTGACGTCGCGCTTTTGGCGCTGCTTGGTAGACCCCATCGGCTGCGCTCTGAGATAAGGTACAAGAAAATATATAAACAACAAATTCAGAAAAAAGAAGTCCACATCAAGGCCTCTAAACTCGTCAAGCCCAAAGTTGGGGCCGAAGTTGACGAAGCGCACTGATTGGCCTCTCACGCCGATGACTTCGCGCTTTTTTCGCCGACGTCCACTCGGCGCGCTCCGCGAACTTTCGGCTCCAACTTTGTGTTTGACGAGTTTAGGGCCCCACATGTACGCATTTCCGACGGCAGCTGGGCGTGGTGTCTCCATTCTTACTGTCTGGGCTTCCGTAGAGCTCGCGGCTGTTCGCTGCAGGGTGACTAAGAAGCAGGCAGGCCCCGGCGACGCGGGCTTTCACGGTCTGCGCGACGCCGCTTTGTTTTTCTTCGCCTACTAGGGAGCACCATGCGGGCTTCTATTGTTAACGCGCTCCCTTTGAGGGCGGACTGCTCATGGCTGCCTTCACGGGTCATCGCTCCTCCGATATGCCAGCGCACGGGTCTGCCCTTTCTGCCAGTTCCGCCAACGGGAAACTGTATTGTCTATCGACTCAACGCGTGACTTGTTTGACTAAGAACTCCTCTGAGCGCACCTGTTGAAAGAAAGAAAGAAAGGAAAAAGATAATAAGCTCTATCTATCAAATCGTACTCTCCAACATATCGTTCGTTCTTTTGCTGTTCGTTTTTTTTTTTCCTTCTTTTTTTTTTTAGTTTGCGTTGAGCTTACAGACATTGTGTTCAGTGAATCAAAACGTCCTTGTACCATTTTGTTTTTCTGATCGTGATTAGGGGGTATATCGGTGGCCGCGGGTGGAGCGAAAGTTCAAGTTCGCTCTGCAGCACCCGAGGGCTCAATCCCCCCCCCCCCCCCCTGTTTCGAACTGGGTGGTCATCGTACCGGCGAGCCGTCGTGTATCACTACCGCATGCGTGGCGCACTTTAAAGACCCCGGGCTATTAGCGGCGAGATGTTCTGGTGGCGCCCTCGTTTGGTTACCTTTCGTGACGTCATTACCTTGTGAACGACAAGCGCAATGGTGTTTGCAATGAGCAGGTGGAAGCCTGAAATCATAGCGCTCTCAAAGCAACACTGCCAACACCGTTAAAATTGAAGTTCTTACATTCCTCTTATTTGCGTCGCCGAGAAATCCCTTTCTGACGTCATAGTCAGCATTCGGCCAATTGTGGTGAGCCGACCACAGCGACGCTTTCGATTGCTCACGTCGCCTATAGCAGTGGTCCTGCACCGGCTAAATTTCTCGTCTACAGGTGAGACACGAGACGCCCACTGGGGCTTTCTTATTTCGCGGTGTCTAAACATATACACCAGATGATTGCGAGAGTGAGCCAATCAAAATAATATGGGCCAACGCTTCAACGAATCAGCGTTATTCCTCGCGCTGGGTGCGTTATGACTCACGAGTTCATCGCTCTGCGCTCCCCACTTTTGATTGCAACGTCTCTGTCGACGACCATTGCCCTAGCATCGCTCACGGCCACGGCGGAATGAAAGAAGGGGAAAAAAAGAAAAAACGAAACTAGCTCTTTTGCTTTTTCCACTTCCATATCTTTTTCCCCTCTATCTCGAAACGCCTTCGTGCCTCAAATAGTGCGAGGTGGAGAGTGCGGGCAACGAGCGTCCGCAACCATTATTCCCGACGTGGTCAACCGTTGTGACGAAATTTGGACTGGCCACTGCCCTCGTCAGCCCCTATTTTTCTCCGTTGACCTTTCTTTCCTATTGCCGAGCTGCCAGCCTCAGAATCGCGGACTGGAATAACCAGAACTCCAGTGTCCTTCCAGTCGGACAAAGAGCGGCGGCGGAATTGGGGCCGGGGCACGTGGAACCGAGGGCTTCGCCAACTGCCTGGCACGGCCCCGTTCCTGTCGTGGACGCCGCTGCCAGGAACTGTTCGGCCCCGAACCGATGGCCCCGTGCGCCCGTTTTGTCGACAAACGTCTGGCTGTTGCTATGGCACCTCCCGGTAACAAAAAACAATTGATTTTTTTTTTTCTTTTAAATTGATTTTGCAACGTGGGGAGGTTCAACGCAGAACGCACAATTCCGCCCGCAAAGCGTCATCAACTTTTCTTGCGTCCACACATCTTGCCTCGTCACCTGTGGCTTAGAAGTTGTCACCAGTGTTGGGTAAAGTACATTTAAAAAATACTCGAAGAACAAAGTAAATGAGACGTTATGTACTTTAACTAAAGTAGTAAGTACATCGGGCGCAATGTACTTGAAGTACTATAAATGCAATATATTTTCAAAGTAAAGTAAAGTAACACAATCTTCGATGATGCCCTTTCCTTCCCCTATAGTGTGTTTGTGTGTGTGTTTGCGTGCGTGCGTGCGTGCGTGCGTGTGATGTCCTCCAGAATCTTTCCATTCACACTGTGGTTGAATGTGTTCGGTACATTGTGAGTAATTTTTTTTTTTTTTCTCAGAATGTGCGACATCTCCCGGACCGTAGCTTTTGTATTTACTTATCTTGCATGTGGAATCATCTGGCGTCACAAACTCGGAAGCTTACTGGCATGAATTTTACGGGCATGAATCGGCAGTTTACGGACGTAAATTACGAATATGAGATTTAACATGTTTTTTCACGGTTATATCTTTGAGACGTATGGTGCTGGCCAGCTAGCCATCTGAACTGGAGGATGTTCGCTGCCGTTTTTAGGGGGGTCTCAGCCGATTAAATTGCATATTTATCGAAGGCATGCTGTCGAATAATCCGAACATTTTCGCCGCAAATTTGGAGCGCGTAACACTGAAATGAACGAGTTCGGTAGGGTGCATGTGCTTACATCGAGAGCCGCATTCAAAGAAACCTGATGCCCGCGGTCTAAATAAGCGACCATGCCAGTTACGAGAGCGCGGATCGTATACATGCCGTCTTGGTAGTTTTCGCGGGACCCGATTTTAATACCCAGAACAGGGGCTCAGGAACCGGGAGGGCAGTGGGGGCAGTCGGCCCCACAGGTTCTAAACGAGTGGGGGCATGCCCCCATACTCAAAGCTGTTATATATATATATATATATATAGAGAGAGAGAGAAGTGAACTACACGATGTGACATGAGCTCCCATGGACGTCGCCCCCACACATATCAGATATACTTCCGGAGCCCCTGACCCAGAAGCTTGAAAATTGCCTTGAACAAAACACCGTTTGCCCGATGTTTCGAGAGGCCGGTTCACAGATACATCGCAGCGCTAATTCAACACCAGCGCTGATGCAGTGCTGACCGGAACGTAACTTAGCGCGATGATGCAGCTCTGTAGCAGCGCTCTATCACTAATATATACCGTTATAAGTCAGCGCGAAGTCAGCAAGGTCAGCGTTATTTCCAGCGCTGACTATAATACCGCTGAGGTAGCGCTGTGGTGCATGTGAAGACAGGCCTTAATGGAGAAACGCTTAATTGCTGCCACATTGATCAAATAAAACAACAACAAGATAACGACGTTGACGGATACCCCTTTCTTTCCGTGATGTCAGAAAAAAGAAATACAGGAAGATCCGTTGGTGGATTCTTAGGGAATGCGTTAGCATGACCCTTGGGAAACGCCACACACGTCTCCTTTGGGAATCGCTAAGGCTGGTCCCTTCACTTTTCTGGTTTGACTTTCTCTTTTCTTCCTTTATCTTTTTGCTGACTCTTTTTGGCGTCGTTACGGGGTCAGTGTTTGCGTTTCCCTAAGGGGGACGTGTGTGGCGTTACGCCAAGGGGTCATGCTAACGAATTCCCTAAGGATCCTCGAACGCAGTGGTTCTCAACCATTGATGTTCCGCGGACCTCTTGTGAATCGGCGGAGATGATGGAGGACCCAGGTCGAGGTGAGGGGAAGGGAAAGCTATATGTTAATTATGATAATGATTTATTAAACGAATAATACTAAGGGTTAGTGTGAAGTAGACTTCTCTGATTGACATACACACGAGAAAACTCACCCGCAAATTGGAACGTTTCTTCTCAATCTGAAAAAAATACAACTTTTAGTGCCGGGCTTGACTGATGAGGCAGGGCTTTGCGCACCCTTAGAATGCCTTCGCGGACACTATTGCTCCAATAAATCTTCCTGTAATTTTTTTCGCCCTTTTTTTTTGTGTGCTCTGCCTGTCAGAGTACGTCGGCGCCCTTGCGGTCATTCAAAGAGCTCTGCATATCCGCGGACAGTAAACTGGCAGATTCGGATAAAAATAAATCGGATTTGGCGGATTGCGGATCGGATGCGGATGCCAGGGGCTGCGGATGCGGATCGGATGCGGATATCCGCGGGTCCGGATTCCGTTTTTGCCGAGGCGACCCATAAACGTGTTCGACCGGTGTAGAGTGAATAATTGAGTATTAATTACTATGAAGGTGCATCATCGAATGGTATTACGGGGGCAAAACACTTTTTTAGATAAACGGTGCCAGCCGGGTAGAAAATTGTTCTTTACCTCAATAAAGATTTGAAGCCAGTCACGAAACGATTTTACGTCAAAGTTGTGCCTACGACAAAACGTAAGACCAAATTCGAATTCACGAACCGAAATTATCGTAACTTTTCCGCAGGTTACGATGGAATCCTACGACAGCTCCGGAACTGTCTTACGCACTTTTTTTACGATCAGATCAAGATGGCCGACAGCGTCGCTCAGTTACTTTGTCGCGACGACCAACGAACATTTATTTGTCTACGTGCTCTTCTCGCGCATCCCGACTTCTAGCAGCAAGAAGAAAAAAGAAAAGAAAGAAGTATTTGAAACCGACCACGACGGACATGAGCGCTGAGTTCACAAACACCCGGGAAAAGCTACAACGGCAGCGACGGTCACTGGCCGAAACCGTCTGCCCACGACTGGCTGGCTTGCTGAATGGAATATGCCCGCGCGACCCTTGTGGACCCTTCCCGTATTAATAGTTTGATCGGTGATCTCAATTTTACAGTAAGAGGTCAATCTCTTTCCCTTGTTATCCTCTTGTTTTCCGAAGCAACGGTGACGAACCCTGTCGTCGAAAAAGGACTCTCATCGATTCTATCTCCTTGTTTGGTGTGATATAAAGCTTAAATAAACACCGTATGGATTACCTTCGCAATATGGTATGGACAGTTTGTTATTACTGTAGAGCCCTGCATATCCGCGGATTATCCGCGGATATCCGCAGATATCCACAGTAAAATGGCGGATGCGGATACAAATTAGCGGATTTTGGCGGATGGCGGATCGGATGAGGATGTCAGGGGCTGATGCGGATATCCGCGGATCCGGATCTAAATCTTTGCCCGGTGGCATTCAGTCCGTCGACTGACGTTTCATCTACAGATCGTTTCGTCGACATGCGACGTTTGATCGAAAGGCTTCCCGTGTTCGTTTCATCGAAAAACCTGAGACGTTTCGTCGCACATAACCCTGCTATTTTCGTAACAAACTTTTTGCGTCTCGCCTGGATTACAGGGGGGAGGGGGACGTGGTTTGGTTAAAGGGGAGTTGCAACAATTTTTGTACTTTGCGCAAATACCGCTTAGAACGGATCCCTGACGTTGATGACCTATGAAACACGCGTTCGTTTTTCACCCCACGCAATAGAAGTCCCGGAAAAAAATGATAGAAAAACGAACAGCGTTCACCCCCTCAACTCGCAGCCAGAACAAGCGGCAACGTGATCTGGAGCCGATTATATGCCTCCAATGTTGATCATAGCCACGCGCCGGGGTTGGCAAAGCACAGGACACGCGCTGAGTTCCAGACATTGTTATAGCTCGGCTATTGTCGTCGTTGCAGCGATTGGACACGGGCGACTACCCGAATGCTTCTCGAGCTAGTAATTATCACGAGCCCAAATCGAGTGTCCACGCAATGCTCGGGTCCAATCTATGAACCGCATTCAAATATCGTCATTTGGGTGTACTGCGATCCCCACGTTACGTCATCAAATTTTGCCAAGGAGAGATTGAATGAAAAATATCACTTTTGTCCTTGAAATTACACCGCAACAAAGGCGTTTCTTGGCCAGTGGCGTTGCGTTCGAGTATCCTTGAGTTCCACTAGTGCCAGTAAGCTCGTGTAAAGTGAAAAAACATTGCAATTGAATATCGTTGCATTGCTCCTTTAAGCACGCCTTAGTGAATCGCGCGCTAGCTTTTAGCGGCTTAGCGAAAAAATACGCTGTCGACAAAACGTCGCAGTGGCATGTGCCCACAAAATGTACAGCGTCGACGAACCATGTGTGCATGAAATTATATCCGTGAAAAGTTGTCCATGAAACGTATTTCCACAAAACGCGTTTCAAAGAAACGATAGGGATTTTAAGGAGGATCTGATTCTTACTAAAGATCGCTTCAGTTAGTGCATTTTTTTGACGAGATGACATCTCGTCAAAAATGCTATCTATAGAAAAAGTAAAAGTAAATTGAATGCAGGCCATCAATCGTCCCGAGAAAGCTAGTTCTTTGGCAGGGAAAGAGCGGAAAACTTTCTCGGGCAAAGAAAACTTCAAACGAACAAGTCACAAGAAAGTAGAAGAAACCCCCCCCCCTCTCCGCAGAGAGTGATGTGGTCATGATACCAAAAACAAAAGAATTGCCTCGACAGCGAGCGCGACCCTGTAGGCTCTGGCGCCACGGTTTGCAAAGTTTCGGAATCAGCGGCGCACGCACATAGGCATTCCTTAAATTGCTCGTTTCTTTTTTTGTATGCGAGTTCTAGCCAAGAAAGTCTGGTAGTTCATATTCGTCCGGTTACGACGCCAGGGCGCCAGCAATGCCAGCGGCTGCCGCGCGCAACCTCCGTAACCGCCCCAAGCAAAAAAAAAAAAAAAAAAAAGGCTTTTTTTTTAAATATATATATATTTGGGCGCTTGCAGGCCGCGGTCTTTCTCGAACAACACATTAGTCGATCCGATCAGGCCTTGGACTCTGACTTGGCGGTGCATCTGCCCGCTGGCTGACCCGAAACACCGCGAGACTCGAGGCGGCCGCTCGGTAACATCACAGAAAGGATTTTGTCTTCCTACCTTTGCTTCTCCTCCTCTCTTTCCAAACTTTTTTATTTTTATTTTTTTATGACCTTTTTTTTTCAGGCGTTCAGACTTCAGGGGAGAGTTAAGGGGCCACAGGTGAAAGTTTCAGATTCCGCGTGGGGCGGGGAAGAACGCGGTCGCCGTGATTTCCGCTGATTTCGCTAGTCTAAATGTAATCGTAACCTCTGGTGGTTAGCAAGAACATCGACATGGTTCCACATTTTGCGGATGCGGTTCGGATACGGATACAAAGTCTGCGGATGCGGATCGGATGCGGATACTCAAACTGTTATCCGCGCAGGGCTCTTATTAGTATGCCATGTTTATTCCGACACAACGGTACGTCAACTCTGTCGAGATAGAACAGTTCTTGGGAGCTACGCGATTCCGGTTCAACCTTTCTTTGCCGAGTGTCACGTCAGCATCGAGTTGCAATCGTAAAATATCGGTCCCGAAGCGTTTACTAAGACACAGTCCAACAGTGCGGATCCATGCACTTCGACCAAACGCTTGCGTCCGCTCCGAGTGTGAACAGGTATTTACGTGGCTTTTGCTGACAATCTCGTAGTTCAAAACGTATCTTCTTGAACGTCGGCTCGCTCCTTCACCTCCGAGGCCGCGAAAAACGCCGCGGCGATTTGTTTCTATCTACGCCGCTTTGCAAACGACCGGTACGGGCCGTCTTCTTTTAGCAACGATGACAATTGTGTTGACTTCGTAGCGATGGAGTTCGTATCAGTCGACGAAGGCGGTTATCCCGGCCTCGGCATTCGGGCCCGTTTAAATTGTGTTAGCGTCGGCATTTCTCTGCGCGTACACAAACCCTAGACAAGCGTCGGCGAAAAGGCCGCCTGCGTTTGTCATTCAATGTCCACGAGCTCCGACCTGCTCCGAACCATGCCGAGCTCTTCGATTGGTTTGTGTTGCCGAAGACGCCGTCGCCACAGCAACAACCCGCTCTCGCGGGGATCGGGAGCTTGCGGTACACCGGAAGTTCTAGTTTTTCTGTACGGGAACGTCGCTTTCCTCCTCGCACTGAAAAGGAAAAAAAAAAAAGTCTTTTTTTTTTTATTCAATCTGGTTGGGACACCAGTATCAAAAATGAAATTTACGCAAAAAAAAAAAAATCTTTTACGCGAAAAAAAACGTTTTTAGACCTATATTGACGGGGTGAGACGCGATTTAGTCGGTAGTCACCTCCTTTCCACTTGTTTTCCCTTTCGGCATTACGGGCGCGTGGAGGAGAGGTGAATCGGCTTGGCCATCACGTTGAGGTGGAGACAGTGTATGACCATCTCGTTAAAAAGGTGGAAAGAGCATATGACCATTCCGTGACGTCACGGGCGCGCAGAATTTAAAATAAATCTCGCGCCGTCAATATTGCTATAAAAATGTTTTTTCGCGTAAAATTCATTTCTCGACACGCGTGTCCCACCCCAACTAAATAAAAAAAAAAAATCTTTTTTCTTTTCAGTGTTTCTTTAAGAACGCGTTCGTGAATACCGATTTCTCCTCTTCTTACGATGTTCTTAATTTACGAACTTCTTAGCTAAGTTGTCGTAACCTAAGAAGCTCTTCGTGAATCTGGCCTTTGATTCTCACCAAAGATCGCTTTAGTAAGTTCTATCTCGCCAAAAATGCTGTCTCCTAGAAAAGGTAAAAAATGCAGCAGCATCAGTCGTCCCGGGAAGGCGTGTTCCTGTTTGGCAGGGAAAAAGCAGAGACGTTCTTCGGGCAAAGAAAACCCCAAAAGAACAAGCCGCAAGAAAGTAGAAGAAGCATGCAAGTGGCTTCTTCGCCTTCAAGTATACATTAAGGAGACTGAATTCGATCCTCTGGTGTGGTGGAACTTGCGCCAGCACGAGTTTCCGGACCCCATACTTGTGGCGCAGTTTGTGCATACCATTCCAGCATCAAGTGCACCAACGAAAGAAGACTTCTCACTAGCAAGTATTAATTTAAGAGAGGCGAACCAGTCTGAATTTATCTATGTTGACGATATTCTGCTGCTTCTACGCAGCAACCTCGACAAGTGAAACGTTGCGCGTGTGTGTGCGTTTTCTTTTCCTCGACATTTGGTACTGAGTTGTTTTTAAGTATATGGTTCTGAGCATGCAATTGAGGGTTCGTGTTTAAAACTGAAACCGATAGGAGGTGTTACCATTATCGAATATCGTGATATTTTCCCAGTGGTGTACTCGTTCCTTTCTCACTCTTTTTTTATTGCTTGGCTTAAATTAAAAAAAAAAAAAAAAACAATGTTATTAGTCTGTTTTTTTGTCAATTTTCAAGTTTATAAAATATGCGTCTGCTTGAAGTTGGTTTTATAAAGCAAGAAGGAAAATGAATATAAATTTTCTTCCTTTTGAGCCCATTTTCTAGACAGTGTAAGTGTCACGGACTCCCAAGACGATCTCATAACTGCGTTCATCTTTCGAGCGATGCGAAGTGTCTCTGGAAGGATGATCGCTTATTTTATAAATACAAAAAAAATGACTTTCACCATACTGTGGCACGAAGATTTTTTTGTAGAAAGGTTAGCAGACGGCTTAGGATACCATCCAGATGCTTTTTTTAATTTTTATTCATGCTTGATACTATGATGTAAACTGAATGCGTAGACTGAGGGTTGGATGCGGTTCCAAATTTTGTGGATGCGGTTCGGATGCGGATGCAAAGTCTGCGGATACAGAGTCTGTGGATGTGGATCGGATGCGGATACAATTATTTAAGAACATTGCGAATGCGGTTCGGATGTGGACTGCGGATGCGGATAGAATGATCAAACTGTTATCCGCGCAGGGCTCTCTGTACCATATCACTCGTGGAAAGAACCAGATCCATATCACTCGTAGAAGGAACCGCATCCATACCACTCGTGGAGGGAACCGCATCCATACCACTCGTGGAGGGAACTGCCATCTATTGTTTCAACTACTCACACACATCACAATCAACGCACCGAGCGAAGAACAACAGGCGACGACAGAACGGCAACTGAGCACGCTCGCATTCCATCGCACCGCGTCACTAAGGCCATCGAAGGACACAGATTGCACACGAGTGCTGTGTCAGTGTTCGGCCGGAGCACGTGTCCAATGAGTGAGATCCCGAGTCCCGGCCGAACGCTAGCGCCGTAGTCGTGTCTAATCTGTGGTCGGTGGCCTTCTTTATGGTGACGCAGGGAAACTCAGCACTTAAGCGCCGTTCACCCACTTGCGACAGAGTAGGACCAAAAGCTTGTGACGGCGTAGGACCTGCTCCGCAGCAGCGCATCCGGTCCTCCGCCGTCGCAAGAGGATTAAAAATATGTCTTGTCTCTCTCCGTCCTACTCGGTTGCAAGTGTGTGAACAGCGCTTTAGGCTTTTGTTTCTGAAAGGTGTTGGCCGCGGCGCCTCTTCCTCTCTGGCTCCGGGCAGCTGTGAGCGTGACTTTGACGAAAACGAAAGGGCTCGTTTCGATGAAAACCCGGCAGTGTCTGTCAGTTTGTCAGCGCCGGGGAGAGAGAAAGAGGTCGACGCGTGCTGACGTCAGCGCTTCAGACCAGTGGGAGCGTCGCACGTGTCACGCTCTCCCCCTCCTTCTCCCTCTCTCCACGGCACTGAAAAACGAAAGACACCGTCGGGTTTTTGTCAAGACGAGCGTTCTAATGATAACGCCTTAAAAAGTAGTGATTTCGTAATGAGTGGCGCTGTGACACAATCTCTTCCTGGGAATTAGGGGTTGGAGCAGCTGTCATGTCGAAGAAGTGTGTAGTAATGGTGGGTGAGAACCTTCGGACTTATGCAGCGAGGAGCGGTACACTCACTCCGTGTTTTACCATTTTTCCGACGGCTCGAGAGCGCCGTGGCGCCGGGGAAAGGAGAGTAATACGTACCTGAGGCACGCTGCGCCGCCTCTAATGATATAGCGACAATGAAGTGAATATATGCGCACGAAGTGACGATGGATGGCGCAGTGCACGGCCGTCCTAGTTTCTTGCAGATAAACGATATGCCCATCCATCTGATACACAGAGATAAAGAGAAAAGGTAAACGGACGGGCACGACGTCTGTCCGTTCGTTTGTATCGTCTAGCCACCCCGCTCATCCTGACATTGATATATCTGATCTCTGCGGAAGTCAATAAGCGTACTCGCAAATATTGAGGTCCTTTATCACTGTTGTATTCCAATCACTTTTCTACTATAATGTCTTCGTTGTTTTTTTTTCCGACAATTGTTGTATGTAACGTCAGTGCTGAAAGAAAAAAAAAAAAGGAATGGACACCGAAAAAACAAAGAAAAACGTCTGCGAGGCGCCATCTAGTAGTTGCTGCGCCCATTATTTGGGTCCGCCATTCTTTGGGCACGTACTGTGTTATGCGTTTGACACGAGTACTACAGTACTGTATACGTCATCATTCGGCTAAAACTCGGATCCAATCGCACGCTTTATTCCCAAAAAACAGCGACCGCCAGTGTTGCCTGATGAGGTTCTGGAAAAGGGTTCATTATACCCCAAAATCAGCTCAGGGCCCGGGGGCCTCCAGGTTCGCTCGGCGCCGGTAAAGCGTATACTGGTACAGGGACCACGGTGTGGTTGCGCGGAAGTATAAGGAGATTCGGCGTACAGGCGCCGCGTGTCCCGCTGCCGCCGAGACCAGCCAACCGTGACCACGCCGGCTTCATTGAAATGCGCGGCGATGCAGAGCATCCTCGCTTCATGACGTCAGTTCGGGACGTTGTTTCTCCGCGTATCCGCAGGGACAAATTGAGCGTGCAACCAGCGAGATGAAGCGTGCAGGCGACAGCGACCCGTATCTCGTCGGCTATCGCTCTCCTCGGCCAAGCGATATTCCATCGGAATATCGCTTGGCCGCTGACGTCACCGAATGCTTCGTTGCAACCACGGCGCCGGGAACGCGTGTTTACCGCGTCCAAAACAGTGGTCCCTCGAGTTCCGCCCGAAGACGTCGTAGAAATGTCACGCTGTTGCCGGTCGCCATCTTGAACGACAGCAGCGGTGTCGGCAGGCTTCTGCTGGCCGCTCTTCAGCTTGTCTACGAAAGCTTCGGCAGACAGAGTTGGGACGGCACGATGACAGCGACACTAGCGTTCCCTCGTGACTTTTTTTGCTGAACTTGTACGACCAACCGCCAGGATCGCGACATCCGACAGCAAGGCACTGCGGCTTTTATGACGTCATTCGTCGCCGCTTCGGGACCATTTTGGATGGCTGTGCGGGAGATGGCGCTGAACACAGCGGTCGGAGACGCCTTCCAGACACCGTGGTTAGCAAGAGCTGCAGGCGAGGCTCCGTCCCCGAATAGAGAAATGACGTCACTACCGCACTCCGTCAATGAACTCTCTTCAAAAGTGCGCGACATCTAGAGTAACTGCTGCGCCAATTGAATATTCCAGTCCGCCATTGCTTGAGCACGTATACAGTCTGAGCAGATACTGGACGCGATGGCTGCGCCAGCCTTCGGGCGTTCTTCGCGGACTCGGATCCAATAATGGCAACCGCCAATGTTGTTCAATGTTTTTTTGGTTTTTTTTATGGGTTTGTTGAGTAGGACAAACTAAACTCCTCCAAGATAACAAGAGAGCCACTCGCGTCTAATCTGCCCCTCGCCGGCCTTCAGTAAGTGACGTAGTTCATCCAGCACTGCGGCCTCCTTACAGGGGCGGATCCAGAACTTCGTTTTTTTTTTTTGGGGGGGGGGGGGCGGAAAATTTGTAAGGATACTATTCTCCTATTCTTTCTTGTGCACCGGCGGGTCCACCCATGTCAAATTGCCCTCCGAGAAGGGGGGAGGGGGGGGGGTCGACTTCATTTGGGGGGGCGGCTGCCCCCGTCGCCCCCCCCCCCCCCCCTTGGATCCGCCTCTGCCTCCTTATCTGGGAGATGTTGGACGAACTCGGCATTTTCCTGTCGTCAGGGAGGAGCGTCTGTCAGCGTCCCCGGTCCTTCCAAATTGGGCGCCCACAAAAGCGCACATCTCTGACGTCACACCGCTGCGGTGGCGCTGCTGTCGGTGAATGGGCAGACGCTTCACCTCACGCGACTCTGCTCACTGGCAAACGCCGGCTTGTTTGTAAACAACGCGTCGGCTTATGCTGCTACGAGCCTCGATGCATTGGTTTTCTGCAGCTCACGCGACTCTGCTCACTGGCAAACGCCGGCTTGTTTGTAAACAACGCGTCGGCTTATGCTGCTACGAGCCTCGATGCATTGGTTTTCTGCAGAGGTTTTCTGGAAGCAGATCTCTTCTGCATTCTTATGTTCCAACCAGACTTTGATATAATAATATTTGTGGTTTCACAGGGTTTAGTAATAACGACGACCAGAGTTGTTTTTTTTTTTTTTTTTTTTAAGACGTTCTTTTACTGCTCTTGTTATCGCTGGCCTGGACCTCTTTGCATAGATCCCACTAGAGAGCCACTAAAAAGAGCTCCGCCGAGAGAATCGACACTATTCCACGATTGTCTTGCGGCCGCTGCCATCTTGTGACTTCACCTTGGTCATAGATTGGCGATCGTTTTGGACAGTTTGAACATTGCCGGGGTGGGGAGGGGAGGGGGGGGGGGGGGGGGGGCGTAGAAGCGTTTTCTTTGATCTCAAATAAACGTTTCGGAGAACAGACAACATTGATTTTAAGTAAAGAAGGTGTCAGAAGTGGCTTACTCTGAAGCGCCTATTCAGTGGCTCTACGTCCCAAAAGCAGTGATTTAGAATATCCGAGCAAGCAAAGGGACAGCTATAGCGGGGCTGTTTGCGAGGTGCCTTGTGTAATTCTCATTCTTTTAGTGTAGTGCAACGGTTCCATCCTGTTTGCGTTGCGTTCCGTGCAAATACCGCCGAGCGGTGGCCGGTCCCGCCGGTGACATCACTTGTTTGGCAGCCGTCGTCCGACTCTTCCTGGAATTCGGGCCGCATTTATAGAAGCACTATCACGCACTCTGATCCTCTTTGGCCACGTCGCAAGAGTCGACAAAGACCAGCTGGGATTTTTTTTTTTTTTTTTTTTAAAGGGCTGACGACTCAGTTTGCTTACGTCGCCTGGAGACAACCTGCGAGTTAACGTTCGGTCGTCTTCTCAAAATAGTTTACGCACGATTGGTTGGTGCCTCACACGATTGGTTGCACTATAGCATCCACGTTTCCACATACTGGCAGAGCCAATGTAGTTTTTGCAGATCGTTGCAATTGTCCCGGCGCAATATTTGGTCTCCGCGGTTACGATGGACCGGATGTCATTATCGTGCCGGTCTCAGAAATCAACTTTATAGGACCTTATTCCGACCACGGCTCACGGTAGTAAAGTACGGTGCGAACAATTTAGCCCTGGTATGAAACGTCTTAAACGAAGTTTCCTATATATTTTTGAAAAGACGCCTGTATTAGCTAACCCGTCAGGTACTTTATGAGAAACTGACCGTCACATGAGATGGGACGCACCCAAACACCTAATGGACCGCACAACTTCCTGTGACCATGCAGTCAAAGATATAGGGAGCCCGTGCTTGAGCGCCGATCAAAGCGTAGCCCACATGGCGCGTTTTTTCGGGCGTCTAGACGCGCGTCTCAGCTTGGCGCGCGCCACACGCGTGCACCCAGTCAAACCACACGCGCTACCGGGCAGCGCCTCGCGTCTGCGTTTCCCAAGCGTCTGCCGAGCGTAGCCCGACGTGCTTAAGAAACAAAAGCAAATTTTAAAAAGAAATCCCGCGTTAATAAACGATGGCTACATGCCGTGACATTTAATTGTATTAATAATAACTACGCATTAGCTCAATTTCACTCATTTTCATCCTTTAAGTGCGTACCCTCATCAACCTTTTGGTATGCCGTCGGCTACCGCTCCAAAAATTCACATATGGCAGCTACAGAGGTTGCGTTGTTGCGGTTGTTGCCGATGGTTATGCTTCCACGTCGTCGGCGCCGGAGCCGCTGGTTTTGATATTTTGCATGGCTCGCAGCAGGCGCACCAGCTTGTCCCAAAGGTACCTCCAACGTTTCTGGATTTCATTCTTCGTTGGTAAAAGTTAGGACTTAGCGCGACCCTTGCCTTTCGGCAGAAGAACACCCCCCAGAACACTCCAAATTGCACCTTTGTCCTTCGTTTCCTTGTAGTTTCTACATTTCGCCTGCCGGAGTGAAGGATGCTTCTCTACTTCGCTAATTAAGCGTTCGTTATTTATTGCCATTGTCGCAAGGTCCGTGGTGAAAACAGCGGAGAAAACTCAAACGCTCCTTGCAACGAGCGAACACATCCGTTCGTTGGTTGTTACCTGCTGGACGCGGCGGGAGACGCGACGCCTAGACGCAAAATATCTGACTCCTCCAGATACATCGGAAAGCGCCGAAATACGCTGCGTTTCGTCCCGGCGCCGAAAGTGACGTCAAGACGCAGACGCGACGCAAACGCGGAGAAAAGCGCGCCATGTGGACGAGCCTTAAAGCTGCGCAAGCGCACTCCTCCAGTCGTCTGAAATTCCGCCGCAAGTTAGTCCAGTGTCGTGTAAGGCTCACGTGACCTTTGGGGGAGGCAGAGGGGCGCGTAGTCACGTGATATACTAGGTCCGCATCGCTCAACTGGCTCTGATGGCTCGTCAGCTGAAACGCAGTATATAATCAAAGCGCCCAGACTGTGAGCCTATACGTGTCGAGCTTTTTTTTTTAAATATTGTTTTTGTGTGTGTGTGTGTGTGTGTGTGTTTGGGGGGGGGGGGGGGGGTAGAATAAGCTGCGAATCGTGAAGTTACTTCGTTAGAGTCGCATGCTGCATTCGCTGTCGAAAGACTCGAAACCGATAGCTTCATTTTGTAATATCTGAATTCACGCACTAACGCAACAAGAGCCTGACAACAAAGTGATCCCGTGATTCGCAGCTTTCTTCTTGATATCGAGTTGCGGATGGCGGTGATACACGCGCTCAATAATCAGTTGGCCGCCTGAGCTGTCCCCCTTCTCCGCCGCGGTCCAGAGTGATATAGACCCTTTCTTCAGGGGCGCCGCCATCTTGAATTGTCGTCGCCCATACCGGATACCCCTATTAGGTGGCTGGGGACGAGAGCACACAGAAAAGGTCTATAGCGCTCCTCTGCCAAAGTCGGGCGCTCGTGTTGCGACGTCAAGGGCTGGGGAAGACAGCACACGCGCGGCAGGTTGGGTCACGAGGCACGTGGCCGACGTGTGATAGACCCAACAGCTCAGTGGCCGCGCGTCCAGGAATCGGAGGAGCAGACAGATTAGACTAGTATTGTATATCCCACAAAACAACGACAAAAACATCATGGCATGGTGCTGAGGTTCATAATGTCATAAACGCAGACGTTGGTAGTGGATCCTTTAATGAATCTAGCATACACAACAATTTTTAACGTGCACGACGAAATGGGACGCGAAAGTGGTTCATATAACGTAATGCGAGTTCGTATTAACGGAATAAAAATTTATTATTTACCCAGTTCGTCCCAAAAATTGTGTTTATATCGCGGTGTATCTATATTAATGGGGCTCATATTAAAGAGAGAAAATAATTGGGGCGTGTGTATGTTTATACAGCCTAAACTTAGTCTGCCTCAACGGGCGACATGTCTCCCAGCTGTATAGATGAGAAATTTAGCCAGTGTAGTACAGCCGCTATCCTGGGATCTTTAACGTAGTGATACACGACCGCACGCCGGTACGACGCTCATCCAGATCGAAACGGGCAGGGGTCCCTGGGTTCTGCAGCGCGAAATTTCGCTCCACGTTCTCCGAGCTGGTGTGCTCTAGCTCACTCGGCCACCGATCCTCCCATATTTACGAGTCATGACTACAATATGGGGTGCCTTCGCGCACCTCACATTCGTGAAAGGTCTCGTGTTGTACCTTCGTGCACGCGAGACCTTTCAATAAAACAATCGCTTAACTGCTCTTCCACCTTAGCTTCCAATAACATTTTATTTTTCACGGATACACTCGTTTTTCAGCAAGACTGCGTAACTTTGTACTTCGATGCCTTTTTGCAGCCCAAAGTTAAATGCGGATGGTTACTTCAACACACTCTTCGCCACCTATACATACACTCTAAGCCCGGTCCCACTTAGTAAGAGGGACATTTCTTCGATTTTTTCCCACTTAACTTTAAGGGGGGCGACAGACCTCTTAATATTACATGGGGATGCTCCCTCTTAATTAAGTGAGACATCACCCCTCTTAAAGTAAGCGATACGGCGTCTCCCTTAAATTTGAGGTCAGTCCCCCTTAGTAAGAGGGACATTTTTTAGATATTTTCCCCCTTAAATTTGGAGGGACGGTGGCCTGCTTAAAATGAAGGGTTGTAGTCCCTCTTAATTGGGGGTCACACCGCTTATACGTCATACAAAATACATTCTGCAGACATGTTCCAAAACGAGTCACCGCGACACCAGTGCTTCGTACGCCACGAGGCAACCAGTTCAAGAGGTAGCTTTGTCACGTGGCATACAAAGCACGGATGTCGCGGTGACTCGTTTTGGAACATGTCTGCAGAATGCATTTTGTATGACGTATAAGCAGTGTGACCCCGGCTTTAGGTTATCTCTCTTATTGTATCGTAGAATTTCTGCTCCTTCGTGTTTCGGCTGTCAGCTGACATGCTGCACTGCAGTTCTCGCACTTTCGCTGTTATTGTTCAACCAAAGTTATTTTGTGGTGCGTAACGGAATTGAAAACTGATCTGTATACTATGATTGATGAACGAAATCAATATGTCGAATAAAACAGTAACAATCTTTAAAGTAAACATGTGTTTTATTTGCCATGACACAAAAAATCACATTGAAATGTCTGTATCACAATAGTAATTTTATAACGATGTTCTGGTAGCTTTACGGATAAGGAAGACATTAGAACGACGTCAGAAATCGGCGTTTCTTGGAAACTATCACACAACAAATTTTGTGCTGCAAAGTGACTCCTTTTGCCTATCATAAGCAAGAACAATGCAACCGTGCTGCAATTTTTTTTTTTCAGCGGATAACGCAAAGGAGATAAGAGTACATTCTAAAAAACGCCCGTGCGCCTACTTTCCCGCACAACACTTGGAAAGACAGTCACCATAACTCACAGAGGCAGCTCAGCGAATGTAGATGCCGAAACATATGATTGTACCAAAAAAATGCAGTCTGAGTTGTGACACTAAGCAATACAAGCGTGACGTTTTGCATTGCTTAATGTCACAATTCAGAGTGTTTTTTTTTTTTTGTCTAACCATATGTTTCGGCATCGTGATTCGCTGAGCTGCCTCTGTGAGTTACGGTGATTGGCTATCCAAGTGCTGTTCGGAAAAGTAGATTCCTGTGCTTTTTTTTTAGAGTGCAGTTACCTGCTTCATAGCATTAAAAACAAATTACTCGGCGATCCTTGCCATCAGCAGAAGCTCGGAATTTTTGTTGTTTTTAAACGGCTATAAGCAATTTTCTGAGCTTCTCCGACATGAACTGAATCGAAACTCGTCATTTTCAACGAGCAGACACTGGAGGAGTCCAAGGGTTTGTCCATATGCCGCAGGGTAGGAGAGTCCCGTTATGTAATACACCTATAAGCACATGACTAGTGCCTTCTCCAGAGTCGTGCTAGCGGAGAGTTTCACTGACCGGTTCCCAGAAACGATCTGTTTCTCCGAACCGAAGAAAGTCTTGGGTCCTGGAACTCTTTCGTCGGGGGTACGGTCGTCCTGCAAGCAGCAATTGTTCAAAAATTGCGTCAGCGTCAAAATTACATTTCTAGTTTTGCATCCGCTTTTTCACGTACCATAGGTGATGAGAGAACTTCTGGCCAATCGAGAGTGGAGGATGGTCTTCAGTGTTCAAGAATGTTGTTGGGTTGTCTCCGCAGAAGGCCACTTTAACCTCCTCCAGTTTTCCCAGCATGGTGACCATTGTGTTTTGGAACCAAAGCTGTGCATCCACCTTTAGCTGAATGAAAGACCATATTGTTTTCCTTTAGATACAGAGAGTGGCAATTATAATGAAGCGCTTTCACCTGTTTTCAAGCAGGCGGTAGGAAACAAATGCGAAAATAAAGTGCAAACATTTAAAATATTCGAAACCCAATCCGTATACGATGAAATAGCGAGTGACATTAGCCTATGACGTAACTTCTGCGACTGTTAATATTTGACACGAGAATTGACTGCTGTTTTAAGTAATTTACGAGAATCGATTTTGTATTACCAAGACAAAACGAGAACGCAATTAGTAGTAGCGGAACATTAGAAGCCCCATGTGCTTTGGAAAACATGGATTCCATTTGCGGCTTGAAGCTGCTGAAGAGACCTGATGCATGTTTTAGAAAGCCACAAAATCAGCTAAAAAATATATATTTATGTAGACGCTTCGGCGCAAGCCATTCATTTTTTCGTTTTTTTTTTTTTTTTCAGAAGCAACGATATGCCAAAAGAACGTAAATAGAGCCTACCATACATACCAGAATACATAAAGTTAATAATTACCGAGTTCGTTGTGAGCGGTGTGCGGGTGGCCGCAGTAAGCACACAACTCCGGGTGGTGCGTTCCACCGCGCAAAGGGGCCCGGTAGAGCTCCTTACACGAGCAATCAGTGCAGAACTTGCGTCCGATTCCCTTCATGTCAACGTTCGTAGCGATTGCCTCACTCTGAAAACAATATTTTTAACGGTCATTTAAGGCCCATAGTCAACCAAGCTCTAAAACACCTAAAAATACAAAAAAAAAAACATACTTCTGTTTATACATTTTTTGCAGGTGTGCGACACAAGAAATTCAACCAGCCACCGAAAACAAAGAGGATAATAAACAACATACATAAAACCTCCAAAAACAAAAGCATAGTCGGCGCCGAAAAAAAAAAAAAGACCGGTAGCTTTGCCGGCGCGACAGTTAAAATATAACGAACAAAAAAGTACGCCAAGGAAATATATAAAAACAAACAAATGCAATCCCGGGCCACCGCTGCACCCTTCCCCTCTTTCAGCAGACGGTACGACGCCGACGCAGCGCAAACGCGCGGAGCAAAAAGCTTTTTTTTTCTGTTCTTTTTGTGTGGTTTGAATTAGCTGCTCGTCCGCCCCCCCCCCCCCCCCAATCCCCCCTCGCACACATACAGTATATGGCTTTTTGCTCGCTTCCCACTTGAAGCAAAAGTTCATAATCACTGCAACGCTAACAATGTCTACAATATAACGTTGAGGTGTAAATTGCTGTAGTGAATTCAAGAGCAAACAAACACAAAATTGCCAACATTGTTTCCGTCAATCAACGCTCTCGGGCGGTCAACAGCAAGCATTTAGAGTACACACCGAGAAAGAAATCGGCGTGCCAAGCTTACGAACACTGACTGCCCGAGCTAGGGTGTCTTTATGTTCACTTTGCCTTAGGGAGGGTGATGCCATCCTTTGTAGTACCCGATGCCGACAGTACACGCTCACGGATAAAATACAAGGAAATTGCCCGTAATAAAATGCCGGCGTAGCAGTGCCAGAGCTAGCAGCTCGAGCTGAGGGAAGAACGAACGCGCGTTCGAAATTAAAAAGTAGACAAAAGCGTCGGACACAAAATGGTCTGATATCCCCAGCCTAATACATACGCGTACACATTGGGACGCCCTAGCCCACTAAAAGTGTTTTGTGCGAAAGACAGCATGGCGGCTCACGGCAGGGCAAAGAATTAGCGACGCTTTGTCCTAGTTGAACGAGCAGATCAAGGAAGCGACCGCGGACTAATGCAGTCAGGTGAAAATCCTCTACATGCAAAGCTCGCGCATTTCAAAGCCAGCGTGAAAATATTGATGGCTCGTTATTTCCACCCCAATGTACTCAAAACAAAGCGTCAATATAACAGGATTACTCACCCGAGGGAAATCAAACGAGCAGCATGACGCTTGCGACTCTCCGGCCACGACCGTTTCCAGCTCTCCGTGAATTGGCGCGAAGCCTTAGCACCGTCTGAACTCTTTGCCGTGGATTAGTGCGCCTGCATCTCTCCTCTTGACCGAACTACATTGGTACAGTTAAGAGGGACCAGTCCCCTCTTAATATAAAGGGACACGCGTGAATTTTTCTGTCGGTCTTTCCTACTCAGAGGGACAAAGGAAACGGTTTCCTTGGTCTCTCTTAATATGCTGGTGTCCCTCTAGATGTTGCTATTTTATTTTTCCTTTTCCCTCTTAAAAAGAACTGTCCCCCTGAAAGCATCGTTGTCCCCTCTAAAATCAGAGGGACGGCGTTTTTTATGAGAGACCGGTTTTAGAGTGTAGAGGCCGAAGCATGCACCCTACTCTGCCGTCAACCATGCATACGAATATGCATAACACTTCTGTGTGTGTGTGTGTGTGTGTGTGTGTGTGTGTGTGTGTATGTGTGTGTGTGTGTGTGTGTGTGTGTGTGTGTGTGTGCGCGCGCGTGCGCGCGCGTGTGTGTGTGTGTGTGTGTGTGCGTGCGTGTGTGTGTGCGTGCGTGTGTGCGCGCGCGCGTGTGCCGGTGTGTGTGTTCGCGTGCGTCTGTCTTTCTCGGAATGCTGCTCGCTTTCACGGCACTTTCGTGTCTTCGCCCCGTTTACGTCACTGTCTGCGTGATGCGCTGTCGCGCTGAGAAAATATCAGCGACACGGAAACGTTTCCCTTGACACTTTTCCAAAACAGACGATGGCACAGCGCCGACTTCGACGTCGGTCTGGCCCGGGGTGCGTATTCGGAAAACGGGGCACATCGTTATTTCCTCATCCGTCGTGGGCAGTCGGCGGTCGCAACGGGCCAATCTGAAATAGAAACAAATTGCCCTCGCCTAATTACCCTGTATGCACGAAAACGTTTGAACAAGGTACTCATTCGCTCGCTCTCGTGGAAATTTTGCTGCCAGCGGTGCAAAACGGAAAACTGGGGCTAGGCCAACTTCCGCGGGATGCAGCGGACGCGAACTATGTCCTCCGTGATATCAGACCCTGCAGATAGGACCTGGAGATTTTAGTGAAGTGAGCTTAAATTGTGTGTGTGTGTGTGTGTGGGGGGGGGGGGGGGGGGGCGCTGACTCGACATGTATGCAACAGGCGCAGCGTAGCGTGCGTTTTGGCGTTCCGTTCGCCGCTTTGGGATGATTAATTTTATCAGTTACAGTAAAAATAATCGCTTTACTTCCTGCACCAGTAATAACTAATGCCCTGAATAAGAAAAATAGCGACATCTTCTCCCTCCTCCTTTGACGTGCACACTTTTTATCTTTATGTTTTGCTTTTTTACACCCGCGCGTCGACTGTAGCGCCGCCTGGATCGGCCCAAGATAGCAGGCGGTATTCTTCAATGGATGTCGCTACTTTTCCGTATAAAGGACTTTAGTATTAACTTCCCTGCTTCCTGGCAGGAAGCGGGGAAGTTAATATTTCCTTTTTTCGAGATTTAATCGTGAGAATGCAAAATGGCATTCTCGCGATTCATCCTCGATCCAAGAAGGCCATTTCGTTCCCAGTATTTAGGATATGATTTCGCGGTAAGTTGCGATATAATTGACTGACTGGCGCTAAGCTTATGCT
This sequence comes from Ixodes persulcatus, assembly GCA_013358835.2. NCBI lineage: Eukaryota > Metazoa > Arthropoda > Arachnida > Ixodida > Ixodidae > Ixodes > Ixodes persulcatus. The sequence goes on from JABSTQ010009335.1 coordinate 208,497, forward strand.
GACAATTTAATTTTCACTGTGGTTTTAAGGCGCTTTTCTATCCCAGTATGACTTGGGAGTTCGTTACATTTAAGAGCGTAAGCTCATTGGCTGCGGAGTCATAATGAGATGTTATTTATGGAACTCGCCACGCCCCGCATTTCTTCAGCTGTCAGTGATTATAGTTAGTCATTCCTTTTTACCCCCCCCCCCAAAAAAAAAAAAAACAAAAAAAAACAAAAAAAACAGAGTTGTAAAAGTTAAATAAAAAATGTACCTAAGCTACAGTTAGAGTTACTCATACGAAAAGGTACCTAGGTACTCGCTTTAAACTGTACCTAGGTACAGGTACAGTTACTTCAAAGATACTTTATTTTTTCCCAAAATTTGTCAGAATACGTTGGAATTAAAGCTTTTTATACTAAGGATACACACAAAAACGAGTTTGAGAAAAGTGCTTTATTGGTGTCAATACGAGAAATGAGGAAAACCGCATTCACATAAGCATTCCAGGACACGAAGTGTCCTAGAATGGAGTGTCCAAAACACGAAGTGTCCTCGAAGTGTTTATCTGACATCTTCGATCGCAGTTTAGGAGGAGGGAAGAGAATGCGCCACTTTTCCCAGATACAGGGACTTCAACAGAAACTGCGCAAATCTTTCAAGTTATCTCCTTCCTTGTATAGCTGTCAGAAAAGCTTCAAACACGCAATAAAGTCGATTTTAAATTGAGATGAAGGAAGCAGGTCGCTATTTTTCCTAAACGGAGTTCTGAAGCGATTCAAATAATTGGTGTCGCTAGAACGGCATCGCTAACTCACCATTTGCTCGAATAAACACCGCCATTCGCTAAAGTGTCGTTCAATGAAACATCATGGGCGGGGCTTCGTTCGCTAAAACGTCGTACTATCAAGTCTGTGCCTCCCAGGTCGTACCCAACTCGACGTTAATCACGGCACATGGTAGTGTGTTAATACGTCAAGATTTATGATTATGATTTTGACGAAGTGAATAGAAAAGTACCTGTAAAAAGGAACTTCACTTAGTTACAAGTTACTGGAAAATGTACCTAAGATACAGATACCGAGAAATGAAAGTACCTAGGTTTGTACATTAGGTACAACGAAAGTACCTAGATACCGATTTCCAGTTACTTGTACCTAGGTACTTTACAACCCTGCTTCCCACCTTCATGGGCTTGTTGAAAAGACCTACACTCTAAGAAATGCCTTCGCATCTACTTACCCGCAAGACACTCGATGAGCCAATCTCTGCGATCTACGAAATCAGCTCAGCGAATGATGAGGCGAAACATCCGTTTAGGACCTAAAAATGAAGTCTGCGCTGTGACATTACGCAATACAAAGCATGACGCTTTGCATTCCGTAATGCCACAGAGCAGACTTAATTTTGAAATCTAAACGGATGTTCCGCCTCATCATTAGCTGAGCTGATTTCGTAGATCGCAGAGATTGGCTCTTTGAGTGTTTTGCGGGTAAGTAGACGCGAAGGCATTTCTTAGTGTAGAGTTCGAAGCTCGCCAAACACGAAGTCGAAACCAAAAGTTGGCGGAGCGTGCCGATTTGACTTCGGCGACAAAAGCGCGACGTCATCGTAACGAGAGTCCAATCGGCGTGCTCTCGTTAAGCTTGGGCCTCGAAAGAAGCAAACACCCCCTTATACATGAACGCCGATACGGTGAGGGGTCTCAGGCCAGGACACTCGCCAAGATCGGCGGAGTTGAAAGAGAGAGAGAGAGAGAGTTCTGCTGACGTAGGTGAAGGTTGCGTAAGCTTTCGGCTAGGACTCAGGCTCATTCAGCGAAGCACCGATTAGACACGAATGCCAGCCGAATTACGGGGAGTCCCGCTGTGATATGTTAGATTCGCTCGCGGATAGATAACACACAGGGCTCGCAGAACTTTGGAGGTGCGAACCTCGCACCTCCGAAGTTCCGTTAAAAGAATTCCACAAAACAATATCATTGGCTTTTCTCCACATTTAGCGTCTAGGAAAGCGGCCCGGCAGACGTGACTATAAATCTCCACCCACATGAGACGTTTTTTTTATTTATTTATTTTACGCACTTGGCCCGCGTTAATTATCGTCACCTCGCGTCGGCGCGCGTCGCTCCGTACCGATGTCTGTCCCGGTGAGGTGTCGCCCCCGCAGACTTGTGCCTACCTCAAATACTCTATTCAAGATACTGTCTTTCAAATACTTCTTGAAGTGTCTCATGGTATCTTGCAAATACTTTTGATTAAGAGTATTTGATACCGTATTTTAATTACATTTCTGTGTATCTCGTGCTCATTATCTCAAATACATTTTTTTACATTCCGCCATGTTCCGAGTTTTTCGGTATGAAGTGGCGTGGGCGTGGCACGAGCAAACTTTAACATTCTTTCGAGCAACCATATCCTGTTGCTAGCTCCGATAAGCTCCGATGACTTAGATTAAGCTTTTGAAGACATCGCTTTTGTGCCGATTGGGACTCATATTTCACCCCAAAGTTCGTACGATTGAGGTTTTCCCCTCGCCTTCCCATAGGCGCCTTCTTTCTCCCTAGAGTTTCCGCCCAAAAGAGCTTGGACGAAAGGGGGTGGTTTTACGGATGTAATGATTGCCACGCTGAGGTGCAACGCAGAACGGGAAACGACCCACGACAACAATGCAGACTTCAGTGTCAAGAAAATAACAAATAGAAGAAAATAAGAAATAAACACAAAAATAAGACATTTGTTTTTTGCTTGTTGTATATTTGATTCCGCTACGCAAAACGTCGAGGTTTCTTTTGTTTCTTTTCTTTTTGTCGTCAGTCTGGCATCGCTCTCGCATACACTGTTTGTAAGCGAACGTTGATAAGCATAGAACAGGACAAAAAACTGACTACGAGCAAAATGACCTATCCAAATGCCAACAAAGCGTCTCCCAACGTTGAGCGCCTTTTTGAACGCAACCTACTTGAAGGTGCGACCACTGCCGTGGCTATTATGTGGGTTCTCTTTGTTATCCATTCACTCATTTCCACATCCCAAGTTCGTTTATAGTGAACTCCCCATATAGGAAGTATTCACTGGCGGCCATAGTTGTGTGCGCGACTGCTGAGCGCGTGCTGATGGCGAGCTTCTATAGGAAGTATTCACTGGCGGCCATAGCTGTGTGCACGACTGCTGAGCGCGTGCTGATGGCGAGCTTCCACAGTTCTTTTGTAACGTGCATTTCGCACCCTCAAGATTGCCCGTCTTAGCAGCCTATAAATGTGGGCTCGTTTAGAGCATGCGCTCTAGACATCACCCACAAATATGGCGCCCAGTGAATACTCCTTATAGGAAATATGGATTGTAGTTAAACGATGCGTCTAAGATCCGCCGCAGGACGTGATATTCAGCGATGTCACTATTCTCAACTTTCAGCGATGGCGGTACCGCGGTGTGAGGATCGCGCTCCCTACACTCTAAAAAAAGCCTGTGTGTTTTCTTTCCCGCAGAGCATGCGGACAGCTAATCACTGCTGTTCGCGGCATCAGCTCAGCGAATGACAATGCCGAAACATATGTTTAGACCAAAAAGCGAAGTCTGCGATGTACGTAGCATTAAGCAATGCAAAACGTCACGCTTGCGTTGCTTGATGCTACATCGCAGATTTCGCTTTTTGGTCTAAACATATGTTTCGGCATTGTCATTCGCTGAGCTGATTCCGCAAACAGCAGTGATTAGCTGTCCGCGTGTTCTGCGGGAAAGATGACGCACGGGCTTTTTTTAGAGTGTAGCTCCTGGATGATCGTCTTCATAGGAAAGGTGCTTGCCTACACCTTCCTGGCGGGAAAAAAATGAAGTCAGGCTCTAATACAGCTCGTATAAAGCAAAACTAGAATTAATTACGCGTCGCAAACCCAGCCTCTTACTGCTGTTCTACAACGATCATCCAGATGACAGCCATTTTGTTAGGCACCAACGCGCCCCTTTAGGTCGTGAAAGTTGCAAATAACTAAAGCAACTTTTTTTTTTTTTGCCTTAGAAATGTTACATTTATCAGTGATATTCTCCTTATCGTTGGACTGCACCTACGATGTTTTTTTTTTAGTTTTGTGTTGTTGCGTGCTAATAAACCATTCTGGCAAACCAGGTTTGCGCAACCATATAATTGTGTTTGTCACTGACGTCGATGCAAATTACGCAATGCGGAAGTATCTTCAAAAGTAATTGAATTACATTTCTAAGTATCTGTACTCTACTAAAGATACTTCACAGCGAAAGTAACTTGAGTAGTATTTTAAATGCTTTATGAAGCAGCTATTAAGTAACGTAACTTAATACTTTTATCGAGTATTTCGTCGAACACGGCAACGACTTTCATGTAAATTGCCTCCCATTCATAAACAAAAAAAAAAAAAAAACGATGGTTTTGACGGATTGGTGCTTGTCTGTGATGCAGCCTTTAGATAGAATGCATCTGCAATTTTTTGTTTACATTCGTTTGCATTACATGGGCAACGTGCAGAAAATTTCCAGGTTGGTACTATTTTGCTTTGTACAAACTTATATTTATCTTTACCATCTGCTGCTACTGCTGCTGCTGCTGCTGTTCCTGCTGTAATTCTTTCTGTTGTTTGTTGCTGTGTTGCGATACCTGACAGATGCTCCAATATTGACAGATGACTCGAAAGATATCTGTATAAATTGCACTCAAGCCTTCCCAAAAAAAGGCTCGCAAATAACATGCGTAAAGTGCCACTACTCTTACCATATAGGCACTTGTTCTGGCGTCCCGGAAGAGTCACGTGTTGCTTCACGTAAAACCTGGCGCTGCGCAGACATGTAAAATAGCCAAATCTCAAGGCAGTCAGAGCAGCGAACAAAACAAAGAGCTAGATGTAGCTGCTGTGCTGGTCAGCATGAACGCTAAACTAGACACACTATTAAACTTAAAAGAAGCAGTGGATGCAATGGAACAATCACTTCATCACATGTCGGCTTATTAGGATGCAGTGCTGAAGCAAACGAATGAACACGACGGGGAAATAATAATAATAAAAAAAGGGTGACGCACTTGGAAAACACGGAACCAACAGCGGAAATCGACAGGTTAAAACAAAAAGTTCACGACCTTGAATGGAGGAGCCGCAGACAAAACCTTGAAATACATGGGAACCCCATGAGCCAAACAGGAAAACCTTTTGGCTAAGAGAAATGACGTAGCAAAGCAACTGTGTGTGTGTCAAACTTTATTAACAATATGACGCCCTGTCCGGCGCTAAGTAGGGACCTGATGGTCGGGTCTCTTCAAGTGCCCGACTTGACAGCAGATCAAATCATGGCCATGCACCGGCTTCCCTCGCGCCCTGATTAGATACCCGGAATTTCGGTTCGATTTTCAAATCAAGCAACTCGAGATCTGTGGCTCTAGAAACGAGTGAACTTAAAGCGAGTTCGTAGCAAAGCACGTATCTTGGAAACCTTGACAAACCAGGATGAAACACTTCTTTGGGAAACGTGATAATGGGCAAAAGCAAGACGGTACCAATACGTTTGGTACAAACATGGAAAAATACTGGTAAGGGAAAAGGATGGGGCACAAGCACATGTAGTGAGAACTGTGGGTGACTTGCAAACACTTGTGTAGTTTTCCGCTGCTGGTTGTTTTTTTCTTCTTTTGCTTTGAATGACAAGACTCTTTAGTTCACAAGTGAAATCGGAATTGTTTTCAAGAACCAACCAAAGGTGCCACTTTCTTTCTTTCACCTAAATGTGCAATCGACACGGAATGAATGTGCTGACTTAAACTTTTTTTTTTGACGTTATAATGTTCTTTTTGATGTTGTTATGCTCAGCGAAACATGGTATAAAAATACCGAAGAAGTAGATAGGCTTGAGAATTACGAAATATTTAGTGCAAACAGAACCAATAAAGTAGGAGGTGTAGTATGTAAACATGTAAAAAAAGGTCTTGAGTGCACACTTATAAATGACTTTACAGTTATTACGAGCGATTATGAAATACTAACTTTACAACATGCAAAAACTGTTTTTTCTGTTGTCTATCGCCCGCCAAGTGGTAATATCTCCTCGTTTCTTGAGTTTCTCGATGTGTATTTTAAGTTTCTTCGTGAAAACAAAATTGAATGTCTGTTTTGAAGGTCATTTTAACATAGAAATGGGCTTGCGTCCTCTTCACATAAAATTGAATTGTTGACTTTATATCAGTCATACGGACTCTTCAATGTTATTTCCCAGCCTACACTCATTACACCCCGAAATACGGCGTTGTCGGATTTATTTTTAATAAATATTTCATAAACGGACATAATTGCTGCAGTGGTTGGGGAAACTATTAGTGACCATCTCCCAATATATAGGTTTGCAAACGCAGATTACAGTTCCAAAACAATATGTGATGCTCAGATTTATTCTAGAAATATAAGTGCTAGAAACCTTGACCTTTTTGAACAACAGATAAGTTCCGAAGTCTGGAGTGCGGTGCTGTCTAGCGTGTCTGCTGACGAAGCCTTTAATTGTTTTCTTGAAAGGTAGAAAATTATATATGATCGCTGCTTTCCTTATGAATTGCATAGGGTTCCTCGAAAGTCTCGTAAACTCTGGGTTACACCCGAAATAAAAAAAAAAGAAGATAAATAAGAAAAATCGTTCTTACCGCAGATTCGTACACACTAAAGATGTTAACATCTTGGTTGCATTTAAGAAACTTAGAAATCAATTAACAAAGACTTTAAGGCAGGCTAAACGCGTGTTTTTTTAATAATTTATTTAAAGATGACAAGAGATCCGAGGTAGTATGGAGAAAAGTAAATGAGTTAATAACACAAGGGTTGCATGCGGATAAAGTGGCAGAGATGAAAATCGAAGGTATCGTCGTGAAAGGAGTTGCTTTGGCCAAAAAGTTTAGTGATTATTTTCCTACGCTTGTCCAGAGTGAACACTGTGCGGATGCCGTTAGGTATGTGCAGAAGGTTTCACATAGTATGTTTCTGTTTTCAGCTGTCGAACATGAAGTATTTTCTGTTGTCCAAAGCTTAAAAAATAGTAAGAGCTCCGATATATATGACTTTCAAATCAAACCTATCAAGCATGTTTTGCAATCGATTGTTCCTTGCTCAACAGATATTTTTAATCTAGCAATTGAGAACGGAACTTCCCTCCAAAATGCAGGTATAGCAAAGGTGTCTGTGCTGTATAAAGCTGGAGATAAAACAACCTCGAAAATTATAGACCGATTTCTGTTTTACCAATATTTTCAAAAGGTCGAAAGGATAATACATCACAGGCCGTATAGCTTCCGGGGAAAATTTTCTATCTTAACGCCCAGTCAATACGGATTTAGAAAGGGTTTTTCTACCGAACTTGCCTCGTTAAAACAAAAGGCATTAACTTTAAACAATATTGAAAAAAAGTTATTAACGCTCAGCTCATAGATTTTTCTAAGGCGTTTGACCGGAACAATCATGACACATTACTTCAAAAGCTGCATATTTATGGCATTCGTGGCGTTGCTCCAGATATGATTAGAAATTATCTTCGTTATCGATACTAGTGTCCGGCACGTAGCCAGGGGGGGGGGGGGGGGGCATGGGGCCCAACCCCATGTCCCCCCCCCCCCGAAATCTTCCATTTTGCTGGGACCTCCTCTCCCCCCTCCCCCTCATACAGCATTTTTTCATTGGCGCCGGCTCCCCCCCCCCCCCCCCCCCCCCCGAAACAGTATCCTGGCTACGTGCCTGACCAGTGTGTTGAAATAAATAAAAAAAAAAAAAAACAATCGGATTTTAGGAAACAGACCGCCGGCGTACCGCAAGGGAGTATTTTGGGACCACTTCTTTTTAATATATACATAAATGACATCGTAAATATTTATAACAATGTAAGTCTAATTATTTACGCTGATGATATCAGTATATTCTTTTCAGGTAATGATACTGGTTAGATTATAAGTACGGCAAATAAATTTTTTGGAAAAGTTAACTGCCTGGACAAATTCAAATTCGTTAAAAATAGATGGCAGTAAGACAAAATCCGCATTATTTAGATCACGAAATACAAACTGTTTTAAGTACAAAACGAGCGTGTTGGTAACAGTGATTAAACATGAGGAAGATACACAGAAAGGAGGGGGGACGGACAACGAAGACTTCCAAGTCTTCGTTGTCCGTCCCCCCTCCTTTCTGTGTATCTTCCTCATGTTTAATCACAAACTGTTTCTATACGTCTATTCTTTCCCCTGGAACACACTGTATATATAGGTATAGTTGAAAGCGTAAAAGTTCTCTGAATTATATTTAATCATTACCTGTCATGGAACGAGACTGTACAACAGACATGTCAAAAATTACCAAGAGTTGTAGGTATTACGTACAAATATCGCCACATCATTCCAATTTCGGTTTTGCTTCTTATATATAATTCCCTCTTTTACTCAAAATATAATTATTGCTTCTTGGTATGGGAGAATACGACCGCTACAAACATAAATGATAAAACGGATGCATACTCTACAAAAAAAAGCTGTTCGCATTAAGGTAATACTGAGTATAATATTCATACTAGTCCATTATTTAGTAAATTGAATATTGTACAGATTCCTAATCAGTATTATTATAAACTTTTTCTTGCATTAGAAAGATCTTTTTGCCAAAAAGAAAATGTATTCATGTCAATTTCCAACCTTAGGATGAGAGAGGTTGCCTATGAAACTCGGTCTGTAGACACATGGTTAGTTCCGCACTCCAGAACGAACTACGGAAATCAGATGTTGAAATATATAGCACCTCGTTTTTTAGATCGCCTGACTTAATTGAATGTAGAAGTTTTGACTGAAACCATAAAAAATGTACGTTCCATGTTTGTGAGAGAGTGCCCCTGGAATTTATAAACTTGACTAAATCGATTACTTTTCTCCCCCTCCCCCCGCCCTCCCCCACCTAATGTTGTTTATTTTCGTGCTATAAGTGTGATGGTGAAAAAACATTATGTATATGTACATCTGTCCTCTTTCGGTGCTGTGGGAAGGCAGAGGCTCGACAAGCAACAACTGAGTTGCTTTTTTCTCTGTCTCCTCTCTCCAAATGGGGAGAAATAAAGAGTTTGAGTTTGAAATAGGCATTCTTTTCCCCGTTTTAGTGAGGACCGAATTATCGTTTGAACGACCTACCTTGCGCAAAGTATATCTAACATTAAAATCTTGGTAAGTAGAGTTATGTCCAACTATGCATCATGCTTTCCCAGAGAGTTTGACAAGTCGATACCGGAGTTTTAGCGGTGCGATAATAAAATGGTAAATTATACTTCGTTTCACCTTATCTGCGAGCGAAGCCAAAGCTCAAAGCGCGAGACCAGCGCTTTTTGCGTTTCTCCCCAGCTCGCGCGCTCGAGCAAGGCCTGAACGCACGGAGCTTTCGTGCTCGCGCTTCCAGCTTTGCCTACGCTCGCACATAAGGTGAAACGAAGTATAGTAAATATTTGAACCTGTTCAACGGTCTTCAGTAGCGATCTGTGGCGTACCTGGCACGGGGGGAGAGGGGGGGGGGGCACGTACGAGGTGTTGCACGTACCCTGGGCGTCACATGAGAGGGGGCGCCGGGCCGGCGGTAGACGAGGAGGAACCCCTGAGTTGGTATTGGACAAAGGGCACCGACAAACTTTGTGGTCGCACTCAGTTGAGTGTAGAAAAAGAAGAAACTGACCAAACTGACTGTGATGACGTTGTAGATCAGGGGTCGGCAACCCGCAGCCCGCGATGCAGTTTTCTGCGGCCCCCAGCATGACACCAAAAAGCCCCCCATCCCCACCCTGCCGCTTCCTCGGACAGACTCAAGGACCACACGGCAGTTTTTACCTCAAATGAGGTTGGAGAGGAACAGGGAACACTTCCAAATGGCATTGTCCGGCATCCCCATACTTGGGCAGAGAACGTCTTCACTCCCTTTTTGCCTTTTCTTCGCTTGCGACATGCCGTCCGGCCCCCTCCGTGTCGGCTTCGTGACAACTCGACCCGTCGCTGGAAAAGGTTGCCGACAAATTTAGAAATATTTTGTCGTAGTTTTTACGCAGTGCCATGACGTATTAATTTCTCTTTTATAGTTGTCCGTGTATAGTCAAAGGTGGCACATAAAGTATCAAAAACCTAAAGAGCCTTTTCTGGTGATACTTTGTGAATAATTTTATCTAAGCGCCTTTGAGATTTATCAAACTGTTAACATGATACTTCTTTTTCTTCTGTGTGGTTCAAAATTATGTCGAACTAAGTCAGTTTTACAGCGAAGCTGTATGTGACTCGCAGGTTGGAGTTTTTCGTGTCCGTCAACAAAAAAACCCACGCGCGCGCCTTATCACCGTTCTCGCACGCCTTATCATTTATCATATGGTTTTGACACTTGTTTCGATAAGAAAACAACAAAGAAAGTTTCAAAACTACGTGATAAATTATAAGGCGTGTGCGAACGATGATAAGCACGTAGCGCTCCCCGCATGCGTTTCTCGATAAAGATTGCGGTTGCATAAGCTGCCGCGGCAACGGCAGCATACCAAGCCTTTCATATATATAAAAAAGTTTTGGTGCAGTGTATTTACTTTTGTCAATCATTGGGTATACTGCAGTAGCGTCACTAGGGTCAGCGGCACCCGGGGCGGTGCCCCGCGGCTACCCCTCCCCCCCCCCCCCCGGCTCGTTGCGTTGCCCGCTTCCCCCCCCCCCGCTCTTCGCCCGCCACTCGCCCCCCCCCCCCCCCCCACTCTTCGCCCGCCACACCCCCCCCCCCCCCCCGCTCGTTGCCCACCGCGACCCCCCCCCTCTCGCGGCCCGCCGCGACACCCCCTGGAACGCTGCACCCGGGGCGGTCCGCCCCCCCCCGCCCCCCCCCCCCCCTTGTTACGCCTGTCCAGGCTGACTCGGCCTAAGAGCCGCAAACAACACCACGAAACTTCCAAGAGCCATTGGGGGGGGGGGGGGGGGCAAACTTTAGTCCAGAGCAATAAACGAAACTCGAACTACTTTCAATCTATCCGAGTCAAAAACAGTCCAACTGTACGTAAGGTAGCAGTAGCACAAGACTACCAAACCGCAACCTGTCTTTCGATTTAAAATGCGTTTCATTTCTCTTTTTGGGGAAGTGCTTGTGTGACCGGTAGGGAGGCGGGGAGTGTGTGTGTGTGTGTGTGTGGGGGGGGGGGGGGGGAGGTGGGGGGTTAGGAGGGGGAGCCGCGAGCCGCACTTACACACGCGAAGAGCCGCATGCGGCTCGCGAGCCGCAGGTTGGCCATCCCTGGTATAGACCCTTTTGCTTTTACAAACATGAACTGCCGCTTGCGTCCCAAGCGACTTCCGGTCGCACCCTCTTTGCTAGCCTGTTGAGCTTGCTTATGTCACCACTGCTAGAAAACATAAATGCTACACGGACAACAAAGTTGGAGATTTAACGAGGGCCTTCGGCTGTACAATATTACGTCTTGGAGGAGGCAAGTTGGTTTACAAAAGTACTCGAAACATTTTAACAGATCTCGCACTCTTTCGTTATTTCGGCGTTCACCTGGAGAATTTGTTAAACGTTTCATCCAAATTTCAAGCAGCGGTGTTAAGATGGCCTTTGTTCATTCTCTTTATGAACCGGAAGTTCTCTGGGACATCAAAGACTGAAGTACCACCTGGTAGCGTTAGCTATAAAAAGGGTCTATAATGCAGTGAGCAATCGTTGCAGGTGATACCACAGCTTCGCTGTCCAAGATTGCAGCCTTAATTTTTTAAGTCTACATTTTTCTTTTGCCACGAAATATGGGCGCCAGGGAAGGATTTCGAGGTGGTTTGGCAGGATCTTATCTTGTTTGGTACCTTTCTAATGTATGATCGGTACAATGCTTGCTATGTATGTAATGAATGTGCTGTGACATGGCACATTCATTTCATTCCACAAACCTGAGATTTTAGATAAACTCATCATCGTGATTAGCATCATCATCATCATCATAATCGTGGGTGCGAAAAAAATACTTGCCATGGGCGCCATCCCCCTAATGGCGAGAAGATGGAACTATAGGGGGCGCAGTTTCATTATCATCATCATCAGCACAAACGCTGTGTGGCAAACAACTCCGACGCCAACACTCGCCAAGTGTACGCCGCATCGGTTCCTCGCTCGCTGCATACTTGTTTGTCGCGATATGGTGCGCACTTGCTTTGTACCGCAGTGCTGGAAGCATGCTTTTGAACGTGGTATATGCAGCGCGGAGGAATACAGCACGTACGCGACGATGCAAACACGGTCCGCCGTCGCCTTTGGTGCAACGCTGCACTCGATGATCGCAGTTGAGCACGTCCTCTCATTCAACGAGACAATGCTTGCTTTCGCGGATGTCGTCCATGATTGTCGCAAGAGACAGGGTAACTGAAAAGTGATGTGCGTGTTTCGTGAATCATTCAGAAAAATACGGACGTCGCGCCGGCCACGTACGATATCCAGTGGTCGGGGCCGACACGACGTGGCTGGCCCGGCACGCAGGTATTTCCAGAGGAGAGGGGGAGGGGGGGGTGGGGGGGTCAATGTATCAAATGTTCGAAAACCTCTCTCCCCACCCGTCCTATATGTTTATACATGCACAATTAAAAAAAAAAAAGTCCCCCCCCCCCCCCTCTTCCCGGGTCTGAATCAGACACTAACACGCATGCGCTTGTTTTGCCTTCCAAGAGGACTTCGATGACATTGAACGCAAGAGGGGACTAGATTAATTTTATCTAGATACGCTTAGGAGAAAAAAATAGTGTTACATATATGTTCCACGAGCCTATAGCCGGTGGTGGCAGGCCAACAACGAAGTGGAAGCTCCTCCCACCTCTTTCCACTTTAGTAGAGTGAACTCTGGAGAGGAGGCGACCTCCTCTCCACCGTTCGCTCCACTGAAGTGGAAAGCGCGATGGAGGAGCTTCGTTCTTGACCTGTCACCGACTATAGCTTCATCTTCTATGGCAGAGAATGCACTAATGACTGCGGTCGAAGGGTTTGTTTGCCTTACCATGGGGCCTCCGAAATCCCGAAGCGTTCGCGCGCTTCGGGGTCTCGAAGGCCATGGCCATACAGCATTAGTTCTTGAGGTGGCCGCTATGGAGCGCGATCTCCTCCTCAATAGACGTTTGCAAGTACGGCCTCTGGGCGCCGCCATCTTGCTTCTGGTGTGGGAGATCGTCTGATAGTCAAGTATTGCTGAGGAGTACGCGTGGCCTCAGCAGTGCTTGATTGTCAGACGATCTACCCTCACCAGCATCAAGATGGCGGTGCCCAGACGCCGTACTTGCGAACTTCTGTAGGTACGCCGCTGGCAGATAATCACGATTCATCGGGATCCCGTTCCTGTGCTTTCAAATTCCACGCGTGCCTCTGACGGCAGACGTCTGCATGGCGAAAACATCTCCCTTGCGACACCTCGAGTCGCCGTGGCGACAGGTGCGTTGACTTGAAGGTGATTGAGCACATCTCGGGCTGGCAGCTGGGAGAGGGGGATGTGACGTCGGCGCCGATGCTGCGGAACTTTTCCGATCGAGCGGCGGGGCCTTGAACTTGCATTTCTTCGGAGGCCTGACGCTCTCGTGGCGCTCTCGTGGGAGCGGTGCGCGGGACGGGCCCAAGATAGATGCACGTGGGCGTCGCAGAGACGCAGCCTGCCGGCTCGGACCGCCCCCGCCTAAAGACACGTTTGCAAGCAGCCACGCTTCTAAGGCCACTCTGGCCACCAAGCGTGGAAAGCGGCGTCAAAGCGCTTTTGTTGGGACACCAGACTGGCCACCCTGGGCACGCCTTAGCGAGGCTTGCCGCGGTAGCGAGATGGCAGCATCCAGAAGCCGTACTTCCACAATAATTAGTCAAGCGAAGGTAAAAAATAAATTCAACTGTACAAAAAAAAAAAATGCAACAACAATGTGGAAGTGAAATAGCGACATTTCTGCTCCCCCCCCCCTCTCTCTCTCTCCTGCTAAGCTTTTTTGTTTGTCTTGACTCTAGTTTTACTTTTTAGCCGCTAGGGGGCTGTGGATTTCGTATATAGTTACGATTCGAATACACGGTTGTACCAATTTTGACAGGTATGAAGTATGATTCGTATCTGTTAATAGGCACATCGGTAGTTTAGCCCCATGTTGTAGTACAAAAAATCTTTGTCCAAATTACAAGCTAAAACATACTTCTCGTGTAAGGCTCGCCCATTGAAAAGCACAGCGAAGGAGCTCAAGTACACACCTGAGAGCAAGAAATGGCCGCCTCGCGAACCCTTGGCGGTTCCGAAAAGGTTTGGTGCACGCTCGCCGAACTTTTGAAGGAAAGTTCGGCAAAGATTCGGCAAAACTTCGGCAAACGTCTACGCAGACGCGAGAACGCGACGGGACCATGGATTGCAAATTGCAGTTAACGTCGTATATAGTGTAGTATATTACCAGCGGTTACGGCGAGGTGCGCAGTAGGCGACATGGTAACTGTGTGTTTGTCAGCCATTGTGAGTCTCTTCAATATTTTCTGCCTCAAGAACAGAAGATCGACCTGGAATTGACGCAGTCCACTGCGCAAGTGACAAATTATGCGGTACATCATGGATAATATTGTTTTCATATGATCTTTCCAGTAATGCAACGAGGTAGTTGAAACATTGACTGACAAGTACTTTAAAGCACTCCTCGCCATTAACAATCCTGTTTTCGGCTCACAAGCATTTTGTGTAAAAACATATAAGATTGCTCTTAAATTAGCATTATTTCGCGGTTTTCATCTATCTGCATAAAACTAAACAATGAACTACCATGCTCGACGTTGCACATCCGACATTCCTAACTCTTCCCATCTTCCTAAACGTCCGCGTGTGTCCTAACATCAAAAACCGGCATTTTAAAAGTTAAAAACGTGACATTGCGAATATAGGACGCACACTTTCATGCCAAGCTGAAGTGACTCAAATCGGAAAACATGCATATTTATAACAATATTGTTATTTCTTCCGGTGGAAGCTCAGCAGCCGTTGCATTCATTTTCGCGCACGAAACGGTAACTCGCAGAAAAAGTAAGAAAAGTGTTACCGCCTTTATTTCAACAACGTCACTTCCGGGCTTGCGCTGATGAGGCGTCAAAACCAAAACTCGCGTGTCTTGACTGCGCTCGCTTCTACCCAACCTCGTTGTCACACCACTTCTGCAGAAAGTCACTGTAAAATTGTCAGTAAACACGCAAAAATGACACCGATACAATTATCGTTTAGAATATCACCTCATTTTGTCATAACTGTGTCAATGTGATTTTAAATGAACCTACAAGATTGTTTTGCCTAGAAAAAGAAATATAATCTTTTAGGTCTGGCAAGAATGAATATTTTGCCGAATGTTTACCGAATCTTCAGAAAAGTTCGGCAAAAATTCGGCTTTGCCGATGCCTAAGATTCGATGCAGAATTTTCGATTCGGTAAAGGTTCGGCCCATCACTAGTAATAACTGTCAATATGCATTACATTTTGCATTTAAGTTAAGAAAGAATAAAACATTTTTTCGCCAGGAAAAAACTAAATATCAACGTTAAGTCTGTCAACAATGTATTTTTGCCAAATCTTTGCCGCATCTTTATAAAAGTTCGGCAAACGTTCGACTTTGCCGAAATTTTCGATTCGGAAAAAGTGCGGCCCATCACTAGTAGAAACTGAGTGAGAGGAGGAGACAATAGCGCTTGGGGGGGGGGGGGGGGGGGGGGGCTTAGCACCGAGCTTTTGAGATATGAAACTAATGGGTGTGGAAGAAGATCCCCAGTAAATGGTTGCTAGTTCAGTAGTGTGTTTGTCCTCTTTTCTCTCTCTCTCTCGCTTTCCTTCTCTCTCCTGGTGTGTCTTCCTACGTTCAGCTGGCATCTTTCAAAAGCATGAATCACCAACTAGCTCAGTATCGGCGACGCAAAGAGTCGAGGAGCACGCGCGAGGAACCTTTCGTGACATCATGGTTTCCCTTCTCCTTTTACTCCCCTCTCCCGCTTCCGCGGAGGGGCGTGTTTCAACGCAAATTCCAAGGCGTCCTTTTAAGGAATACAGGCATGAAACAGCCTACTTTTTTGTGATACTCGCAATGCTTGAAGTCGGATTAAAAAGAATCGAGTGTTTTTAATCAAATTCAAAACCACTTCAGCTTCTCTTTAATGCTTCCTGCAACTACCATTGCGGGGGGGAGGGGGGGGGGAGAAAAACTAACGTGTGTTGCTAGGCTACAAACGTCGAGGATTCATTCTAAGCGGTATTCGATCAAAGTAGAAAAATCTGTAAGTTCCTGACTTTCAGCGTCCTTGCCGAGCACGCGGACATGTGCACTGCAAGCATGGTTCGAGGCAGCATTTTCGTTATTGTAACTTCGGCTTCGCTCGCACGCAGAGTAAAATAAACTACAGTGCTTCGTACAAGAGCCACATGCTCGAACTTGAGGGCCGGTTTCTGGCGGAGCGCACAGTGATGGAAGTGTTGAGCCATTTGCGCCGAAATGCGTCATGAACGAGAGTCTCCTACAACTTGCGCCAAAATTCCATTTTCGCTCAGAATTTCGCCACACCTGCGCCGAAATGAGAAATCATGAACCATTCTACTTTGTGAATGTGGATGACCAGAGAAGCTGCTTAGCACACGACACAGACGTGACACAGAATTTCGAACAAAGCTACGAACACATTTATTGTCTCGATCGGTGGTCATCGTGACGAAAGGTACGCACACACATGTCGAGGAGTATCGCCGCCCCGAGGAGCCGGAGGAAACTAGACACGCGCGACGGGACCGCCATCCGGCGGAAGGAAAGGAAATTAGGCACGCAAGCGCTTGGAACGACGACAAAGAGAGGGCGGTGCGCTTCCCTCCTCCTCCTCCTCCTTCCCGCTAATTTTCCCGCTAAATTTAGCGGGGAAATTTTTCCGCCAATGTTGGCGGGGAAGTTTTTGTTGACGCACACAAAAAATCCACGGAACCCTAGCCATAAACAGCTTCGCTGTAATAAATATATTTTCGTATTGGTCGACCCTATACTATTCAGAGTAGAACGAAATAAAAATTGTACAAATACCTCTTTCACGGCGTCTCTACTCACCATAATATTTATTTCATTTTAGGTCAGAGCACAGTCGAAGGCTCGAACGCATACAACCTCAAACACACGCTAAAATTGCAAGTCACGGGACATTCGCTGCACATGACTGGTCTAGCTGGTGAAGGAACACGTGTATGAAGGTGACGAATGCCATAATGTCGCGCTTTGATGCCGTTTCATTGGCCCCATTGGCTCGTAGAGTCAACTGTGCCGATGGCTCCAGGTGAAACGAAGTATAGAGATTGCTCGTCAATCGGTCTGGCCGCTTGATCGCCGACATCGTCTACATTTCCAGACGATGTCTGTGACGTCAGGAACTAAAAGGCGCGAGGAAACTTGCAAAATAGTAGGATGGTGGCTGCTGTGATAAGACAGAACCAGGGCCTTGTACTCCTGATGAGATCACTTGCTTATCATGTCTGCCACATGCCTCCGAGCCGTGGCTGCAGAGCATCGTGATCTCACCAGCGTGCACGCGTCGAGCTTCACCGCTTTGCACTGGAGTGCTAGGAGCAGCGGCTGACCTGGGGGAGCGCGATGGGCACGCAAATTATGCTCAGGATCATTATAGGTCGACCTTCTTTGCCTTAATTGCAAATTAACCTCTAATTCGAGAGAAAAAAAAATAAAGAAAATCTGAGCCGAGAAAGAGAGAAAAGACGGGTCCGTATTCGAAAAAATACGTATAGTTACTATAGTTCTTGTGTCGATCGAAAGAGCAGCGGAACTTTGACTTAATTCTGGTTCCGCTAAAGAGCAGTGTCATTCTTAAAGCACGAGGCTTTCATAATGTTGTCGTTTTTGTGGTTTGTGATATTAAAGGGGCTGTGCAACGATACTGGGTAGGAACGTTTCTCACTTTAGACCAGCTTAGTGGCACTAGATCACGTAGCCGCTTTTTCCGGCTGCGAGTTGAAGGGGTAAACGGTGTTTGATTTTCTCTGATTTTTTCTGGGACTGCCATTGCGTAGAGAAAAAAAAGCAACGTGTGTTTCATAGGTAATAAATGCCAAGGATTAATTCTAAGCTGTATTTATTGCAGAAAATTGTTGGATTGCCCTTTTAACGCCTTGAGTTTGATAGATTAATAAAACTTGGGGGAGGCATTTTTGTTTACAAACGTGTAGCGGCATATGCTGGTTCTGGCTGGCATATTACAAAAAATATATTTAGAGGAGAGAAAGAGTGAGAGATGGCGTCGAAGAAAAGAAAAAACGTCGGTCATTATGCATCTGTGCGGCGTCGTGTCACCGCCGATATATTTACAGGATAAATTAAACTACTTAGTGTGAAATGGGGAGGGGAAAGAGGCTTTATCCCAAATGAAGGGTTGCGCTATGATTTATTTTTCGACAATTTTTTTGTACTCATTGTATATGGAGTGACCCTAGCTGACCAGAGCCTTATTTCTAAAAAGAAGGCTCTGCGTTCCTTTTGCGTCCTATCTACTTTTATCACTAAAAGTAATAAGTAATATGCTCCAGTATCCAAGAGTAACCGTCAATCATTATCACAGATGAACTCGTTTAAATATGCAATCACTTTTTTTTCATTTTCAAGTGATGTGCTAGCAGATGTCTGCTCCAAAAGCGTCAGCGGCTGCTCCAAACTAATATTTTGCGTGCCTCAAAACCTGCTACAAAAGGCCAAATGTCGCTTCCATCACTGACTGCATAGGGTCCGCTCTTCGTGGCCGTCGTCTTTAGCACCGTAGCGAGCGGGCTTTTTTGCGAAACCCGACGATATTTTGGGAGCCTCCGGCCCCTGGCAGATGGCCCGGCTGCACGGCTTGCTGCGGTCTGGACTGGAACCGCGGCTGCGGTACGGGCCACGGTGCCGCGACGGTTCCTGGCTGGCGAGCCGCTCGATGTGCTCGCGTGGCGGCGCTGGCCAGCAGGCACTTTTCTCACTTGCCTCGAGGGCCTCCACACTGGCCCCTTTGCTCCTTGACGCTTTAAAAAAGGCCTGACAAGACCCACGTGGTGGTTCTTTACAGCTAGAAGCGAAATACGCGCACTGCAAATTTAATGCGCTTTTTTTTTATTTTCCGAGGATAAGACAATCTGGTTAGTGAGGGGCGTTTTAATAATAGGTACTTCTCTCTTCGAGGACATTGCGCAGTTTGTACTCCACACAATCTCGGTGTTTACGTTGATAAAACTAAGTTGTTTGTCGCGTTTCGTTCCAAATAAAAGAAACAATTTCGGTGCGGGCACGAGCAGTCGTCTTGTAAATTGTATCTGTTGCATCTACAGCTGAGGCACTTCACCCTTTTAGGCTTCAGCGCAGGCACGGGCGCTACGAGGCGCGGTATATGACTGTTCCATCTCATCGCTAGCTCGAATTGTGATGAGACGCGAGAGGCAGGCGAGCTGATGAGACCAGTCAAACAGCGTCAAAAGGGCTCCATCGTGGTGTTCGTCATGTTTCTGTACGTGTTCTAACATCGCTCAAGCCACCATGAACAGGGCCTAGTGACTTGAACTCTTGAAGCCGTTTCATAGTACGGTATAGTGGGAAGTATTCGTTTGTTTCACAATGTAACATCTCGAAACTTTGTTCCACGAAGCCATAGCCGTTCGCTATCCAGACCATCATTGTATGAAACTTCCGCCGCATATTTTTACACTGCGGGTTGAGTTGTACCCACGCGTTCATATTCATTTTAAGATAATTAAAATGATTATTGGCGGGAAGGTCGAACTATAGGGGGCGCTACGTCTAGCTTGTTTCCCCCTGAGTTCTGTGTTTACCAACACGAGACGCGTGCACTGGATTCTTTACTTCAGCTTTCTCGATTGCGCGCGGGGCAATGATGGGGCACGACTCTTGCCCAATTTTTCTCTGCGTCCGCGTTCGGCTTCACCGATTGAAGACGAGCGCCAGCCGAACGCTTGCGCAACGTTCTTCCTTGCGGGTCGAGCGGTGCGTCAAAACAAACAAACAACATATGTTGTTGTCCCCATCGGTGTAGTTCTCAATTTAACCCCTAGGGGCGCGACGGTTGGACCTCCTTCCCAAACGATCGTTCTATTAGTTTAACAGTTACTATCTAGCATATTTTGTGAAATTATTTACCTTTCTGCTCTTTTCTATTTTAACTTGGGTGGTGGAGTGAATCATATAGCCCTTTTCCCTGGCAAATCGCGAGCTAGAGACTTTGTTGGCTGTCGGCTGCCCTTGCAACGTTCCGATGAAACAGTTGTCAATGCATCGTCGCGCAGTCGATGATATACGACATGTGGTTGAAACCATAGGCGAAGTGATCATCACCAAACGTGACTCTCTCTTTTCGCCAGTCTACACCTCGGGTGGAGAAGAGTTTTTGGCCGGTCAGTGATTTCAGAATTTTGGATTTTCTTTTGTTGTTGTCAATTCGGAATATTTTTGAGTTGCTCAGGGCTTTAAAGAAACGCGGGGCGAGAAGCACTTTCCGCTACAACCAATGAGATTACACCGTTAGGCGATAAGGACGCCGATTAAGGAATCACGAAGCAACAAGCGTGAACATAGGCCACGAAGCCTATGTTCATGCTTGTAAACATAGGTCACGAATGCTTCGTTTCTTGAGCGGTAACATATATATACTGTATTTATGTACATTCACGCTCTTCGGTGGTTTACGATTTCTCGGTTAGCCCACTATTTCTCGACCCATCGGTGTGGATGAGGCCGCAGTCCGACAGGCCGTTCACTGCTGACGCGCGCCCTTCGTTCCAAGCGCTGACGGCGACCGAACTCCCTCCCCCGAGCTCCGAGAACAAAAAAAGGCCCTTGACCCCGAGAGCCGAGTTCCAAACATCGCGCATCTCTCGGTTGCGTCCAATTACAAGTTCCTCCAGCCTGAGCCCGAGGGGGGTCACTAGGGCCCGCAAGACCGCGTATAGTATCGTTTTGATTTCTTTCCGACACCCGCGTCAACGAAGAGTTACAGCCGGACGTTACAACCCCCGGCCGTCATTGCGGCGGGCATTCCACATCGCTCACGACGCGCGGGGGCTCGCGCCCAGTTCCAGCTTCCACGCGAGGCTGACTCTGGCTGGCTGCGGACGTCCCGCCGAGGAGCTCGGCCTATTTTTAGGCGACCGACGGAACATTGGCCGCTTCTTCTTCTCGGAGCACTTCCTTCCCTTCTCTGCGCCGCGGGCCGCTTTATTTTTCTCCGGTCCCCTCTTTCCCCTGGGCGCCCTTCGGAGTGTTTATAACTTTTGCAGGCGCACCAGCAGAACATTTCGCTGGGCCCCGCGAAAGCAACCAATATGGCGCACAGAGCGAGGTTGCGCTGGTTGCGCTCCGGAGGCTATTGGGGTCCATTGCGGCAAAACCCCTCCGGAGCCCGAGGGTTGCGACAGCACGCTGATCCGTCGCTCGATTGATTGTCGCCCCCCGTCTCGACGGGAGCGACGGGTGCACATGTGACCCGTTCGGGCAGTCATACATTTCTGATCTCCTTGATGGATTAACTTTCTGTGGAAATCAAGAGGTGATCATCTTTCGGACCTCATCCGAGATTTGGGGATCTATATCGTCTTATCTTTTCGCATTACGCGTCTTCGCTGTGGTGGTGCGGCGGGTGCGGAGGCCCGGTGACTCGAATTGGTGCGACCATTGAGGCTTCGAAAAGATAGGCGTATCGAAAGCGGATATACTCCGGAGCCAAGTCCGGCAGCGTCATGGGCTGCTGCGCTTCAGCTCTTCACTCCGGTTCCTATGTCACTCGAGAAGGCACCGGCTGCGGTGAGTTACACCGTTTCGCGCGCTTTTATCCAGCTCCTATATTTGTCGAGCTCTATGGTGGCGGCGAGACGTTGTTTATTGTTTCTCCGTGGTCATAACGACTGCTCTTTCTTTAAAGCTTTAAAGAAAACCGTTTATTGATATTTTTCTTTTCTTTTCCCCGCCCGTTTTAGTTGTTAGGACGGTGCGTGTGCATGCTTGCTTCGAAACCTCGTTTATTGCTCGTTTAGCCTCGGGTTCTGTCTGTGCATCCCGAATGGGAAGGGTGCCAGCGCCGACTTGTGGGACCGTGAAACAAAGCCTCAACAAACAGATCGTCTTAGCGGCAAACTGTCCGCACATTTATTTCCATAGGAAAAGAGCAGACATCCCGGGATCGTGACCATGTTTTACGCGACCGAATGGAGACGCTTCGCTCGAGCATTCTGCAACAACACGGTTTATTCAGGGGGTAATGGAACAAAGCGCCACGTCACATCTTTGAAGATGTTTCGAACTTGATTAAGGACGAACGCGTGGCCCAAACAGCAAGCAGTACAAATGTTATCTAACATCCACGACAGTGCTACTGGAGCCGCAAAAAATGGTAGACCGAGGTACGTACCACTTTCTGTGGACGTACGATTGAAAACAGGCCCTCGTAGCGAAAGGAAGATGAATGTATCTCGTATCGTTGATAAATGCGGACAAAACAATTCAAATCTGCTCTTCTCAGACAAGGAAGGAGGTTTTGTTGTGGAAACTAGAGCTGTCTATCTTGATAACGAATATCACTGCCGCGAAATGTGTTGAACTGGAGATGTTTTTCACTGCAAAAACTCACAAGGAAAGTTGCCCATTTCGTGTAGTTGTAACAGAAAAGGGACCATGGCAGGGAGCAATATGTCTCCATTTCTTATACTCCACCTGAACAACCTTAAATTGAATGATCCTTTCGTGATTCCCGATTCAGAGACATTGATACGTCTCAAACAAAACGCCATGCCGGTCAGGTTTGGGCTTTCTCTTGAGGTGGCGGACTTGTTCTGCCCCCCCCCCCCCTCCCCCCTTCACACACACACACACACACAAATGTTTGAGGCGGTCAGCGACTACATCAAGGCTGAATGGAACTGTATCCTTTCCAACCCAAAGGGGTATATCGGTGGACTCATTCTCCTGACCGTCACAATAGTCACGTTCAACAATGTACCTCCAAGCGAAAGAAATATGCAAAGGCGTTGCACCTGTACTGTACTTGCGATATATTCTTATCCAAATGTGACTGGAACATACACCTGATGATTCCCACAAACCTGGTGTCACGTGTGTTCAGATACGCTGATGACTATCTTGTCCTACCGCATGAGCGACCTGAACAAAACGACTCGTCAACAATAAACAACATCCGCGCTACTTTCGTGGCACAATCGCAACGACTAAAGGTTACCCACGAACTGCCAACTACCTACAAGCTCTAATTTCTAGATCTCCAGCTGTCCTTTGAACTTTACATCCTTTAACTTTAACTTTACATGTTAAACATATATTCACAACAACCCCCCCCCCCCAAAAAAAAAAAAAAAAGAGAGGCTTTTTTATTTTTTTTTATTTGGGTTATTCGAAGACAATCAAAAGCGGAATTGTGTAAAGCTGCTTCGGCGCGGTCTTGCAAAACTTATGCGAACACACAGCCAAGAAGAGTCTTGAGGCACCAGCTAACTATACGACTACAGGAATCTGGATATACCAGTTATTCATTGTTTGATGTAGCAGAATGCTTGTCCACTCAAAATAGACGAAGAAAAAGAAGTTGTGATAGGGGGCGCCGGCCTGGCAGTGATATGATACCCTACCACCACAAAGTTTCTCACAACTTGAAGCGGTAGCCTCGAAATAGGACATTCAGGTGGTACTATCAGCACTGGACATACTTGTCCTAAGATCAACTCACTAAATGAACGTCATGATCAAGGATCTTTATTTCACCCAAAATAAAGTCATATATATATATATATATATATATATATATATATATATATATATATATATAGGAAAGTAAACGTACCTCGAAGCTTTTCGTGGAGTTTTATTACATATAGGTCGACGTTTCGGCCTGAGCCAGACCTTTTTCGAGACTGGTACATGAGATGTCAGATTGACGCTCCTTGACTACGTCACGTGGTATTCCAAACATCTGGTTTCTCTCAAGAGTTGACGGTGGGGGAGGGAGGAGGAGGTGGGGGTGGGAGGAGGAGGGGCAGCCACAAGAACAGCAGGCGCCAAACTCTCGCAAAAAAAAAAAAAAAAAAAAAAAAAACAACAACAACAACAGTTTTCGGGAAAAATGCCTCGAGCGGTGTCCGAGCAGTGCACCAGCCGCCCCCTCTGTCCGTGAAAAAACACACATATACATGTCCCCTCCTCACGTAATGAACTTCAAGAAAGGGAAGACGAGGGGTCGTTCTGGACTTCCCCGCCGAAAGAGGGAAAATGAACGAAAAAGAAAACGGTTGTAGCTTCTGAGAAAACTTGCCCTAAGCGGTGTACGAGTGGTGCACGAGCCGCCTCCTCAATGCGAAAAAAAAAAAAACAAAAAAACATACATATCTTTTTTTAATTTCCCTTTCCCTCCCTTTTCACATAATAAACTTCAAGACGGGGAAGGCGAGGGGAGGTTGTAGACTTTAAAGCCGATGTGACTGCTTAAGATGTGTTAACTGCGTGCATGAACGTCATTATTCCAGGGTGTTCATTGATCCCAGCTTTAATAGTGTTGAACTTGTAAATTAAATAGGACTCCCTCTGCTCGCGATCCCGGTTAGTTTTAAAACCAGATTGTAGAAATGTCACCTCAAGCTTATCGAATGAGTGTCCGGAAATACTCATGTGTTTTGAGAAGGGGATACTTGGGCGGGATCTTACATGGGACCTATGATTATTGAATCTTAAGCGGAAAGGTGTCATCGTCTGACCCACGTACTGCTTATGGCATTTGCCACATTCCAATAGGTATACGACGTTACTTGTATCGCAGTTTAAGTTCCCGTAAATTTTGTAGGTAAATTTGGAATTTGTACTCTCTGCGCTTTCTCTGGGAGTCACGTGCTTACATACCTCGCAGCCCTTCTTACCGCATGGCCGACTCCCAGTGCTCTTAGAGATAGTTGTTTTTGACTTAACTATCTCGTCCTTAAGATTACGCGATCGTCGATACACCACTCGGGGAACGGTTGTAAAAACATTTTTTTAGGCGTTCACTCTGCTGTACGATGTTGAAATGTTTTTTTTTTAAAATATGTAACTATCAGGACACCGAGCCATACATGTCAGGGACTGTAACTGCTTTACTATGTTTAAACGAACTAAATTCCTTATTTGCTTCAAGAAAGCCAGAGAGCTCAATGAGGCAAAAACTATAATCGATCAAGGAGACACGTGCGTTAGCACATCTCTCTAGCACTGTCCGAGAAAGAGATGTGGTACTTCCAACCTTTTTCTTAACCCGGCCCCAGAGCCGTGTATACAGAGTTTGGTCAATGGGAGGCGCGGGCAGAGCCATGGCGTGCACCAGACGCAGAAAGTGGGCTTGACATGATTTCTTGGCCAACCAGAAACCTAAAAGAATCCCCTAGCGGTGGTAGCGAGAGACTGTTTTAATCAAAGGTAAATGTTGGTGTAAGGTTTTAATAAGCGCCTAAGAGTGAAGTGTAGTAACTCTTCGTAGTTGAAAATAGGGTGCACGTGATGTTTTGATCATGATCATGCAGAAAGATGTAAGGAACGAATGCGCCGCTCAACTGTGTTATGCTCGGACAGAGTGTGACCGCTCGTACGGCAGATTCCCGGTCCTCGGCGCTTGGCGTAAGGATTATGTTGAGCATTTCGCTAGTCGCACTCTTCCACCATGATTTTGGGTGACCTCGATTGAAACCTCACGTGCACCATATTTTCAGTCACCGAGAGTTACTCCGACGCACTTATCAAGTTTGTTTCTCGCGACCACCGCCAGGGTATTATTTTCGGCTTCTGGTTGGCCACATTCGAATTCGTGAAGACGCCTTGGAACACGCCCAGCCCGCTTTCGGCCAATGGCGCCTCCTCATCTGTCTTCTATACTTTCCGACGAATGGCCAAACTCTCTACATATACGGCTCTGCCCGGCCCCTTTTCTCATCCTCTATTATTTTTTTTTCTATTTCTTTCATTGTTTCCTTTTAAAATATTTTTCTCTTGATTTTTTTTGTGCGTGTGTGTCATTTAGTTTATCGGGGCATCTTTCAATCTAACATTTCCCCCCCCCCCCCCAAAAAAAAAAGAAAAAGAAACACCCTCGAGACGTGGGGAAAAATCTTTTTTTCAGGGTTTTGTTTTAAAAGTTTAACCATCATCAGCTAGCTTGCGCCCTAACTTTTTGTTCTCTAAACAATCTTTATTTTCTTCTTTGAATCAAAACATTCCTCACTTCCTTCTTGCCTTTCTCTTTTAATACATTAAACACTGAGTTATTAATAGTAGTGCTTAATATCTTATTCGTTTCTTCGTCTTGTCCTTTGCTTTAATTGTTTTCACGACATTCGGTTTTAGCTTCGTTGCGAGGCCCTGCCCTCTGCGCACAGTGTGTGCGCAGAGTGACTACGCATGCGCAGTAAGACGCGCCAAACGGGGGACCCAAAGCGCGGGGGCCCCCGATTCGAAAACTCTCTATTGATGCTGTTTGTGCGGTCGAGTATCACTACTGCGTGGCGCACGTTAAATACCCCAGGTTAGCGGTTGTACCGCACTGGCTAAATTGCTCATCTGTATACAGCTGAGGCGCCAGACGCCCACTGAGGCAGACTAACTTCCGGCTGTATAAACATACACGCAACACTTTTGATGCTGTTTCACTCCCCTCATACCGTCGAAGTGTCTCAGCCCGGCGATGTATGCGGAAATAATAAGTTTTCAGGGACTAGTGCTGTGCTCAATACGAAAAATTCCCTAGGAAAAACGGATGTGGAGGAAATTGTAAAATTTTAGTTTTTGCATGCGCTTTTAGTCTTGCCTTATTACTACCGTCGGAAATATTACGCTTCTTCATTATTAAGGGGGGGGGGGGGGGCAGGGCACAATTTAAACTTATATATATATATATATATATATATATATATATTTAAACGAATTATAAGATTTAGTGTAAACAATGCCTGACCTATGAATAAATACGTATACGTTCCTGAGTAATTCTTTATACATTTTTGATTGTATTATTGCCATTCATAATTATTCGGGTGATCATTACAGTTTATGCGGTTGTTTGGTGAGAACTTTTGAGAGACGGCGGATGGAACGAGTGCCCCAGAATGTTGGGGATGTTTGGGGCTTCTATACTTTTACATTAATCGTTTTTCTTGAGACATTCTCGCGTCAGTATTCCATTTAGATCGCGCTTCAGCAATTCTTCTTCGAATTGTCGTAGACACCCAAAGAACTATTTTCCGGTCCTCTGTTTCTTGTTGGAAGCAGAGTGCGCGTGTATGAATCGCGTACAAGGTCTGATATATCTGTCGGGCGGTTTTCCTTGGATTCTAACAGGCGAGTCGGGATCGGGCTTTCAGATTTTTACGAAATATATGTTAAAGTCCGGTCCCTAAAATGAAAGCAACCTCTTTTTTAATTATTCGGAGTCTTGCAGTTTTTACAAAAAGCTGCGTGGTGGGCGTGGTTTTTCTTTAAATTTCGCCCTCTTTTACGAAAGAAAAAAAAAATGATTCACTGGAGATTGCTAACCATGGAAAATTTTAGATGTCGCGAGAGGCTATGTTTATACAATATATCTACCTATATGTTTAAAAGAGAAAAAAAAAGCAACAAATGTTACTTTTACCGATTTCAGAAAAAGGCGATCGACATTCAACTCAGTCTATTTTCCACCGTCCGACACTATACACATGGTTGTGGATACAAACTTCCCCTGGGTACCCGTCTCAATGACGGCAGCCAAGCAGCAGTGTTGTGTATATATAGTCGAAAGAAAAATAAAGCACACCACCGTAGAGTTGTGGAAGACACAGCTCAGTAGTACAGATATGTGAAAATATATTTACATGGTTCTAAACATTTCACGACCTTCGCTGTACTCGCGAGCGAAGCCGATAAAATGAACAATCTGACAAGTGTTTAATCGAAACAGAGCGTTGACGTCTCTCCGGAGTTTTGACAAGGCGTTGGTATACCACCCAACCCTCCCAGGATTTTTTTTTTTTTTTTTTTGAGGGGCGAAGTTTCATAGGGTCTAGCCTTGTCCGTCCATCCGTCCGGCGTCCGTGCTCACAAAAAAAAAAAAAAAAAAGAAGAAAAAAAAAAAACTGTTTGCGCAGTCGACAGGATTCGAACCTGTGCGGGGAGACCCCAATGGATTTCTAGTCCATCGCCTTAACCACTCGGCCACGACTGCGGGATGAGCAGGGGGCTCTGAGATGTGGTAGTGACTCAAGAGCTGGGTATGTCATGGAAAAAATGTTGCATGTAGCTGCTCAACGTCTATACAGGAGAGGGCGCTGCGGTCAAATGCGTATATAATCGCGTTAAACTTTGAATGCATTGGCTCTGCATTTCACCGACCATAAAGCAGTAATAATGAAGTCGAAACGCAACCCGGAACTCAGCACTACTTATGATCAATAAAAAAAAAAATCAGCACTATCAGCACTACCTATGAACAATAAAATCAGTATCATCAGCACCACCAGAGCTTCGCCCCAATCAACATCATTCACCACGTGGAGATGCGGTCATTTTTTTTTTTTGTAACTGAAATATATATTATTTGCGGTTAGGCCAGCTTATGCGTATTATTAATATTCCCATACGTTCTTAATTTACACTTAAAACCTATATCTATGCGCGTTAAGCGGTATTCACACCGGGGAGAAATCCGTGGAGGGATATGCGTGACGTCGACAGCGGGCGCAATTTCCTCCCCAGCTTCGCCGTTCCCTCCGACGAGGTGCCGGGTGGAGAGATGGGAGCGTTTACAGTCCAATGTAGCGGTTTCTACACTCACCACGGCAGACGAATTTAGCGAGCTCTACATTTGACACCAAATACTTTAACGACAAAATATTACTGAATACAAACTGCTCGCCATCAAACCAGACAGACTTGTACACGTTACGAAAAAAAAAAAAAAAAGAAGTAAGGAATTACATTCACAATTACTCGATGTTAAAATGTAACCAATTACTGTTACACCGTTGGGTCAAAAAGTAATCCGTTACTTTGGCGGCGTTACTTTAAATTTACGTCCTAGGGTAAAACAAAAAAAAAATCAAATGTCAATTTACAGTACGAAAGGCATGTAGCACACGGGTCGGCCTTTGCTAGCTGAGTGTTCTTCAGCTAGATGCCAGGTGAGGCAACGGTAGCGCAGCTTCCCTCCACTGCGACAGCCAACGAGTCAAGTCGGGAATCTATTTAACATTTTTATTGAGAAAAAAAAGGTTGACGCTAGCTATTGCTTATTTTATTTTTTATTATCGGATTTAAGGAGACTGAAAAAAAAAAAAAAAACGCGAGCTGTTCCTTGTCAAAATACGCGTTCTACCGACGACGTGCCCTAATAATAACGTGCCCTAGAACCAAACATTACCATTTTTATCTAGGTCACAAAAAGCTGACGCACGAAAAGGGTGAAAGGAATGGGGGAAACCTGGAGCTTCTAGAGGCATAGGTGAAAAACATCACAAAATTGAATAAACATTCGTATTTCCAAAATATGAGAGGTGTTCTATTATTCTTTGAACAGCATGCCAGTTACTCCTACATCGTTTTCCAACACCTTCTAGGTAAGAAAGCCTAAGTGCTGAATTGACCTTTTCACCCTCCGTCGCATGGGCGCTGCCATCTTGGAATCACGTGACGCGGCCGCCATGGTGGCTTCAAATCGACGCTCCGCTCTTCCCTCCGCGCCTTGGTGAAAACGTTGTATTCGTGTTTTTGTTTTTTCCTCGCGTTTTACCGCTATTTTTTGTCTCGCTTCGGGAACTGTCGTCTGATACTTATTTTTGCTACCTAACTACGTGCCATCATTATGTGCGCAACTTCCGAACTTTATTTTACAACAGTGTAGGACTATTTACACCGTCGGCGTACCGGATACGTTTGAGGAAAGGAATCAGCGTTAGCATTGGCGCACATTGAGTATGTAAATGACTAAGACACACAAAGGTTGAGAGGTCAATTATTTATGACAGCGGAACTTTGCTTAAGTGATAGTGGCTAAGTGTTAGTGCCACAGTAAGAAGCGCAAGGTATATTTACGATCACGTTTTTATTGTCTTAATGAAGAAGGCAAATATAGTAAACGCAAGTAGTCACTATGCGCGTTTCTTGAAAGCATCGTTCTCTGCCTTCATAACAAATTCAAAACAGTTGCTTTTGAATGTATGGGATAATCATTTTTGCGATATGAACATTCGCTTGATCTGTTTAGTTATGAATTTAAAGAAACTATACATTGCTCTCGGTCTCATGTCTGCTCTCGTTAAATTTTATTGAGATATCTAATTAAATGAATTTATTTAGACACACAGGGTTGGCTCCGAGAATGAAAACCTTGTCAAAGACAGCTTGTGAGTGCCTGACAAAAGCGCCCGAGGCACGCAATATGTGACGCCGAAACTAAGCCGTCTGCATGGAAATCACTCGAGTGGAGCGTTGTCGAGGCCAGTGTTCAAACCAATAAAGATCTGTCTACACAAATCCATAAAGTGGTTCCTGGCATTTCACTTGAGCCAAGCTTTTTGCGGGTCAATTCTCTCCCGCTATTTAATTTTATTTCGCAAATTGTATACGGAAGACAGCCGTTAGACTTCAATTGATGGGTTTGTCCCTTGTCTCACATTTATAATACGTTGAAAGTAAATGTCCGTATAACAAATACTTTCCCAACGTCAAAATTCTAAATGTTGCTAATGAATACTTTAGTAGGGCTGATAGTTGAAGACATTTCCTACTCGACCCAGGATAGGCCATCAAAACATCTCTTGAGTACTTATATTTCTTTAAAGAAACCGATGGAGACAATATCGCTTCTTTTTTGCATTCCAGGCGTCATTACACGGCGGTTTCCCGGTCGTCAATTTTCACAAAACTTGAGCGTCCTGGAAAACAGAACAGTGAGCAAGAACTAAGCTTGCGAGTTCATCTGTTCTCTGTGATTCAGCACGTAGTTAGTCAGGCCGTCGGCCTGCTTTTTCACTGTGCCTCCAAGCATTAGTCTCTTCATTAGTTTATTTTTATGGAAATTAGTATCAGCGGGCACGTCCAGGACGGTTGTAGACATCCATAGTCCTCCCCCGGAAACATTTCAGTCGTTTCGTCGCCGAACCTGGCGGAACGAAGAACATGATCAGATGAGGTGTTCGTAAAAAAGTCCAGAATTTAGGCTCGTCACTACGTCGTCGTTCTCACGGTGGCCCATTACGACTGTTTTATTGGTTCTGTACCACAAGGGATACGTTTATATCACGTAACTAAGCGAAAACGACGTAACGAAACGAAAGCAAAACGAAAACGAGCCCGATGAAACCGAAACCAACCAAACTGAAGCCACCTTCTGGCACCGCGTGTGTCAGCGCCCTCTCTCCACCGGTAGGTAACTACTGAGATGAAAAGGTCTATAAGAGGCGACCGTAGGGCGCAGATTGGACGTGTTGGAAATGTTGATTTCCCCTTGTCAATGCGGAAACTAATAACTCAAGCGATGCTATGCTGACGAATCGTTACAATAAGCGTGCGCAATTAAAAAAATAAATACTTAATATATAAACATAAATTATAGTTTTGAATGGTGTGATCTTTGTATAAAGCACCGACATGCAGTCCTCGGAGGTTTCGCTAGTCCTTATTGTTCGTGATCTGTTCGGGCGGGTTGACAAGTTCCGTTGAGTGCGCCTGTCGCCGTGCACCGCTGCACTGTGGAGAAGCAAACCCGGCGGAGTGGGTTTTGCCATTTTTCCACAGTGGGAGAGTGCAAGCGCACGCGCCAGATATCGAAAAAAAAAGAAGGGAAAGAGAAGACAATGATGAATGTTGCTGTGACAACCCTACCCTGTTAAAAAACGAAGAAAAAAAAAACAACTAGCAAAATATATATATATATATTTTTTTTTTTTTTTTTGCGGCTGCCTTACATGATAGATAGTTGTGTACTGACGAGTTCTGTGCATCGTTGGTCAGGATTTCCTTTCAAATTAGGGATTTAAGGAGGGATACTTGGGCATAGTGAGAGGAGTTACGAAGAACCTTGATTATGTACAGTTAAGCTGTACCACAAGTTAGATTTTTTTTTATATGTGAATTCGTTAGCTTAGTTATCGCCTCTAGATAAACCTCCAACTGTTTCGAGGCACAGACTGCTAAAGATAAACGGCAGTTTGATACTTTAGACCCATGTTGCGGATAAAAAAAAACAGGACGCGGGATGGCCAAAAAAACGTGCTTTTCGTGTAAGGCTCGTCAAATTATGAGGCGCTAGAGAAATGCGGCCTTCTGCGTTAAGTCCTTATTTCGAACTCTTTTTGTTCGCCTTCCGCCCATTGAAAAGCATGCGGGAAGGGCCTTCGAACGCACCTGGTATCGCTGCGCCGCAGCGTTCTTCCGCACGTCTGCTTTCATAGAGTTATTACAATAAACGCTAGAGGCTCAGCAGGCGCTAGTGTGCTGTTGCATTTTGAAGCAGACAGCAAGCAGTCAGAAATTGACTTCCGGTAATGCATTTCTATGGGAAAAAGCGAGTACATTTTCTCTCTGCACTCGATTATAAGAGCAAATATCACGAATAATTTGCACGTACTAGGCACATTGGAACATTTCTCAGTCACGCAGACGAAATAATTGGTCAGTTACAGCATTTTTATTTGAAATTCGTGGCATGAAAAACGGTGTTAAAACCGCTTCGTACGTGTATTTATGTGCACTGTCGGACACTGTTAGCGCGAACACGGCGTCGACGCTTTCCAGCATGGGGGATATACGTGCCAAACGAATGAAGGACATGTGAAAAACCAAGAGAGACGGCAAGAACTACGCAGTAACACTGGATAAGTAACTCCTTGTGCACGTAGACGATCAAAATAAATTGAAAGTCACGTAATATAGTCCGATTTGCAATAAATAAGTTCTGCTTTATTCTTTCTGCTCATGAATATGTGCAAAGATGCCTATTCAAATCATCAACCGCACGCTTCAAATCTTTGCAAATAGAGAGAAGTCAGAGAACATGTGCCCGATAAAAACTGCCCGACATAGGAAATAATAAAAAAGCACACCTTTCGCAGTCCACGTACTTTATTTCTTACATTCGAATGTTTTAATTTTAACCGATCGCAAAGATGCACAACGGAGTCATTTTCATTGAGACAGGACGGGCATATTAGCAATATATAAGCGCCACCGCAATTTTGAACACACTCTACATTCTTTTCGATCGTTAGTTTGCTTAGGATCGTCGCTCGTTTTCACATACCTCCCTTGAAACAGAGGTTTTGGGCCTGAAATAGAGCGAAGTTTAACATCGTTCAGTGGTAAAGAAAAATGCTGTAACTAAAGCAATTACACTTTCACAGTACCGAAAAAGGTACATACTATCCGGTACAACCGAAATGACAAAAGTTATTCATGTTATTTTCCGGCGAAGAGACAAAATTCACGCGTGTTTTCCCATAGGAATACACAGGGAGGCTGGAAATGTAGACTGCATGCTGTCTGCTTCAATTTGCAACCGGAAGTCCCGTAGACACTAGCGCCAGCTGAGCCTCTAGCGTTTATTGTAATAACTCTGTGTCTGCTTTCCTCGCCGTCACCATGGCAACGAACGCCGAATGAATGGAAGCACGCACGGTACCGCCGCGTGAAGCCAGCATCGAGCACCGGCGGAGGCGGTTGATCTGCCATACCGCGTTCGGCTTTGGCTATAGCAGACGGCGTTCGTAAAATGGCGTCAGCTGTTGCTGGCTTCACGCGGCGGTACCGTGCGTGCTTCCATTCATTCGGCGTTCGTTGCCATGGTGACTGCGAGGAAAGCAGACGTGCGGAAGAACGCTGCGGCCGCAGCGATACCAGGTGCGTTCGAAGGCCCTTCCCGCATGCTTTTCAATGGGCGGAAGGCGAACAAAAAGAGTTCGAAATAAGGACTTAACGCAGAAGGCTGAATTTCTCCAGCGCCTCATAATTTGACGAGCCTTACACGAAAAGCATGTTTTTTGGCCATCCCGCGTCCTGTTCAGATGAGGTGTTCGTAAAAAAGTCCAGAATTTAGGCTCGTCACTACGTCGTCGTTCTCACGGTGGCCCATTACGACTGTTTTATTGGTTCTGTACCACAAGGGATACGTTTATATCACGTAACTAAGCGAAAACGACGTAACGAAACGAAAGCAAAACGAAAACGAGCCCGATGAAACCGAAACCAACCAAACTGAAGCCACCTTCTGGCACCGCGTGTGTCAGCGCCCTCTCTCCACCGGTAGGTAACTACTGGGATGAAATGGTCTATAAGAGGCGACCGTAGGGCGCAGATTGGACGTGTTGGAAATGTTGATTTCCCCTTGTCAATGCGGAAACTAATAACTCAAGCGATGCTATGCTGACGAATCGTTACAATAAGCGTGCGCAATTAAAACGATAAATACTTATATATATAAATATAAATTATAGTTTTGAATGGTGTGATTTTTGTATAAAGCACCGACATGCAGTCCTCGGAGGTTTCGCTAGTCCTTATTGTTCGTGATCTGTTCGGGCGGGTTGACAAGTTCCGTTGAGTGCGCCTGTCGCCGTGCACCGCTGCACTGTGGAGAAGCAAACCCGGCGGAGTGGGTTTTGCCATTTTCCCACAGTGGGAGAGTGCAAGCGCACGCGCCAGATATCGAAAAAAAAAAGAAGGGAAAGAGAAGACAATGATGAATGTTGCTGTGACAACCCTACCCTGTTAAAAAACGAAGAAAAAAAAAACAACTAGCAAAATATATATATTTTTTTTTTTGCGGCTGCCTTACATGATAGATAGTTGTGAACTGACGAGTTCTGTGCATCGTTGGTCAGGATTTCCTTTCAAATTAGGGATTTAAGGAGGGATACTTGGGCATAGTGAGAGGAGTTACGAAGAACCTTGATTATGTGCAGTTAAGCTGTACCACAAGTTAGATTTTTGTTTATATGTGAATTCGTTAGCTTAGTTATCGCCTCTAGATAAACCTCCAACTGTTTCGAGGCACAGTCTGCTAAAGAGAAACTTTAGCAGTGCAATAAAAGCTAGCGGGGTCTCTTTTTTCTTTATGTAGTCCGTTTTATTGTTTACACGACGGATTTTCGTTGTCATAAAACTATGCGTTTTAAATGCTACGCTTAACTAAATTATAAAAGATGTTTTTTAACATGTAAATTCAGAATTGATGTTTATTACAACCTTTCAAAACCTAAATAAAAAGTTCAATCGAGTCTTTTAAATGCGGCTGTTGGAATAAGCTTTCTAAAAAAACACACACTCACACAAGAAAACAATGGCTTTTGCCACGCCCTTTTTGTTGTCATGTCCTGTGCTTTTCATCCTAACATAAAAACCGCAGGGCGTGTCTTTCCAACGCCCCGCCTCCAGCACGCGACCCTCCGCCGTGCTTTGGTTACGAGCTCTTGCTCGAAGTGCGCGGGATGCCGAAGCGCCCCCGCGCAGAGGCGGGACATGCAACTGAAGCTCCTCTCTGCCGTTCTCACCTTTCGCTCGACGCTATGCTAAGAAGTGGTTGCATTGAGGGGGGGGGGGGGGGGAGGGAGGTTAAGCATTGTTTTTTTAGTTTTACGAGCCAACACACGAGTCTTAAATTAGTACTCGCAGAGGAATGACTCAGTATGAAGTGTATGCTTGTGCTCCGAAATATATCTCTCTCTCTTGAACTGAACTTGTGGCGGCTTCAAAAACTGCTCCAAAATGACTCGGAGTAATCACATAACTGAAATGGTCTACTCTGGTACTTTGTTGGGCCAGCCTTGCAGTAATGCCATGTTTTCTAAACACATGTGTCCATACACCGTTTACAAACAGTATATTGAGAGCAGTTATGGCTAATAATGTTCCAGTTTTTTTTGTTTTAAAGATCAGGATGTGTTCTGGCACGTACGTTTTATTTTGTTTGCTTTGAACTGCTTTAATTTGTGCTTGCTTGTACTTAGGTAACGATGGCACCGATAAGCACAATTTTTTATTCTTTCCGGAACGCCTGGGCAGTTTTACTTTTGCCACTAAGTTTATGATTTTGAATTTTCTTGAGTTCTCCCACGCCCGCTGGTTCTCCTAACCCGTACTTTTTTTTCCCCTTTTTTTGTTTTGCAGGTCCTGTGCCTTCCGACAGTCTCGACGCTCCCCCTCAACCCGGCCAAGTTAAGTCGGTAAGTGAATTGGTCGTGCTTAAACTAAATTAAACTACTTTTTAGGTTCTTAAGTGCAGTCCATACTTTGGTTCAGCAAATAAATGTGGCATCAGCAAGATAATACAGTTGTCAGCTCAACTGCGCCTCGATCTGGCCGACCGCGCTCGCTCTGCTGAAATGTGAGCGCAGGACTCGGAGCACCGTTAGCTTACTGATGATGCGGGGCGCTGCCACGCTGCTTTTTCGTCCCGGATCCTTTGCCCTTCGAACGCCTGCAAAGCCGTTCCAGCCACATTTTATCATATAAAGTGTGCCCTCCACTGTGGAATAAACCTATGGTAATCGCTGAACACGTGATCTAGGATATCGTGTTCATAATAATACAGAGAAAAAACCAAAATTAATTTATTTTATGTGATCAATATAAATTATGTTCTCTACAAAATAACTTTAAAAAAGAGAAAGTTCTTCAATTAATGTTTTGAACTCATAAAAGCGCCCTCTTTCTAGGTATGGGGGAACTAACTTCTTTTTTAATGTTTCGGTTTTGTTCTTTCCTTTTTAAAGATGGCGGCTCCCATAGTATTTTGGTTTGCTTTGGTTCTCGCGCTCGCCGACATTTCGCTTCGCTTTCTTCCGATGTGCCCATCACTGGACAACAACCACAGCTGATCAAAAGAAGATAACCTCTTTCACGCAGACAACAGTTCATTTCAACTGTGCATGAAATAAATAGCGCAAAAACGATGCAAAAAGCGCATGCATCGATGCGATTAATTGTCGAGCAGTTTCCGCAAAATGCACGGTGATACAAACAGCTTGGGTGTGTGCAGAGTTTTAGTACATCGTTCCGAGGACGCCGATAATAGGGAATTTTCGTAGATCGCGTTTCCCCCTCCGCTAAGCCCCCCGCAACGAGGAAGCCGCTACTGCGCCTGCGCGCCGATGGCCTTGACTCTAGAGTTACGGATGTCGTAGCGGGTTGCGGAGAGCGTTGCGGGACGACGAAAACGATCTACGAAAAAGTTCCTATTGGTACTTGGTACTCCGCAGCCGCTTTTACGCA
Organism: Ixodes persulcatus; assembly: GCA_013358835.2. Lineage (NCBI taxonomy): Eukaryota > Metazoa > Arthropoda > Arachnida > Ixodida > Ixodidae > Ixodes > Ixodes persulcatus. The sequence goes on from JABSTQ010009335.1 coordinate 245,757, forward strand.
TGCATCGTATCAGTCATCGGGGGTATCAAAACGATCTACTAAAACTTTAGGGGAAACCGTCGATCAATGAGTACAGTGAATACAGGGAAATGTATTTCAAGACAGTCAGTATCTCGTACAACCATTTGTCCGTTTGCAAATGATTACAATGCTGCACATAACTACGAAGCTTACAAAAAAGGTGGTTCTTCGAGAACAGTAAACAGCCTTATATGGCGAAGAATACAGCTGTGTCTATGAGGCGCGTTAGACCTGTCCCGTCAGTTTCGTGGGATAACCGTCCGACGCACCTAGTCAGATTTCAGTCGATTTCCTTAGGACAATGTCTGGAGGTTTATTTATTTATTCAAAATACCTCAAAGGCTTATTCGGATGCGTCGGTCAGTTTCAAATGTGTTCAGTTAATTTTCTTAGAGGAAGCCTCCGCCCACACAATATTAGCTACAGCACTCGCCCTTGAGCTCTGTGGTCCCCTTTGAGAAGACGACAGATTAATGAAGACCCTTTTTCTAAGCTCAAGGAGGGGATGGCCTTGCTCTTGTCTACTGGCTAACGCAACATGGTGGTAGTGACCGGTTATTGCCATTAATCTTCACGTGATTTCCGAAGGAAGTCTATTAGGCTGACAACAGCAAAGCCACAGCAACAGCTCCAGTGTTCAGGAGCCCGACGTTAAAATTTCCGTGACTGTTCCACTCTTCACATGCCGAATGATGAGACTACTTGAACATAGCAGAAGATGAACAAAGTCCTCCTAACAGTTTGTAACCGGGCTCGACTGCATAAGATACCTGCAATGACTTCATGTCAGGGGTGTCCTAAAATTCCCTTTCTGTCGAATGACTGCAAAGGGTGTTCGATACTGTTTGTCATGAGAAATGCGAAACCCTCAACCCGCAGTTTTCCCTACACATGCACAATGGCAGCTATTGCGATTGCCAAACCATTCGAGCAGAGACAATGGCCTATGCTTTCACACCACAATGAGGAGGTTCTAAGACCTCAAAAGGTTCAGCTTTGTTTGCTAGTCATAACCCATGCCAGCCCTTTCAAGTGTACCAATGAGCGAGACTTTAGCATTTCGAGCAGTTCACCCATCTATTTTAGATACTCTGCTGCCAACAAACAGTCAACAAAACCACTCGGCACATTTGCAGCATGCCCAAGCAAGCAGTTCCAGTCTCTGACTTCGAACTTGTACCGCACACATCCACTCTAATTTTGTTTATGACATTCATGCAGCGATCAGTAGGTTTTGACATCATATTGTACAGAATTGCAGCATCTGTCGCATAAAAAAGCTTGATTAGATTTTTTTTTTCTCCACTTCTGATTTGCTTTGGCTTCTGAGCTATGGCATGAACATACTTTGTTATTTGTACTAACCAAGAAAATATGTAAGATATATAAGATGTCAAAAATGTAAGCAGCATTGGCAATTTCAAGAAATGCAGCAGAAATGTGCTCTAATACAGCAAGAACAAGTTTTTCAAGCTGATAGCAAAGATGGCAATGAGGTTCTTGTGAAGTGTGAAATTTCGTTACAGGTTGTGCTGACACTGCTGGCTAAGTAATAAACGAAGTTTTAGAAAATCATACCCCGAGTCTTGCTCGACCGTGGATATACATGTGTATACACAAGGAAACTGGGGGATGAATTTTTGGCACGTTTAGCGGATAGCAGATGCGGTTTGCCGCAGTCTGCAAACTTTGCAACTTGCATCATTCGGCACAGGAGACAGTTGTCACAGGGTAAGGTCTTTTGATGCCAAATCTCCGGATTAGCAACCATAATAATGAGGGACGAGGGTGTTCTTTTCTCACCCAAAGTCAAAACTCTCAAGGCTCGACTAGAAAAGTTTGCATAATGATGGTGTAGGATGGTTTGATGTGTCATACATCTGTTTCAAATCAGGCTTGCTCGAGGGACCACAGGACAGACTCTGGTCCTCTTAGAAAAAATTGTATGCTTCAATGTCAACCTCAATGGGTACTGTTGTACCCTGTTTCGGCATAGCTTCACAAAAAGTGAACACTGAGGGCCCCGCAAGCCAGTCAGGGCAATGAAGCAAAGTACATGACAGCTCCCTATAGGCAGGAGTGTACTCAGACGATACATCGCCATCTCCTCATGCCGCCTGCCAGTGTGTTGTGAGACAGAGTATGGTACTCACGTAGAGTTGCGGGGCTTATAGAAATTAAAAGTCGGCCTATTTCCAGTAGCAGTTCACTTTATGTACTATCGCGGCCAATATGAGCTCCAACACCACGACACATGCATGCGGTACTAACAGAGCCGCCCGTCGCATTTCTCTAGCGTGATGCATGCCGAGGCCAAGACAGCTCTCCTCCTGCACTTGTTGCACCATTCTCCACTTTGTTGTCTACTACCGAGATGGAAGTTGTGAATTGTGGCAGGACTGTTTGGATGGGTACCTGGATCGCCAGGTTTTCTCTAAGCTCCCGCTCCAATTGGAAAGGGTGCACCGACGCAGCTGCGACGAGTAGGCGGTTCTCCTCGTTCCTTGTTGCTCGGGAACACCTTTCGTGTGGTGCATCACTAAGTTGACTTTCATCCCTGCAGGCATGAATTATGCAATTCATAATCACTAATGACCTTCTTTACTATTGCCCTTAGCCGATACACTTTATTGCTCAGATATGTGGAGCTCTTCTATCGGCACTTTTGACTGTTTCTAATGTGTCTCTGGCGAATGCAGGAGAGACATATGTATTTAAGCCACTCAACTGTGGACCGATTACTGCGTGATAATAAGTCGGGGCACCATAAAAATTGTTCCGAGAAAGTATGCGGTAGACTTATGCTGTGTCTTGCGTAGGTTTAGTGGTTCGATTAAGCAAAGGGATATTGCCTTTACTTCCTCACTAGCAGATGACATATAGGTGCTGGGTAGCACCACCAGCGCAGGAAGGAACTTCTCTTGGCCAGAGCAGGCATCGCAGTTTTCGGAAAAAAATGTCATGCGGCTCTCATACTGCCGGGCGCCACCCATCATGGCGTTTCAGCTCATATTGGCCGCGATAATAGCAGTGATAACCAGAAAATGTCCATGCTGCCTAAGATGAGGGTGTGTGTGTCTGAGAGCAGACACAACTTCTAGCTTTTCCGGCATACGGTCTCTGTTGTCCTTTTGTGGCCCAGATGACCTCTTGAGTTTTCTCACTTTAACATCCTGGCTTCTGATCGGCCTTCTCTTGGGTGTCAAGCCCTTGCGGCTCGCCTCCACTCCTCGGTAGCTTTCAGTTGTCTTTTACTTATTTGAGGAACCATCACGCTGGAACAAGGAAGTAACAGCGTACAGTGAATGTACAAAAATGCATACACCTTACAGATATAAAATACAAATAATTGCAGACCTCACTGTGCGGCGTGTTTAGCCGGGATAGATGACGTCTAGGGCTCGACCCACGTTGAACGGTGTGTGGCGAGACGTTGCCGTGCTCACAAGGAACCCTTGCAAACAATGGCGTGTGAATCTCAGAAACTGACATTTACGAGGTGCGGTATCTCTATAGAGGTGCCTCTGCATTCAATTTCCTTAGAAGCACACCGGGCTATAAGTCAATTCAGAGGTATGTACACATACCCTGTCAACTTCTTTGCGTGTATGTAAATATTATAATTTATCAATTGACTTTTTATAGCGGTGCGGATTTATTTTTGTTTTTTCTAAGCGCGTAATTTGATGCTATAGCTATCTTTTAATATTATTTGGCAGATTAGCAAAACTCAATTTCGTTTCTGTATAACGGGATTCGCCATGATCTTTTTTTTTCCCCAGTAAAGTGGTGTGAAACCATCGTACCGCGGAAGTTACGCAGATATTATAAAGCGAGAACAAGTAATTGATTAGGTTCGAGTCGCGTCTTCCATTCACGCCGTACAGCGCACGTAACACGCACTAGTCAAGAACGTTAACCGGCTACGCCCGATGTGCACTCCGTTCGAGAAAACATACTCACTTCTGGCCTCGCGCGGAGGGCAGCACAAACATTTTAAATAGTGTTTGCATCCACCGGTAATGAATGAGCAGAATCCCAATTGCTCAAATGAATAGACTTGTCGGCTTCTGCCCGAGGAGGCCCCTTTGGAACAAATTTGCATCGTGATTTGGAAACGCACGTCAAATTAAAACACAAGCGAGAATATAACTGAAAGCAAATGGTCGCCTGGAACTAGATGTTCCCAGAGCGATCACCGACAACGGGATCGCTGAAGTTTAAAAACATGGCTTCTGCACAAGCGGGGCGCAGGGCACTCAACACGTTCGTGAAGGCTAACAGGCCTAATCGTGGCTAACGGCCACTGCTACATTTGTCTTACCATGTAAATTTATGGTTGCGCGGTTATGCAAGCTTTCTAACAATAACTTTAGTATAATTAATGTGTGCTATTGAGTACAGTTTAAATAAATCAATGAACAAAGAAGGAAAAAAAAAAAAAACTATAGTTCGCCATACTGTTCTTCGGAGCGCTGTCAACTCCCGGTTACCGGAAGTGCCCTCGAGTGGGACCACTGCATACTATTTCAGTGTGGTTCAGCGTTCGGCGTACCCTACGCAGCGCCTGTTAACAACCACTCGCGTAACATCGCAACCTTTCTGGCGCCTGTTGGCCGTCCGCGAGTAACGGTGGCTCATCATCTCGACCTGAACGCGAGCATTTTGTGAACCCCTGCGAACATGAACCCCCGCGACGATGAACCGCCGGCACTCGCAGACGGAAGGATGCGATGCTGCGTGGGCGGTAGTTGAAAGGCGCAGTAGGATACGCTGAACGCTGGAACGGCTTTGCAGGCGCTCGAAGGGCAAAGGATTCATAACGACAAAGCAGCATCCTACATCATTCATCAGCAAGCTAACGCTGCTCGAGTGTCCCACCAAGTCCCACGCTCGTATTTCAGCACAGCGAGCACAGTCGGCCAGATCGAGGCGCAGTCGGCTTTTGCATCGCGTCGTTGCTCTGCCTACACTGATGATGACATATGCACTGACATTCGAAACAGCTCTCTCTCTCTCGAGACTGCATGCGGGTCAAATAGACGAGTTTATAGTGGAAAAGAGTCTCGCGACAACAGTAGTACTCACCTCGGCAGCGGCGCAAGCAGTGTCGTTAGGTCCGTCAACACCCCCGTCGAAAACGACGGAATGTGCACAAAAAAACTACATCTAAATAAATACACTTACAAACAATAAAAATACAGTGGAGTATATAAAATATATAATTAAAGCTAAAAAACAAACAAAAAACAACGGAACACTGAGAAGACATAAATGGCGAGGTAAGGCGATCTGTAGGGAGAGCAGCTGCAGAAGTCAGAACGTCATATCCACAATAGACCCTTTCACAAATTCAGTGCCATCTAGTGTCTGAAATAGCAGTTCAAATTGCTGTATGCTAATGGCGGATAAAATCTGGTGCCTTTTCATCAACGGTAGGCGTACGAAAGTTTGGGTGTTTTCCGTTGAACGGTTATTTGTCTATCTGCTTCAGTTTCGATGGTGTCAAGAAACTACCGCTCTGCACAAGGCGCTTATAGTTGAGTAAACCTCTCACTAAAACTAACATTTCATTGTCATGAGCTGTCATGGGGCGTGCTGAAGCAGAGCATTCCAAGGACTTGCATGACAGCCTTAAATGCGTAATGCATATAAGCTTATAAGTCTAGATGCTCAGGCTCCGCATCGGTTTCTGTCTTCAAGTTCTTCCTTCACCAGCCATAGAAAGGCCGCCATTCGCATGTACAGATGATACACACTTAGGTGATGATAGCTACCGAGGTGGCCAGACTGAATTTCTGGAAGGGTCTATTCCTCGGGCGCGCGCTAGGGCACTTGGATAAAACAGCAATAGCTAGGTCTATTTTGTTGTCCGCAAGCACTGCAACAGGCTCTGAGAAAGTCGCATTTCCACTGCAACCGCAGAAGATGGCATCCCCAAGTAAGACATCAACGGAGCACTCACGCGCTTACCTTTCACAACACAGGGCCGCTTGGCGCCATCCAGTCTCCACACGTCTACACAGTTTCTCCACACTAACACGTCACATTCTGTGTTACAACTGCCTTTGCTACGCTAATACGGCAAATGGGGCGACTTTTTTTTTATTTTTACTAATCTAGCAGTATATTGTTTGTTTGTTTTGTAGTATGCATCCACCGACAGTTTATTCACATACAAGTTTGTAACTGGGTTCTAATTTACGCATTTTATAGTTACAAAAATTACCATACACAGTTAATGCGACGAAACACCTCGTTCGAGCTACCGGCGAATTGATGAACCGCTTATATCAACCGCCGTGTAAATGTTTTAATTATTTCTTTGCACAGTTCAGACAAATAGGCATGTTATGAGCATGGTATTTATTAAGACTGCGAGTGGAGCTAGTTGGTTCCTATTCATAATAAAAATGTACAAAAAAAAAAACGAGGACAAGGTGAGTGGCACACAGGACAAAGCGACGCGTCCCTGTACTGTGTGCCACTCATCTTCTTGTCCTCGTTTCTTTTCCGTATAATTTTCTTATGCATCGTATCTACTTCCGTGAAAGTTAGGGGTGTGCGAATATTCGAAATTTCGAATACGAATCGAATATTTTCCTTATTCGATTGGTATTCGATTCGAAAATTGCATATTCGGAAGTTGCCGAACATTTGGCCAAAGCCGAATATTCGGGAAAAACGGCGAATATTCGCACAAACTACGAATATTCAAGCAAGTAACGAATAATCTGCTTGCCACACTTCCCCTATGAATATGTTTATTCACTTAAAAAGGTGTATGATGCTTGCGTTATCGGTCTGCCCCGTTTCTATATATATATGTCCGATGGCAGCAAGACAGGATCAGTCTGGGTTTCTTTTTCCCCAAGCCCTTTGTTGTGTGGCGCTTATATAGTAATATGTGATGTAATTGCGCGTACTATTAATTGATACAATAAAATAAACCTGGAGAGTGAAATATAAATATAAAATAAATCTCGAAAGTATTATCTAATACAAATGTTTAAAAATTAAAAAAAAAGAAGAAAAAGCTAGATGCGAGCAGAGCGTTGCATCGCGATCGACAATAACTCTTGCCACTCCCGCACAGTCAAAACTAGGGATGTCGCGAGCCTGCCCAGGTTCGAGTTCGACTAAGTTCGACTTTTTCGACCTTTCAAAGTGATGCTCGACAAAGGTTCGACTAAAGTTCTACTTTTGTGCGCATGAGCGAAATTTAAAAAAAAAAAAAAAAAACGAAAAGAACTAGTTGATTCACTTGGCGAAGGAAAAGTGCAATATTTGTTGGGTTTATTGGCATCACGAAAGCGCTAAAAGCGCATATTTTTGCTTTTATATGGTGTAAACATTGGTAACTATTTTATAAAATATAAAATAAACTTCTTTCTAAATTATATGTTTTCCAAAATTCTAGATATTCGTGTAGCAGCCGGGCAACACTGTCCGTAAGTCAAACTTTTTCGAACTTTAGTAAAATTTCGCAGGTTTCCCGAAAGGGTCCTTCTACTGGCGGAATTAAAGTCACGGCGCGTAGGGAGCGCTTACTTTTTGAACATGTTGAACAGTTAATCTTCCTACAAAATAACTGTAATGAGTGCATTACTAGAAGCATCTTTAGCCTGCGGCAGCCCAGTAAAATGCAGTAGCATTGATTTATTTTAAAAAAAGCAATGAAACCTACCTCTTGTTTTGCCATTTTTTATTAGAAGACATATATCCGATATTCGATTCAATATTCGAAGCCCGTTTTTTTTTTTGCATTATTCGTATTCGATTCGTATTCGAAAATTTCAATATTCGCACACCCCTAGTGAAAATCGAAAACCCTCAGGCGTTTTGACGGCGATAGTCACCCTTTATCCCACGACTATTTTATTTTGCCTGTCGAAGGTACAGAAAGCTGGGAAAATCGGGATGTCCCGGTAAAAGATACAGGGTGTCCCCGAAAGAAAACAAAAAAAAAAAAAAAACTTAGAGGTTTTTTTTTTACCGCAAAAATAAATTACGCATCACCGAACGCTCCTTCTCCGCCCAAAGGTAGCCCTAGAGGTCACAACCAGATGCCAAAGTTTCAGCGCGAACCGATATTTTATTCAAAAGTTATGAGTGATTTTCTGAAAAAGTCAATGGGAAAATGGTGGCCGATAGAGCTCTCGAATACATGATGCTGTATGGCGCCAGAAACCGAAAAGGGGCGAAAATGGGCCCCATTTTCCCATTGAAATTTTCAGAAAATAACTTATATATCTTTTGAATAAAATATCGGTTCGTGCTGAAACTTTGACATCTGGTTCGGACCTCTAGCGCTATCTTTCGGCGGAGAATGGGCGTTCAACCATGCATGGTTCATTTTCCCAAGAAAAAAAAAATGTATTTTTTTTTTGTCGATACACTACACCGTGGGGTCTTAACATGGCAATCAAAACAAACAGGGGGAGACATAGGCAGCGGACTGTATACAATGGCGCTTGTCTCTTCTCTCATTCGCAGGAAGCTGGCCGGGAGCCGTCTGATGTCCGAGAGGAGTGCAAGCCAGATGTCGCCCGCGTGGGCCCTGAGAAGCCGCCTCCCGATTCCCGACCCCCCGAACCAATCCCCGGCAGAACAAGCCACGAACCGGGACCCCCGTCGACCAGGACGTCGCCAAACGGCCGGGAGATGGCGCGCCCGACGCGCCGCCGAGGTCCGCGCTCACCAAGAAGCCGTCTAAGCTGGAATCGGCCAAGGAGGACGTGCTGGGCGTCTTCGAGTCCATGAAGAAGAACGTGGGCGCGGCCAAGGAAGCCTTCTTTGAGAGACCTGGCAAGACGGACCAGCCGAAGCCCGCTTCTCCGAAATCTACAGAGCCGAAGACCCCAGATGTGCCCGAGGTGAAGAAAGCCGAAGACGAAAAGGGTAAGAGCGAATCGTTTCTGCAGAAGCTTCGTTTCGGAAAATCGGAAGAACACAAGTCCAAAGAGAAGAGCAGTCCGGAAGCCGTGTCCAGTCTTGCCGAGACGGAGAAGCAGCCGACTGGAACCCACGTCCCCCAGTTTCGTCAGAACGTGTCCGCCTTGGCCGAGACGCCGGGATTGCTGAGGGAAAAGGCACAAGGCGCGCTGGACGCTGGCAAGACAAACGTTGAGTTAATGTCTAAACAGGCACACGACGCGACAGTCTCCTTGAAGCAGACGTCTCAGGACGTTTTCGATGCCGGTCGTGTTGAAGCCGAATCTCTGAAGCAGAAATCTCAGCACGTGCTAGACGTTGGTAAAGCTCAGGCTGACGCTCTAAAGCAAACATCTCAAGAGGCGGTTGAGGCGGGTAAAGTACAAGCTGAATCGCTGAAGCAGAAGCCTCAAGAGGTGGTTGACGCTACTAAAGCCCAGGTTGAATCGCTGAAGCAAACGACCGAACAGTCACTAGAATCCATAAAGCAGCAAGTGCTCGATGCTGGCCAAGCTCAGGCTGAGTCCCTTAAACATAAGTCTGTAGAGGCGTTTGACGCTGGTAAGGCTCAGGCCGATTTTTTAAAACAGAAGTCCTGCGATGTGATTGAGGCAGGGAAAGCGAAAGCTGAGGGTGTAAAGCAAGCAAGTCAGGAGGCGGTTGATTTTGGGAAGAATACACTGGGCTCGTTACATCAGAAATCACTGGAAGCGGCTGAAGCAACGAAAGAAAAAACAGAAGATCTGAAGCAACGCTCTCAAGACACTATTGATACTGGGAAGTCAAAAGCAGCATCCGTTCTTCAGCAGGTACAGACGTCGGTGGTGACTGCTGCTGACCAGTTAAAAATGAAATCCCAGGAAGCGCTTGAGGTGGGAAAACAGCAGGCCCAGATGGTTGACCATAAGTCTCGAGAGGTTGTGGTCACAGGCAAGACCAACGTGGAAGACCTTAAGCACAGCGCTCAAGAGGCAGTACAAGCTGCGAAATCCAAAGCACTAGAGACAGCCGATTCCGCGAAGGAAAAGGCACACGAAACCACCGATGCCGCAAAAGCCAAAGCTGAAGATATGAAACTGAAAGCTCAAGACGCGTTGTACACCGAAAAATCGAAAGCTGAACAAGCAATTCAGGATGCTGTTGACGCCGGAAAAACGAAAGCTGGCTTCTTTACAGATAAATCTGCGGAAACCTTGGACGCTAGCAATGTAAAGGTTGGCGCGTTCATTCAAGAACTTACACCGACTGTTCTGGCAGCGACGGACGGTGCGAAACAGGCTTCCCAGGAAGCTGTCGATATTGGAAAATCCGACGTAGCATTCCTACAGCAGAAATCCGTGGACGCAGCCAGCGTTCTTCGGGAGATGTCTAAGGATGCCGCTGCAACAACGGGAAAAACAGCAGACTCACTGACGGACAAAGCGAAGGAAACCTACGACATTGGGAAACAAAAGGTCGATACATTTCTTCAACAGGTAAAACCGGCTGTTGTCGGGGCTTCAGACACAGTAAAACAAAGGTCTCAGGATGGATTCGACGCCGGTAAATCAATGGCCGATTCTTACGCGCAGCAAATAAAGGCTTTTATGTTCGACGAGTCTGACGCTGCAAATAAGTCTCCGCCTGATGTTTCCGCAGACGAGAAGAGTGCACTAGCGCTCGGCGCTGAGGAGGAGCCGGCGAGGACACTACTGGATCAGGTAAAATTTGCCGCGCTGAGTTCACAGGCAGCACTGGAACTCGCGTACCGCGACCCACTCGGACTTGAGAACAAAGACGAAGCGACGAAGGGCGCTTCAAGGACCGAGGTGTTAGGGTCACCCGAAACGGCTGCATTTCAAGGCGGGAAAGAAAAGTCCTTCGACGGCTTTGGGAAACAAGCTTCGGAGTGCCTGCAAACCGATTCGCAAGAAATGTTCGATTCGGCCAAATCCAAGGCAGAGCTGCTCGTTGAGCATGTCATCTCATCCGTTGTTGGGGCATCGGAATCCCTGAAGCATGCCTCCGAAGACGCGTTCGGCAGTGACAAGGAGAAGATTGAGTTTCTGAAGGAAAGAGCTCAACAAGAGTTCGAATCTGGCAAGAGCAAAACGAACAGCGAACACGCTAATCAGCAGGTGAGCAGCTAGCACGTAGGCATTGCAAGTTTCTCAGTGTCGAAAACACTTAGGCTGTCCGAGCGAGATGTGTTGCTTTGTCGTCGAATTTCTATACTTCGTTCACCCTTAATAACTAGTGTGTTCACTCGTTTGCGTAGACTTTATTTACTTTCTATCGATACTTTATTTTACGTTGGTGTGTATACAACATGTGATTGCTTTCATCTCTCGTTTTAAAAATAAGCGTACCTACTGTGTTATTGACTATGACTGTGTAAGTGTTTAAGTGCCTGAATTGTGTTACAAGTGCCTAATTTTGTTTCAACATTTCTGAATTGCGTGTTCTTCAGCAACTATTGTGCTAAAAACATTTCTGTTTATTGTTGGGTTTCCTTTTGTAGTGTTTGTTATTATCTCTTTTAAATAATGCTGCTCACCTTTATAAATGATCCCTCTTCTGCTATAGCCATCTCTTGGAACGCGTTCCCGTTACAAGTTCCAGTGGTTCGAAAAAGAATGGGTTCCCGTTACATTTCTCAGATTAGAATGTGTCGTTACCTTAGCGTTACAGTTGCGTACTTTAATGAAGTATGATGCCGGATAATCCGTGAACAAAATAAAGCAAGCAGGTGAAAATACCCACATCGAACTGCGTGTCGTGCTGCCACGATCGCATTTGTTCCAGTTCTGTGTTTACGGCTATCGCTCCGGCATTTCCCCACCCCTTAAAGTCGGAGGTTGAAACTTGGTCATTATTAATTTAAAAAAGCGCGATTTTCTAAAAGGAATACGAAACAAATAAAAGGAGTCCAGGTGGCCTGCATTTCCGCAAACGATTGACTACACTCTCAGAAACAAGTGGTAGAAATTACCACTTCTAGTGTTTCTTTTAGTTCACGTTGGGATATTGAATTTGGTTTTGGGTACGTTTAATACATCGAGTGGTAAATGTACGCCGAAGACTATCTTAGTGAATCAGTGGGAAACAGATCGAGACACCGAAATGTTACTCGGATATTCGGCATTTACTCTCGTCTTATTCCTTACCCCTCGCGCTTTAAATGGCCCCATTCGATAATAATCAAAATGCGAGAACTGTGTTGTTCCTGATTGCATTACTCTTTACTTTAAACCGTTCTCGGCCAATTTTTCCCCCGAATCAGCGCACTCAAGTTGTTCCCGAACAGGACATCTATATATATATATATATATATATATATATATATATATATATATATATATATATATATATATATATATATATATATATATATATATATATATATATCGGGTGTTTTCTTTTTTTATTCTTGCAGATTAAAAAAAAAGCTATGAAAGCTACACTTTTGCGGTTTGTGCGAGTGAGTTATACGCCCAGGGGGCGTATAACTCACTCGCACAAACCGCAAAATTAATTAGCCGACTTATCGCTAAGATTAGCCACCCCCATAATGTCCCCCTGGGCGTATAACTCACTCGCACAAACCGCAAAAGTGTAGCTTTCAAGTGTGTTTTTAAACAAATCTGCAAGAATAAAAAAAACATATATTAATCACCGGCCCACAAGCTTCAATCATCATGTATATATATATATATATATATATATATATATATATATATATATATATATATATATATATATACACAGGGTGTCACAAAAGAAAATTTACACGGTCTTTTTTACCGCAAAAATGAACTATAGGCATCGCGGAACGCTCATTCTCCGCCCAAAGGTAGCGCTAGAGGTCACAACCAGATGCCAAAGTTTCAGCCAGATCCGATAACTTAATCAAAAGTTATAAGTGATTTTCTGAAAATTTCGATGGCAAATATGGCAGCCGACGGAGTTTTCGAATACATGGGGCTCTATGGCACCAGAAACCAAAAACGGGCACAAATGGGCTCCATTTTCCCATTGAAATTTTCAGAAAATTACTTATAACTTTTGATGAAGTTATCAGATAGGGCTGAAACTTTGGCATCTGGTTGTGACCTCTAGCGCTACCTTTGGGCGGAGAATGAGCGTTCAGCGATGCCTTGTTTATTTTTGCGTTGGAAAAAACCCTGTAAATTTTATTTTTTTTGTGACACCTTGTATATACACCGATAAACGTCGATTTATTACACCAAGTGTCGCCTTCACGCGAAATGTTTCCACGTTGCGGAATACGTAATATCTTGTAAATATTTCAGGGAAACCGGGAAGGGAGGAATTCCGGCGAACGCTACGAGCCATCCCAGCCAATCCAGGATTGTGCACGCATCACGTGACTGCCTCACTCCGCCCCTTCAGAAGGTCACGTGACACCTACACGGCATTGGATTCGCTTGGAGGGCTCGAAGCGTCCTGTGCGGTCCATCGGAAGGCGAAAGGAACAAGGCCGAAGTGTTGGAGTTGCTACGTCACGTAGCAGAGGCCAGCGCGGGGATTGGACACGAGTGTGGCGTCAGCGTTCGGATGGGACTGGTGTTCTCGCTGATTGGACGCGAATCTTAGCCGAACACTGACGCAATGGTCGGTTTCCAATCTTCGCTTCGCGCTGACCGCTTCTCTAGGTGATTAGGAGGCAGTGGGCAAACGCGGTAGAAAACGCGGTCTCGTCGGCCGCCCACAACCCGAGCTTGGGCGCAGGTGAGCTCGGGAACGCGACTGGAGTTCGAAGGGACCGGTGGCGAGCAGCCCAAGCCCTCCGAGCTGGTGCTGCTGCACGTGGAGCAAGGGGACAGGCGGAGCCTGAGCCCCAAGCTGGACGACATCGAGACGGCCGTGGTAAAGATCCAGGCCGGAGTCCGGGGATACCTCACCAGGAAGAACCTGCACGAGCGGTCGCCCCAGCCGCAGCACGGTAAGCCAATGTCAAAATCTCTTCTCTTTGTCACCACGTTTTTTTTTGTTTTTTTTTACTTTTGTAGTAAGTATTTTACGAGTGGAATCTCTACGAAAACTGCTGCAGTGTTTTCAGGATAGCCATGTGACGAAGTCACTGATTTTGCGCCCGTTTATGTTGTTTTAACTGCGTATGTCTTTTTTTATTACTCAAAGCTCGACTTCAGAAAACCTAAAATAATTTCCCCTTCTGTAATGGAATGAACCTCGAGTGAATAATTAAATAAACACCTCAATAGTCTACAACAACGTTGTTTCTTCCACTTTGACATAAAGAGGCTTAGAAAACCCCTACGTTCATACAAAAAAAAAAAAAAAAAGAGTCTGCGTCGTCCGTGAGCAACTCACCGCTCCGTCAAAAAAGCTGGACTCCCTTTTCGTTTTTCTGTTTGAACACGACAACGAGTCGTGGTGAGTCGGACAGGGGGAAGCGGTGTGACTGGCCCACCAGCCCACCAATGTAAATGTCTCTATCCACGCGCTCGGTGCGTGGACTCGCTCGGGAGTCTGTTCGCGTAAACGACTGACTCTGACCTCACTTTTCCCCTCCAATATCTTCGTACAACGCGTACACACATGCACATTCGGGTGTCGGGCGACGCCGCGACGCCCTACTCCCGAGCCACGCAAGCCTTGCCGAAGCCTTGACCTCCTCTCCACCACGCTCGTGAATGTGATTGGTAGCATCTAGTGGTTTCTTCATGGAACACGTCACGGGGCGGGACGCGGTAGCTTGCTGGAACGTGCCGTGTCGAGGAGTTAAGTCTCCCCGGCTTTGCCGTGAACTTTCTCTGGCTCTCCACGACCACAGCCCCAGTTTGCATACCCCAAGTTGGAGGTATTTTCGAGATCCAAGAAAACAAAGTACGCGCACGAAATCTTTTCTCAATTTAGTGGTTTTGGGGTTTTCTATGTCGCTCAGCAGGTTTCTAATTAAAACCATATGTTTATTTTTATTCATTACAAAGTTAATTACCAAAGTTTAGGTAATCATTCTACTTATCGTGACGATTAGCACCCTGTATTATTTCTCCCTGGCCGTATAATTCTCATGCACAAACTGCGTTAGTGTAGCTTTCACGGGTTAAAAAAAAAAAAAATCTTCAAACCCCGAACAAAAAGGCAAAAAAAAAAAATTCCCTGTGTATTTCAGTAATTCGATAAAGGGTGCCCGCCAGGCAAATGCAGCAGACAAAAATCACTCCACTGGTCCGCCTGATCACTCATTGGGATCAATCAGCGGATGATTGATAAGGATAAGAAACATAAAATCGCAGTGGCACCCTATAGATCTGACTGGAACGCAGAAATACAATACGTTTTCCCATCTTCTCTGAGGGATTCTTTTTGTTTCTTGTGACATAAAAGTTTAGAGGAGGTTGGAAAGAAAGGGGGAGTGTGGGAGGAGGCTCAACACGTCCTAGATAACAAAGCCGTAGTGCTCAATGAGATTGCGTCATCAGGGAAGGCCAACGCTGATCACAGACTGGACACGACGATTTCGTCTACATTCCGCTCAAACTTGACTCGAAGCCGAGCGCTGAAGGCCCGTTCACTCGCTTGCGACTCCTTAAAACCGAACGCCCTAAAAAAAAAAATATATATATATACTTTTTTTTTTTTTTTGACGGTCTGGTTGGGACACGCGTGTCAAAAAATCAATTTTACGCGACAAAAATAAATAAAGCACGATACAACAACTCATGCTTACAAACAAACCGGAGAGCCCCTAGCGGACGCTACCGGCGCCGCGCATGTGCGATGGAATGTGGGCAAGAAGCTCGCCGTCGTCCATAAACAAGCCATTGAAAAAGCGATGTTGTCGGCGTCGGTGTGGGTCCCGCTGCCCTTTTTCGCGTTCGAATTGTTGAGTCGACGTCTTCCTGGCAATGTCTGACTACTTGAGCGACTTCGCGTGTATAATGTGACATGCGGCGATTCATTCCGCTTGGACGCCGCAGAGTGTACGCTAAAGCCTGATTCGCATGATGAGATTTCGCTCGCAATTTTCAGTCGCGACGTCGCTCGGGCTGCAAAAGCCCGAGCGAACCGTAGCTGAGATGATCGACGTCGATACTGAAAATCGCAAGCAGAATCGGACCAAGTGAATTAGACATAATAAGTTGGTGATGGTCACTGGTAACAATGATCAACATCTCCTTGTATCCACTGTTTACATCGAGCCTGCTTACCAATCTTCAAACTTAAGTCTTTTGAGGCCTGCACTTCTTATCGCAAGTACCGGGCCAACATTTGGTCTACGGGCCGGTGTCGTCTAAACGAGCAGACGACAAGCAGAAACGTTTCAAAGAGCAGACGACAGTTCGAACGATCAGGCGGCCGTTTGAACTTGAAGACGCACTGAACGTAGTCCGCAGGTGGTCCGCACAACTTGACGGTTTTCCGGCGTTCATGTTGGATCAAAAGGAATAAATCTGATTACCACAAGTATCTGTGAATTCAACCCAAAGTGCTTCCCGCCCAAGCAATCGTGGTCCGACGGCGTCTGGTTTTCCCTTTTCACGGCACATATCCACGTTCTCGGACGAACCGAGCACGTGAAAACGGACCTTTAAACCTTTCTCGAGTCTTTTGGTACAGCCCCAGTCGCGGCGTTTTGACGAGAAGGCAGGTTTTTGTCTGGTTCCTTTCAAAACAACGCAGGAATACACGTCTCGCATGGGGACTTTTGCCCACAGCCCCAGACCGGAAGTGCGCCCGACGCGCCACCACCGCGCCGTGGCGTAACAGAGTTGAGTTCGTGTATTGACGGCGAGAGATTTATTTGAAATTTTGCGCGCAAAGTTGTGGGAAGAAAGGGATTGCGTACCTTTACGTCCGGCGATCGGTGCTCAAAGGGGAATCCGATGCCCGTCCCACCGCGCGGCCGACGGCTACCAGCGAGGGCGGTCGCCGCGCCGGGTTCGGCCAACGCCACGCCAACAACGATTATCCCGGTATCCAACAGCGTTTATTGAGTACCAGGGGTCCCCAAGAAGACACTGCGGTCAAGCGAGCCATGGACACAGTGTGCCCACAGCGCCCGCCGACCTGAGAGCCAAAAGGGTAATTGCGAGCGGAGTCATCGCCGGTCGGACGAGCTCACGCCGCTACCCGTCGTCGCAGGAGTTCGGAGCCAGGGCTCTCGGCAGCCGGACGTCCACAGGTAGTGGGGCCGCCGACTGTCAGAGCCACGGGAATCACTAGCGCAGAGTCATCGCCGGTCGGACGAGCTCGCGCCGCGACTCGACCCGCTGCCCGGAGTCCAATCCAGGACGCCCCGACCACACGGCCGTCCACTCGGAGGGCAGGCCCGACTCTCCTTTGCGCGATCTCCTGGATCTCCCTGGTCCGCCCGAAACAGGAGACGAGCGGAGGAGTGCGAGAGAGTATGCCAGCAAGGTGGCGCACTCTCTCCAACACGATACGGGAACGGGACGAGCCAGCTCGAAGCCAGACAACTCCGGCCGGCACGTCCGCGGCTTACGCCTTCTCAGGGGAGGAAACCAGTGGCTCCCACAAAGTTCATGACGTCACGGAATGGTCATTCGCTCAACGAGATGGTAATTCGCTCTTTCCACCTCAACGTGAAGGCGAAGCCGATCCACCTCTCCTCCACGCGCGCGAAATGCCAAGAGAGAAAACAAGTGGAAAGGAGGTGACTACCAACTAAATCACGTCTCGCGCCTTTAATATTGTTATAATTTTTTTTTTCGCGTAAAATTAATTTTTGACACGCGTGTCCCATCCAGATTGCTTAAAAAGACTTTTTTTTTTCTTTTCAGTTTTTTTTTTTTAGCTTGTTACAATCTCTGTAGAAATAAATGAACTGCGCAAAGGACGAGGACAGAGGTACAAACGAGTACGACACACGGAGCGCAGACTTCCAACTGTTTATTTGGCGCAGACACAACAGTATATATAGCAGCAGCAATCAGTTTGCGGCGAAATAAGGTTTAAACATGAACATCCAAAAAAGGAAATTCCTTGTCTGATAGTGAAACAGATTGCATGCTTATGCAGTCGTGACCTTTCTTTTTAATGAAGTATGCTTCTACGAGTTTTCTTTCCGTTGCCTCATTTGCTCTTGCGAGAACACGTGTCCTTTGCAAATCAGGATGACAACCGCATTTCAAACAATGTACAGGCAGATGTCCGCCTGCGTTGTTTTTTATCGACAAAAAGTGTTCACGTGCCCTCAGGTTGAAACAACGTCCAGTCTCGCCAATATATACTCGCCCGCAAGAAAGCGGAATTTCATAGATAACACCGGATGCGCATTCCGTGTAGCGCGTGCTGTGTTCCTTTTTGCATTTATTGATGTTCATTCTTGGCTTCATCATAGGGCACACTTTACTGAGTTTGCAGGGCGCTGAAAAGACGACCGAGAGACCATACCTGGCCGCCACCTTTTTCAGGTTATGGGACAGGCCGTGGTGGTACGGGATGACATGCACGCGCATTTTTTCTTTTCGCCTCTGCTCACTACTACTAGTTTTCTGCTTCTGTAGCAAGCGCACACATACAGCAGAGACCAAGTGTTGGGGGTACCCTGCGGCAGTAAGGCGGTCACACTGGTCGCGGAAACTGGACGCCATTTCGTGAACACATGATTTTTCTAATGCTGATGTACAGCTAGACATAATGATGGCTCTTTTAACAAGCTTTGAGTGAGCACTGTCGTAAGGCAAAAGGCCCTTCTTGGTCCTAGGGTGGTATGACCAGCAGATGTGGATGTCATTAAACGTTATTTTTAGATCTAAAAATAACGTTTAATGACATCCACATCTGCTGGACATCACGCATTCTGACGGAGGCTTATTGCGGAGGAGGTGTAACCGAGCTTTTGGTTGCACGTGCAGGTGGTCCAAATTAATCCTCAGTCTTCCGCTGGGGCGTGCCAGATGCCCGTCGTTGGATTGGCATGTAAAACCCCAAAAGTGGTCAGGGGATCTGACATACTTTACCGGGAGTTCACATACGATGTTTCGTTAGCCCTTTAAAGTGACTGCGCAAATTGGCTTGTTTAACGTAGCGTGCTACGATATGCAGAGGTGCCCAAAAATGGTGGATTCTTTTTTTTTTTTTTGAAGAATGAAGACATACGGTAAACCTTTTTAGAGAAAGAAAAGAAGCATTTTTCTATAGGTAAATTACCACGGAATCTCTTTTTCGCGAATCCATCAAATACTTTTTTGGGCAACTGAGGCGTTTATTATGACTGAAAAAATGGGTGGAATAAAAATAAAATACAATACATAACATTGCCTTCATTTCGCCAGATTTAACGCCACAGTGGCTTAAAATATTATTTGTTGTTTACACGCAAAATAAAAAAGGGTTTTTTTTTTGTTTACGTGAACTTACTTTACTAAAATTTTACTGATTACTTCTACTATCTAACTACGTCTGTGTGCGAAATACCTTCGCAATCTATTGCCAAATTGTTTTATGCGGTTATTTCATAGGGCCAACGAAACATCGTGAACTCCCTCCAATGCGGTTATGCGACCTAAGATTTCACAATCCCCTCTTGCTTTGCTACGTATGCACACACACAAAAATGAAACAAAACATTCCAGATTTTTGTAAATTCTGGGTGACTCTTGGTACGATACGGTCCGCTGCTGCCGTGCCGATATTTTTGGATATTTTCGGTGGCTGCTCCCCTGACAAACTGCCAATTTCTTGGGTCCTCGCAACCACGTATCAAGGAGCGTCCTTTTGGTCGCCATAATGATTAAAAGTGTAAAACTTGAAATACCGTCTTTTTTTTTTGTTTTTTTTTTTTTTAGCGTCGCACTCGTTGAAAAGAAAAATATCCTCTGATGTTCAGATGTCCAAAGAAACCGTCCGCGGATTTTAGTGACAGATCTACAACTGCAGTTTCAGTGGAGAAACAGGGCGAGGAGAAGGAAGGCTGGGGAAGAGGAAGCAGATGAGCTGCTGGAGACGAGGAAAAAAACATCCCTCTCGTTCCAGCACCTTCACTGGCGATGCCTTTTTTTTATTTCAGAGTGTTTCCTGTTTTTATGGTCGTCTTTGAAAATAGTGTAAAACCTTATGGGTGTATAATAGTGCGCCCGCCTGAACATAGCAGGCTGGCTCGGCAAGAACCAAATGGTGTTTCGGAAACCAGACACAGAAATACAGGCGGAAATGCCGCGATTCTTTTATGTCTCCGACGACCACCGTGGAAGCAGCGCTTCAACGCAGACTGCAGTGCGATGTCTCCCCTTACAACCTGTGTCGCCCGCCAAGGCCTCCTCTTGCCTTGGGAGTTTGGGGAACTTTTTCCCCTCCACTTGCTACATCTTTAGGCAGTCCCCCGTTCAAGAAGGGCTTTCTTCTCGCGCAGACCGTCTCCCCGCCCCGCGATCGGCTCTCCACACGGAAGCTATTACCCGACCTTCGTGGTTACTCAGACCCCCAAAACAACAACAAACACAACAACAAAAACGCAGATGAAAAAACAAATAGCTAGGAAAAAATTTTTGTACTTTTTTGGGGAAACGTCATTGCCCAAAATAGAAGCAAAACGAAGAAGCCGGTTGGCTGGGTGGACAAAAACAGTACGCTGCGCGTTCCCCCGCATGGCCAACACGTCCTCTGCCGGCTCTTTTTTTTTTTTTTCTCCCTCCATTTTTTTTTTTTTTTTTCAAGCTGCCGCGTCGTCCGCGGTTTACTGACACTTTGCTTTACTTCGTTTTTTTTTCTGGAATTTTGTGGGCGAATGTCATGCCGTGATTTGGTGGGTAGCTACCCGTAACAAAAACAGAGCCAAGTGCTTGCTTGCCCTTAGCCAAGTACGTGGCTTGGCGGAGCTGAGCAACAACGGGAACACGGAAGGGAGGGGGGAGAGGTGTGCAGGCATTGTTCAGTACGCATCGAGCCAAACGCACGGGGGCTCATCAAATTGCCCAGCGCCCCCTGAAAAATGTCAGCGGGTGCTCAAGCCCCCGTTGCCCCCCCCCCCCCCCGGTTCCGGGGTCCCTGCTGCGCTCCGTGTGTCGTACTCGTTTCTACCTCTGTCCTCGTCCTTTGCGCAGTTCATTTATTTCTACAAATCATGAACCAACTAGCCCGCCAATAGGTGTTACAATCTCTTCGACGGGGGTAACTGTATATGCTCCGCTTGCGGAGCAGAGTACCGCAATGGTGCCATTCCGGAGCCAAGCACTGCGGGAAGCCACGGTCGGCTTTTGCAGGGGCACGAAGGCGCAGACGCGAGGCGGCGTGCTGCGGCGTGCTCGGCGCGCTGCGGAAGGAAAATAGTGCGGCGACGAGCCGCGCATGCGCCGTGATCGTTGTCCCGTCGTTTTCTGTCTCCCTCTCGCAAAAAGCGCACCCGCATACGCACCCGCGGGTCCCGGGGGTCGCGTGTGAAGTGAAGTCGTCAAGTCGCTGTTGCTGGGACGCAGATAGCTTCGTGAGCCCGCTGTCTACCCAACTTTTGGAGGACCTTTCCCCTCGAGCGATTGCAAGAAGCAAAAGAACGCAGGCCTGCTTATTTTCCTCTCGTGTTTAATCGAAGAGCAAGTGCCGCTGCTCAGCCTGTGACTTTTTTTTTTTTTTTGCAGCAGACAGTTTACTTGATATTATGTAGACGAAACAGTGCTTTACCTTCGTGCGTTCCAATTATATGCGAATCTGAGGAATGTCGAGCACCCTCACTTTTATGCTAAAAGAGTGTACAAGTTTTTTTTTGTTTTTTTTTTTTTATTCGAAGTTTTTGCCATTTCACGAATTCGAGACGCCCAAATTGAGAGCTCTTGGAGACCGGAATTTTCGCATGCTTTCAAGTGGGGCTAAATTTTCAATTCGCTTGAATCGCAAACATTAGGGGCTCGCGATTAATAAATGCTAAACGGTGCTCCAAACTTTGGGAAATGCCGCAAGGTGCAAACTGCCTAATATAAAAAAAGTCCACCGACGTTCCACTTTCATTGCGGATAAGTCTTTGAAAACGCAAACCAATTCGTTGCAGGGACCAGAATGATGTCGAGATTGCCTGTTTTCCTATTGACCAGTATATTCCGCCCCGAGAATAGGGCGATAGAGCTCTGTCTACTTTCAGTGTTTGACACCAACCTACATCTCGCTTTCTCTTCTATTTTGAACGTTTTGCTGAACCTATTAAACTGTTTTACTACCACCGACATGGTCCCGTGAAGAAATTGCGAACAGGCACAGCACTAACAGTCTAAAACATGTTTATTCACACCGCAATGGTGCCTGCAGAAATCTTTTGGGGTATTGTAAAAGGGCAGACAATGATTAAAAATGATCTCCTTCCCATACGAAAAAGCCAGACGAGGCGGCGTCTCACATCGTGTCTCGCCGTCGGAATCCGGTACAAGCTCTTGCCGCTGTCTGCGCGATTTGTGCACTTGGTAACACTACAGCCTGTCATTTTCACGGGGCTCTTTCTACGCGCATGCAAAATTTAATGCGGTAAACGACGCAGCGGCTGATGAAAACGCCGTCCCCCCGCTTTCAAACGAGAGCTCGCCGACTCGCCAAGATGGCCGAATGTGCCGGTCGCGTATCGGTATCGCGTATCACTCCGCGAGAGCCGCAGACGCGGGGAACGCGATCGTCGTCCGTGTCGTCTGCTTCACACACCCTGAAAACAAATGTCCCAAAACATCGCTCGCGTTATAAAAAAACGGGATTGTACTGTACCCAGTTGATATACATAATGTTCAATGACTTAGGAAGCTTTCGGTTGGTTCGATTTTGATCTACGATCTATATTTTGCGAACGCAAAGCGGAAAATATGTTCCCCCCGAAACTCGGCGCTCTGGGAGGCCGCTTTACCGCACGAAGGTCGGCTCCAGTTCTGCGCACGTGACCACTCCTCCGCCAATACGGAGATGGCGGCGAAAGGAAAAGGAACGCGCTACTCTGGCTCTGCAAGCAGAGCCTATACAGTTACTCTAAACACACTGACACGCTAGCCAAGAAAGCCAAGCCAAGAAAGAAAGAATGATGCGTGAAAGAAATTTAAAGGGGCACTCATGCGGTTTTAGGGGAAGCTACTTTTTGGTGCGATGGCGTTAAGGAAGTGTCAGTGAATGAGTATCTTCAGTTTTAGAAGGCAGAACTGCCTATTAATCACGCAGGAATAAAATACGTGCGGACTCTTTTCTGTTCCTGCGCCGACCAATGAAATTATCGTATGTTTGAAAATTTTGTCGGCCTTTCTTTCCCGGCTGCGTTGGAGACAACCTCAGCGACAGACCAATCACAGGTCGAGCTAAGAACTGGTTGCGCGCGTTGCATGCCGGTCGTGGGCATGGCGTCGGTGGTGATCGTTGGCGTGGTCGGCGTGGTGGAAGCTCATCGTTCCGAGTAAAATCGCTATCCTTGACTGTGAATTTTCGTCGTGTGTCGCTATGATAACCCAGCACGTACTAGAAGGGAAGATCCACCTACTCGTGCGGCGATGTCGTGGCGGCACTCTCAAGACAGCAGAAACGCCCGTGCCGTCGTGTTTGTTTACTTCGACTACAGTGGTGCTTTCTAAGCATTCGTGTCCTCGAACATCGCCCGGATTTCTCATTTGGCGCATTTCATGCGTGTGCTCAAGTTCAAGGTATTACTGGCGCGTACCGTATAAAGGATGCGAATTTTCATGCGTTTTCATCACCGGAGAAAAGTGATTAGTGTTAGCAATCCTGAACGCTCGCAACGTCTATCTAATCACGAAATTATATTTCTACATTGCTATATCGCTACTAAGATTACATCGTCTTTTATAATCGTAGAAAAGACGTGTGGCGATATTTGTACTATTGGCAAAGTCGTGTATTAGAGTCGTGATGTCCAAGACGGCTTACTGAATCTTTTTCTTTCATCCACTGTACCCTGCAAGCCTATCATGAAAAAAAGAAATAAAGCTTTAGGCTATAGAGAACTGCATGTCTATATTCTGTTACGGCATTGAGTGGCAGTGCGTCTCCTTTTTAGAGGCGCCGCTGAAACAGCTGACGGCGGCGTAGAAGCGGTCGCCGTGCTGACGACCCGCTGCGCTTGTTGCAGTGGTTGCTGGTGTGTACGCGCGGCGCAGAGCGGTCGTTCCGGTCGTTCCGGTTGCAACGGACGCGGTCGTAGGTAACGCGCTTGTTGAACATGTCTGAACCAGCCTCCTCCCGAGGCGAAAGTCAACGTGGCGACATCGTTTGACATCACGTACCAGAGGTTACGCTGCGATGCCAAACGTTGGTTTGGTTACGACTTGCCCCAACCGCAAATCGAAGAACGCCCGAAAAGGCCTGCGTTTCGTCGTCCTCGGAACCCGAACACGACTCCGAAGCGCTGCTATCGTCCACATCGCACGTCGAAGTGGCGTCATAGGAAATCATCCCCAGGTCGACTGTCCGCCAAAGAATTTCAACCTCTAACGGCGTCAGGTCCTCGAGCGTAGAGAACTCCGCCATGATCGAAGCTCGAATGACAAAGAAGTTCGGCCGGTGCGGCTCCCTCGGGATCACTGCGCGACGGAACGTCGTCCAACGCCATTGGCCCGAAATCCTTTTGATAAGCGTGCGAGGACCAATGAGAGTGGTTTCGTTTTCAGATGGATCCGAGGTTTGGCGGTCTTCAATTACATTTTTATTAAAGAAATAATCACCGTATGACTATATTTTTTGGTTTTTAGGGATACTTAGGGCGTCTAGATTCAGTTGTCATCATCAAAACACGAACTCAAAAACCACTTGAGTGCCCCTTTAAAATATACGGGACCGCCCAGTGTTCCACTGCTACCCGATAGGTGGCGCCAGTGTGTCCTCTTGTCGCAAGAGATTTTAAGAGGTTTCAAGGCACTCGGTTCTAAGAAGTCGCAAGTGTGTGAACGGGCCTTGACGCAGCACTCGTTTCCAATCAGAGTACAGCGTTGGCCTTCGCTGTTAACGCAAAAATGTCGGCACTACGCCTTGTCATCTATACTTCGTCTCACCCTACGATGGGCTAAAGGCAAAAGCTACGCACCGCTAGATCCAATCACGAGCCACTTAGAAATTGTGCGGTATTTCGCTTCGATGCACGTATCGGTAGAAATTGTGCGGTATTTCGCTTCGATGCACGTATCGGTGCCTGCCTCTCGGATCACTGATGAGGGGACGGGTGGACAGTGGTTTGAATCGAAGAGCACTGAGTGACTTAACAATTTTACATCGCAAAGAAAGCCACGACATATAGGCTCTTTGCAGCGTCGGCGCTTTTGGATTCGAGCATTATTCGTCCACCCCTAATCAATGTTAAACGTGTCATAGTATAGCGTGGAACGTGATTGGACCTGGCGGCCCGTGGCTTTGGCCTTTAGTCCATCGTAGGATGAGACAAAGTATAGGCGGTGTTGGGGGGGGGGGGGGGGGGAGGGGAAGGGAGGGTTATAAGGTATCAGCTTCTCCCGAAATCCAGCCGACCTCATAATGTACACATACATACATTTGACCCCCCGCACTCCAAGTACCCCAAGTCATGGACTGGGATAGTAGCCATCCCAAACCCAAACATCTCAACCTCCCCCCCCCCCCCTCAAAAAAAAAAAAAAGAAACGGAGAGATAACAGTTTATAGCGCTGGACTCTCTACGTCACCAATACGGGACTCGTGTCCTCATCGATTCAACGCGAGTTTAAACCGAACGCGGACGGAGCGCTCGTGTCCAATCGGTGTCAGGCGCTGGCCTCCGGTTAGTGACGTAGAAAATCCAAAGGAAGTTTTGCGCATTAACCATGCGCTGCGCGAAGTAGTTCTTACAAGATTTGCGTGTCAAAAGAAGTAAAGAAACGATGCTTTCCGTGTTTGAAAAGTGTATACGTGTCGATAAAAGAGCAACATGCACACGCAAATATCTAACTTCAACACGTAAAGGGGAGAGTAGTATAACGTTCCTCGAGGAGCCGGACCTCTTTTACTGCAGTTCTTGAGGTGTATGCGAGTATAGGTGTTGTCGTTGTTGTAGATCACCGTAGACGTTGCGCCAAGTTCACGCGGCTATTCTCCGCGTCCCCCCTTGCGCAGACGACTCGGAGTACCAGACGGCGGACGCAGACCATGGCGAGGCGAGCGGGGAGTCTGACCCTTCGAGCACCGCCGCCGCGGCCACCAAGATCCAGGCGGCCTTCAGGGGCTACAGGGTGCGCAAGGAGCTCAAGCCCGACAACGGACCCAGCGGGCTGCACAAGGAGGAGCGGGAGCTCGTTGAATCGCGCTGAGCCCAGCCTTGGAATACTGCAGGGAAGGCAGCGCCAAAAAAATATTGTCGAGCACCTCGTTTGTCGCGGGGTGTGTACTGTGCCTTAGAGCTGACGATAACGCGTGCCGTTCGATTTTGACATATTTAATTTTTTTTTTAATCTCCGAGGTATATTAGGGCAGCGTCTGTCCACAAAAGTCAATCCAGGGACGCAAGTGGAGGCTTTTTATAACACGTTCCCCGTTACGCTGTGCCTTGCCTAGTTTATACTTTTTTTTTTTTTAAAGATTACTTCGGGCGTTTATGACGTAATTCCTGGCGGCTTATATTCAATGACAAAAATAATTATTGCCGAGACTTAAGACAAAAGAAAAAGAGTAAAGAACGAAACAGTAGCTTGTGATTGATATTGGCCCATGATTTGTCTTTGTGTGCTTTAACCGGTAGAAGAAAAAAAAAGTAATTTTGATATGTATATATATATTTGCGTATTAAAACGACATCTTTTGTCTTCGAGACGGTGTCTGTTTATTGTTCCGGAACAGCCGGACGGTGTGCGAACAGGGTGTAGGACAAAAATGGTCCCGGTTAGAATGGTCCCGGTCAAAATGGTTTGGATAAAATGGTCCCGGACAAAATGGTCCCGGACAAAAAGGTCCCAAGTGCCAACCCGGACAAAATGATCCCAGGTGAATTTATCAATACTTTGAGCGCTCTTAATAGGACAAAATGGTTTGGTACTTTTATTTTGACACACGTTCAAGGAATATCAACATTTTCATTATAATCATTTGAAACATTTTCAATCCCTTCTATCTACACAATGTAGCTCTATTTCTCAAAGGTTCGTGATTTCTACCGATATATTCCATGTCTGTAATCAATATCTTTCTATCACCAGAACCTGTTTTCAAATTAGCGCTATCGAGCTTCAAAGCGATATTCGGAATGAAAATCATTATCATACACGTACTACAGGTTCTTGACGTGGTTTTCTTAAATGAACCTGTCGTACCAACGTGTTCTATTTTTCAGAAACAGCATCGCTCTGTCTGAACATTGTATATTAAAGAAATCAAAAATTGATTTCGCAATTATGAGCGTATTTATTACATAAACCACATAAGAGACAAGAAGTCGACGCTGCTGAAGCGAAGGCCTAGCTAATACGAAAATGTATTCATATGACCCACACCCCTCAAAAAGTCGTTCAAGGGACGGAGCCCTTGCACGTACTGTGTGCACAGAGGTACAAGCCGCTGCTAATATCCATCAAGAGTAGAAAATACAAAAAATGATGTTGATTTGGGCGAAGCTCTGGTGGTGCTTGTCTGCGTAGACGCTGAGCCGCAGCATGCCGAGCCTTTCGTTCGTTTTCATTCATGTCAGAAAGAGAATGTGTGGTATGGAACGTGGTTATATACGCATTTGAGCATTTGTCCGCAGCGCCCTCTCGTCTATAAACGTTGAGCCAATGCATGCAAAGTTTAACGCGATTATATACGCACTTGACCGCAGCGCCCTCTCCTGTATAGACGTTGAGCGGCTACATGCAACGCTTCATCCATGACATCCCCAGCTCTTGAGTTACTATCACATCTCAGAGCCCCCTACTCGTCCCGCAGTCGTGGCCGAGTGGTTAAGGCGATGGACTAGAAATCCATTGGGGTCTCCCCGCACAGGTTAGAATCTTGTCGACTGCGCAAACATTTTCATCATTGTTTTATTTTTCATCATTGTTTTTTCAATAAAATCATAATTTTTTCATTCGTTTTTTTTTTCTTTTTTTTTTTGCCCTACACGAGCACGTGAGCTCACGAGCAGGAGCACAAGCACTGGATGCCAGACGGACGGACGGACGGACAAACGGACGGACGGACGGACGGACATGGCGAGTCCCTAAGGAGCTTCGCCCCTAAAAACCTGCAAACAGCAAAGAAATAATGCCGCGCTGGCACCATTTTCTCCGGAATGGCAGTTGGGACCATTCTGTGCGGGACTATTTTGTCCGGGACCATTTTGTCCGGGACCTTTTTGACCGGATCCCCGTGGGGGTGCGAGCGAAAGCTCGCGCTGCAGAACCCAAGGATCCTGAAATCCCCACCCCTGCCCGTTTCGATCTGGATGAGCATCGTACCGGCGTGCGGTCGTGTACAACTATCGCGTGGTACACGTTAATGACCCCAGGCTAGCGGAATTGTACCGCACTGGCAATATATTTCTCATCTAAAGCGAGTGACTCCTCGCAACTTTGAAATGACTGACCAACTACACACTGTCTAAATATCCACACAACCCCAACAACGCGATGGCGTTGTTGGAAAACAAGCTGCGTCCCGAACTTGGTTTTTCTCCTACCAGGGAAGGAAGGAAGAAGAAGTGCCTGAGATTGAGGACGTAGATTTTCGTTCCGTCAATTCGACAGCCTTTTCGGTAGCCTATAGCCAGCTGTGACCTTCAAAGACCAACCATAAGAAGCCTCAGAACTACCGGCGACGTCCAAGCAGTCGCCAGTGAGAAGCCACTCGTAAGGGTGGTCTTTTCCAGACCCCAACCATGATGCCCGGCTCCCAGTATCGACAGACCACATCACCCCTGGACAACACTGCATGCCGAACGACTCAACACACGATGCTCATGACACCGCGTCAAAATTCTGGACGTCCGAGTCAGTAGCGAACTCGTCCGAGACCGGGGTCGAAATTATGGATGAAAGCAACATCAACAACGAAGAGTGGAACAAGGCACGATCACGTAAGCGCTCACACAAAACACTGTCCGACTCTGCTTCGAGTTCGGGAACAGTTCGCAAACAGCCGAACGTCTGTGAAGGACTCACAGTAATCTTTGCCGCTACGAAGCCTGACCAAAAGCTAGCAACTTTAAGCAGCTTGATGTTTTCCAAAGCCCTAGAGAAGCTCAGTCCAGAGTGCATCCTTCAGATCCGCCCCAACGAGCGCCTCAACGTCGTCGCCGTTGATGTGCGCAACGGACAAACAACAAGGACGCTGCTGAGATGTCCTGAACTTTGTGGTGTCTCTGTCAGGGCCTACCAATCCCTCGAGGGAACCACATCGATTGATGTCATAAAAAAATGTCGATGCTGAACTGTCAGATCCTGAAATTCTAGAAAACCTGCGACCGGATGGCCGCATAGCCAGAGTATGTCGTCTTGGGGTAACAGGTGTCGTAAAGCTGACATTCAACAGTTCACCTTTGCCAATTGTTTCGTACTGCTAGGACGAGTACGACACCAAGTGACAGAATTCAAGCCCCGTCCAATCCAGTGTCGCAACTGTGTTGGTTTTGGACATTTTGCAGTCTCATGCACACGTTCTTCCGTATGCTCTCGTTGTGCAGAGCCGCATCCTATAACTAACACCACAAGCAACACCAAATGTAAATCCACGGTGATCAAGTGCGTCAACTGTGGAGAAGCACGTGAAGCTACATCTCCAGCCTGTTCAAAATGAAGAGAAGAGCAAAATGTTGTCACGTACGCGAAGAGAAACGCCGTTGCCTACCACTCTGCCAGGATTATTGTAAAGCAGGCTTCGGGAGCCATACCAGAACCCATTCACAATGTGGTGGGCAACAACCCCTCCGAAAAATGGAGAAGCCTCAGTGCAGGACACGCAACCCCCAGCCCTTGACGATAAGGGGTTAAGCTATGCCGCAGCACTCAAGACCCATCCTCAAAAAAATATCGAAAGACCACCTAATAACTACTCTGCAACAACGTCTAATAAGCCAAAACCCGGTGTCACCATTACGACGGGCACTGAAAAGTCGACGTGCAACGGAGCATCTATCAAAGAATCTGAACACTCATTGGGAGTCAACAATATTGAACCGAACATCAACGGCTGACTCTTCAAAAAGATTACCCCGAGAAGCTCCGGAGAAACCTACAACGAACTGGATAAAATTATTCAGAATAACAGCAGAAATGGCGTGCGCTTATCTCGATGGCATTGATGCCTCGTGGGCACACATCCTATGCGGTTTCATTCAGGCAGCGCTCCCACTGCTGAATATAGCATAATGCTACAACCCAACATCCACCCAAAGAGACGCACCCGAAATATTGCATGTCCTACAGTGCTTCAACGGAATACTAACGGCATACAACAACGCCTCTCAGATCTACGCCTGCATTTAAAAACCAACCGATACGACGTCCTAGCCCTTCAAGACACTCGTATAAAATACGGCAAACTCAGACTTTCTCCATACGTCGTTTATCAAGGCCTACTGCCAGTTACTGAAAACACAAAAAACGAAGTACCGAAAGCCACGATACTTGTTCGAAGAGAACTGAATCAGTATCAAATAGATTTGACAGACTTTTGTGACGATGCTGCTGAGTTCACCGCTGTAACCATACCTAAAGGGGACTGCGACACCACTATAATTTCTGCGTACGTCCGCCCGGGAACCAAATGGGACTCTACGAATATTACGAAGATTATGCCGCGCTGCTCAGCAAACGTACTATTTCTGGGAGACTTTAACGCCCATAGTCACATTTGAGGAGATAAGCACACAAGACGCGCGGATCTGCTCTTGAGGCCCCAGGGGACACGCTAGAGCTTGTTCCACTGAATGATGGAACAGCAACATTTGTCAGACCGGGGGTCTCCAACAGTGTCCTGGACCTCAGCTTCGCTACACCACAACTCAGCGCACGATGGCGACCACAACATGACAGCTGGGGTATGTGATCATATCCCGATCATTATCTCCTCCCCAAGCTCTACAAGCGCTACACATAGGACCTGCAGAGTGGTCAACGGGACCAATATCGCTTGCACCTCCAAGACCTCTCAGAAGGAAACGGCTATCTCACAACGGCTATTTCACAAGCCCTACACGACGCCACGAGGCTGGTCCAGGTCCCGGTCTACCGCCCGAATCCTGACCTCCTCTACCTCAAGCTGAGGGCCCGCCGACGGCAAGCCCAAAATCGTTCGCTACGTACGAGAAGAATGGAGGATATTCAGCGCTATAGGAGAATCGACGCAGCGTTCCGCCGCCATACCAACCGACTTCAGCGAGAACAGTGGCGACAAAAATGTGAATCTCTTGGCGCTCCCGGTGGCGCAAGACAGGCTTGGAGGATGGCACGTGCTTTCGCATCAGAGGTGGTTCCCCAACTTCAGATCTCGGCGTTTGCTATTTCGAAAAATATTACATTAGCACGAATTGCCGAGCTTTCGGCCGATCAATTCTCCAGTCCAATCTCTCCCCCTTCAGACTTTCAAATTAGCTCATCAGTGATCCCTCTTCGTCAACTGCTCAACATAGACTCCGACTTCACGCTTAAAGAACTTCAGCACGCACTTAGAAGATCCACCCGTCGTAGAAGCACACCAGAGCTGGACGGGATAACGTATCAGGCTTTAAACAACATAGACCCCATCATGCTGCCTAAACTGTTGCAGGAGCTAAACTCAGTCTGGAGCACGGCGGCACTGCCGGATGCTTGGCTCAACTCCGAAGTTATACCAATCCACAAACCAGGCAAACCGGTAGAATATCTGTCATCATACCGACAAATTTCACTCACCTCCTGCCCTGGAAAAGTTCTCGAACGCATGATACTTAGAAGACTAGACTGGGCACTAGAAACAGTTGGCGCGATCCCTGAACAACTCTCTGGTTTCCGCCGTCGACGTTGCACGGCAGATGATATTGGGGATCTAGTCTCAGCGTTGGAGGAAGCCAAACAAGCTAATCACGGTTACGCCGTCATTTTCCTTGATATTACCAAAGCATTTGATGTAATTCCTCACGCTACTGTCATCAACCGGCTTCAAGTCCTTGGCGTCACGGGACGTACTTTGGCATTTATCTTAAGGAGTTCCTCAAGGAAGTGTACTAAGCCCGCTTTTCTTTAACGTTGCGATGGCCGCTCTTCCCCGAACTCTCGCCCGTGATGACCAATCTCCAAGAATTCAAATATACGCGAATGACGTGGCCCTCTGGGCCACGTCACCAACAGCCATGCATGCTAAAATGCAACGTCCTTTACAACTGACTCTTGACGGTATTTCGAAGGAAATTACCCGACTGGGTTTAACTATCTCGCCATCTAAAACCGCGATACTTGCTCATTATCCACGTGGCTTTAAGGCCAGCTCTTTCACGTACTCTGTAAACGGTACTCCCATAACAAGGTTGCGCGGTACCACATGTACCTAGGACTGGTTAATGACTGCCTTTCCTGGCGTTCAGCCGTGAAACAAACAATATCTCCGTGCGCCCTGCACCTCAACGTACTTCGCAGGATCCGAGGACAAACGTGGGGAACCTCGTAATCTATGACTCTGCAACTGTATAGGGGACTGATACAATCCAGGTTACTCTATGCGCTCCCACTTGTACTCGTACGGGACGCTCAGGTCACGAAGATGGAGATCATTCAAAGGAAAACCCTCAGAATCTGCCTCAGTCTTTCCCCGTCCGCGCCGAATGTCCCCACTTTGGTCGAAGCTTGACAAAACACAATAGCCAATCTAGCGTTCCGTCAGGCACAACGACATCTCGCTCGGCAGACCCTCACAAGGTCTACCTCCAGCCTCTTGCAACGCTTTGATAGACGTCCCAATTCCCGCCTAGGAAGACTCTACGCAGAGTTTAAGGAGTCGGTCGGTACACTGGATGACGACCCTCCTCCAACACCCCCTCATACAACTGTGTCTCTCAATATATCGGAAGAAAGTCCCCAACTACGCAACAAAAAGTTGGTCTCGGATGTGATTTCCCGTAATCTTGCGGAAGAACACGTCGACAGCTTTTTCGACGGTTGGATAAAAGATTTCACCGATGGCTCAGTCTATCATCAAAAGAAATCCTCAACTGCTGCTGTAATCATCTCTGAACTCGGATCAAGTTTATTCGCCGACGACTGTGTAATATACCGTGAAGTAACTAATAACTTAGATGTCATTTCTCTTCAGTCAGACATTAACAGTGTGTTAGAATGGTGTAACATGTGGAATATGCAGCTTAACGTTAACAAATGCAAAGTAATGAGAATTTCCCGTGTCCAAAATGACACTCCTCGCTACTTTTTTAACAATGTTTCTTTAGAGCACGTTTCATGTTATAAATATCTAGGCGTTCATATCTCATCCACCCTCTCTTGGGATTCTCATATCCAATACATAACAAATAATGCTAACCGCATGCTCGGATTCCTAAAACGGAATTTTTCAACAGTTCCTGTGTCGCTAAAATTACTTCTCTACAAAACACTCGTTCGCTCAAAACTGGATTATGCCTCTTCCATCTGGGACCCCGGTACTGACGTACTAACCCTTGCAGTTGAAGCGGTCCAAAACCGTTCTGCTCGCTACATCCTCACTAATTATCACCGCATCGCTAGCGTAACATCAATGAAATTGGGCCTAAAACTGCCAACGCTTGCTTTGCGCAGAAAAATTTTTCGCTTATGCCTGTATCACAAGCTATACCATCATAACCCTTTCCTACGTGAAAGGTTACTAACGCCTGCACCTTACATCTCGTCACGTCTCGATCATCAACATAAAATGGACGTACCCTCGTGTAAAACTACATCTTTTCATAGTTCGTTCATACCTCGCACCACTCTTGACTGGAACCACCTTCCAGCCTCTGCGGTATCGATCTCCGATGGTGTGGCGTTTAAAAACTGTATTGCCAATATTTATATTCCAGAATTTGACTAACCTATTGTTATTTTTCTTGTTCTGTTTCATGTGCATATCTTAGATTTACTTTATATTATGTTACCCACTCCCCTCTGTAATGCCCTCGGGCCCTGAGGGAAAAATAAATGAAATAAATGAAGTCCGGTCGCTTCAACTTCTACACATCATCCACCATCGCAGAATTAAAAGCACTAGAACTAGCTCTCGATACCCTCCACGACCTTCAGAGCCCAGAAAGGGCGGCTTTGCTCATAGATTCCAGAGCGGCACTACAAATTCTCAGCAATCTGGAAGACGCACCTCCAATCGCCCGCATCATCGCTTTCAAAGTCGAATCCTTAGAAAAGAAAGGCTCGACTGTAGCATTCCAGTGGCTGCCATCTCATTGTGGGATCGGCGGCAACGAAAGGGCCGACCTAATGGCAGCTGAGGCACATGAACTCACCAACAGCACTCTCCACGTGCCGAAGATCAACGAGGCCAGGCTTCTCATTGCACGTGAGACGCAAAAAAAAAAAAAAAAAGACACCTGGACCTAGGCGTAGCTGGAGGAACCCCACCACCACCGATCCCCACCAAACTCGGCCGCCTAGAAGCAGCCTTTCTTCACCGACTCAGAACACGTTCAGCTTTTACGGCCTCTTGGCTTTACCGCATCAAATGCGTGGACAGCCAACACTGTCAGACATGCCAAGTTCCCGAGGATATAGAACATCTCCTTTGTGACTGCCCAATCTTCGACGCTCAGCGTTCTAGACTTCACCTAGAGCTTCGTCAAAGAGGCCTTTCACACCTGCTTTTTCCGCCAGGTCCCAGGGGCACCGCTACGAAAACATTCGCGCTGCTCCTGACATTCCTGGAAGACACCGGTCTGGCTGACTGTTCCTTCCAGTTTTCAGTACGGCGGGCCCGGCTTGGCGCAAGGCCTGTGACTGTGACGGGTAGCATGACCTTCTGCCATTGAGGTGGCAGACCGGACAGTGCTGGTCTGGACACCGCTTAATATCTTTTATCAGTGTGTGTCTTGTTTGAACCTTCTTCTCTTTCTTTCTTCCTTCTCTCTCTCTTTTTTTCTTTTATTGCTCAGACCGGGACTGGCAGGCCCCCATTAGAAGGAGTGGCCACACTGTTCCGGTTTTCCTTCCCCCCTTTCTTGGTTTTAAATATATTTCAACGCTTACAAACATCCCTCCTACCAGTGTGCGTACGTGCGTGCGTTCGTACGTGCGTGTGTGTGTGCGTGCGTGCGTGCGTGCGTGCATGCGTGATTTCCAGATGGGGCGACTCACTCCACCAAGCGGAGAGAAGATAGGGGGTGGAGAGGGGCGTCGGCTTTCCGGTATCTTGAAAAATACCGAGGCAGTCTAATGAACTAACAGTCCGGGACAATTAGTTCCGGAACTATTAGTTACCGGACCGTTTGTTCCTACACCCCGTCCACCCAGATACTGCCACAGTGCGCCTCAGATCGCGTAGTGCCACCACCATAAACGCAAAACTAGTGCCGTTCTTGGAAAACAAAATGAGGCTGCAGGAGTACGTTGTCATCAAGGAGATAACAAATCTTTCCCGAAGAAAACCCTCCGTGCCCACTGCAATACCAGCAGTGAATACAGCGCACGCGTCAACAGTATGCAAACTGCTTCTCGACGCTGACGGTTACGCGGCCCGCCTCCCGGAGCCCGTCAGTAGCCGCACCAGCCAATTATCGACGTTATTGGCAGGCCTACCGTCTGACTCTAACTGAGTGTCCGCGACTACTCAGAGTCAAAGAAAACGCGAATATTTACATTCCCAGACTGCACTGCTGATCCTTCGCTACTCTTTTCTGCCAAGCCTCGCTACCCGCCGGATATAAAAGTCCACCCGGTATTCAAAAACGTCATCAAAACTTCTATATACATTTTCCCTTCAGGATAAGTTGTTGGTGGCGCGCTAGGAACCAAAATACACAAAGGTGAATGGTTCGCCTCAAGCATGGAGAAGAAAGGGTCTTCCGCAACAACGAATGTTGCTTGACACACGCCAATTCAAAACAGGAGCACGCGTACGAATCGTACTGCGCTCGCTCAAAGGAGTGGCACTGCGGGTTGCCAACTCGGCATTAATTGCTCAACCATAAGTGGTGAGATCAGGACGCTCGTGGTACGGGGCGATCAAAGGCAAGGATGGTCGGCAAATAGGCCGTACAAAAGGGACGGAGGCCAGGAGTCACGACCACGATAAAGGGAAATCGTAGCCCCACGTTGGGCGCCATTTTATGTGGGGTTTTGCTACCAACATAGGTACCGATAGAGTAACCAAAGGGTTATCTCAAAAGCGGCGGCGATCTCAAAGGAGACGTCAAGCCTAGTGGCGCGGTCCCCACATCTCCGCGGCAATATAGACGACGTTTAGGGCTACATTACCGCGGGTCGGTTCGATTAATTACCTCCGTCGGTGCCAATGATCGGCGACCTTGTCTCACTCTCTCGAATATAGCGGAAGAGAAGACACACGTACCAGAGTAAGGGCAGAGCTCAAGAGCATTTATTATACACTCTTCTAAAAGAACTACTATGTCCCAATCCAAAATGCCCCCCGCGTCGGCAAGGTAAGAAAAGGTCCTTACCTGCCAGACGCGGGGTCCCGGAGAGCCAAGATCGGGGAAGCATCGGGAGAAGTCGCCGATACACGTCCTATCTCTTTCGCAGTCACCGGACGAGTCCCTTTCCCGAAAGCAGGAAAACAAGAGTCAAAATCTCCTCGCCTGTCAGCAGTGATTCGCATCCTAGCGGGGGAACGGAAAGAGGTCCTCCAAAGACAGAGTGAGGAGAGGGCACTCCAAGACAGGGGACCCTCCGCTTCACGAACATGTCGGAGCTCACGGTGAAGGCAGCCGAGCGTTCCGACCCGCGGCCGTTATCGCAGCCATCGGGGAAGGGAGACCGCAGGAATCCCCACAATCTGCAACAGGGTTCTTTTTTCTTTTTTTGCCATGGATATGTAGTAGTATTCCTTAAAAGCTTTACCTGCCTGCAATGTAACTTTTTTTTTATTAATTGAGTGATTTTTTTAGCGTGAGCACAGGCACTGCCAGTTTTCGCACCGTCATCCTTTTATGCGGCTCCAACAACTAGACCAAAGCGTCTTTGTAAGAAGAACCTGATTGAATACATTGATACAAATGAAAGCGACTTCTACTGTGACGAAAGTAGTAGTGGAGACGAAGCCAGCTTTGATATACAAGACAGCAACAGTGAAGAGGACGAGGGCTACAGTGAAGAGGACGATAGCGGCTGCGAGCCTGATGGGGACCAAGCTACAGGGGGAACTTATGTTACTCCCAATGATTTGAGATCTCAATACGCTATAAAGCGTTACATCTGGAGAAAGACGGCCTTTGACCAGCAACCAACCGCTTACCAGGACGAGTTTTCGTTGTCTCCTGCTGATCCTTTAACAGCAAAGCAGTACTTCGACATGTTTGTCTCCCGGAACATGATGAGAAAAGTTGTGGAAGAGACGAACAAATACTAGCTGCAGAAACATGAAACTTTGAATCTGTCAGTTGAGGAGCTTGCGTCAATATTGGGAATATTCTTCAGGATGGGACTCTTCGACTTGCGTCGAGTTCGCGCGTATTGGGAAACCGACAGTCGATACGAACTTGTTGCTGAGGTCATGTTTCGAAACAAGTTCGAGAAGATCACGAGTCATCTGCACTTCACTGACAAGGATGCAGCAACTGACCAGACGAAAGAAGACAGTTGCTGGAAAGTGCGCCCATGGCTGCCCTCTCTGCGAAACGACATAAGACGTATTCCACAGGAGAAGAAGTCAGCGGTGGATGAAATACTGACCCCATTCCGCACTCTCACATTTGACAATACCTCCATAACAAGCCAGGAAGCAAGTGGGGTCTAAAACTTTGGGCTCGAGCGGGAGAATCGGGCCTCTGCTATGACTTTGATGTGTACCATGCAAGGACGTTCCAAAGCCATTTATGGCAAGCAGGAAGGGTATCAGCTGCGACTGCCCAAGTCGCGTCCAATGTTGTGCGAACATTCCCTGGATGTTCTGAATGTTGAAAGAACGTTAAAACACCATTCGGAATGTTCTAGGAACGTTTGTATGCGAACATTCCCTGCAAGGTAAGCTGCTCAACATGTTAGGTACGTTCGTTGGCGAACAATCGTATGCACAATGTTCTCGGAACGTTCCCTTTCGAACATTTGTATGCGCAACATTTTTGGGACGTTCGCTTGCGAACATTCCTAGAATGTTCGCAGGTGATGCCAACTTTACAGGGCTCTCACGCAACCTGTGGTTGGTGGAAAAACCACCTACTATATGCCACTTCGTGCCAAAAATATGCAAATTAAGTGGAGCGTTTCTGGGAACTTAGCATAAGGAATCAGTTTTATCTGAGTCGACCAAGGAATGTGATATAAGGTGTAGGAGAAACGCAATGGTTTTCAAAACTTGGTAATGAACTTACCACTCAGTGCGTATGTGGAGAGGCAGTTTTGAATGGACCAGATTTTTAGTATGGGGTTTAAAATTTTGAAAAAGTAATTTCCCTGTTGAATGTGGGATGTCATGTGTGTTTGTTCTTAGGCTCGGAGTGAGTAATCGGTTATGTATACAGCACATTTTGAATGAAAGAAGTTGACAAGTGATAGGTAGGAGTAAACTGCCATTAGTACGTACTCAGGCTGGTGCGCTGGGAAAGCGGCTAGCTTGTGCTTGCGCCTTCTAAAAATCTGTTTCGATTAAAAAATATCGCCCTGTGAGGAGCTTTATCACATCCATATATGTAGTGCGGCTCATCGGGGCTGTAGCCTAAGCAAACC
Source organism: Ixodes persulcatus (assembly GCA_013358835.2). Lineage (NCBI taxonomy): Eukaryota > Metazoa > Arthropoda > Arachnida > Ixodida > Ixodidae > Ixodes > Ixodes persulcatus. Next base: position 284,438 of record JABSTQ010009335.1, read on the forward strand.
GTAAGTGTGGAATCTTTGTGAATGGTCCTCAGAGAATGTTGCTTGAATGTAGCGATGTACTCACGCCACGTTCCAAGAAGATTGAAAGGATGTCCCTGCATAAATTTGCAACATTTCAAGAAAGTTGCGGAAGTTCTTTCGATGGTCTGAGAACATTTTGAAAACGTTCTTAGAACCTTGTTAGAATATATTAATGTTGATTGAATGTCCTGGTAATGTTCTATGTCGTTCTCAGAACATTCTAAGAATGATCCTTAGAAAACATTCCCCGAATGTAGCTATAGGTGCCTGCGCCACATTGTGAAAACGTTGATAGAATGTTCTTACGTAAATTGGCAACATTCCAAGAATGTTGCCGATGTTCTTTTGAACACTCCCGAAATGTTCTCAGAACGTTCTTGTGCTACATGGGTTAGAGCTGGTGTCGTACTGCAGCTGTGTACAAGCCTTCCCGATCGAGATGATAAGCTAATTGTGGCTAACTGTTTCACTGGCCTTCACCTTGTGCCAGAACTCACTAGCAGAAAAATATCATACATTGGCACCGGAGGCGTAGCAAGGATTTTATTTCGGGGAGGGAGGGGGGGAGGGGGGTTCGATGGCATAAATCGCCCCCCCCCCCCCCCCAATGACGAATCAGGGTGAGCTCGGCGGTACGGACGCTCACGCAAAGATCTTCACAGCACACAACTCCCCCCGCTTTTAGAGGTAGCACTGCATTACCAAAGCGTGAAGGCCAGACAAAACACAAGGATAGCTTTACACCAGTGTCTGCTCTGTTCCATGAGCGCCACCATGTTTGTTTACGCTGTCGCAATAACACGGTAAAAAAGGGGGGGGGGGGGGGGCTGTGCTTTTTGAGAGACTCCGTTTTTTGTAGAAACCTTCGCACCTATCGTAGTGCAAGAACGTCGGAAAGGCATAGTCACGAAGCTCCAAGAACAACACCAATGCTAAGAGTGCTGTAAAGAGCAAAAACCTTGTTTTATGCGCAGCCCCTCTCCACAAGAGCCTGCGCTTGAGATTATTGTTTCACGTTTTTATCACTGGGGGTTAGGATTTCGGACTCTAGTCTATAGGCAACCGGCAATGCTGTTTGGTTTGGTGCTATCTAGCGACTGAAGCAAGAAACATTGGGTATGCCTGGGAGTGACAGCTGCATTGTTCAAACGTGAGCTATTACTCTGGTAGCGCCGCTATAGACTAGTGTCTTAAGCAAGAAATACTGTTTAGCTCAGGATGCCGTGATGGCATAAAATGCAAGTACGGCGGAAGCTGCGGCCTGGCGGGCCAATCGAAACGTGACTACATATCACCGGAGTGCGCTTTTAATGCGAAGAAGTATCAGGATTTTCGCTGCGTCATGCTCCAATGTGTGCGTTGCGCTCGTATACGTAGCGGATATCGAAGCCGTCGGCACGCAATGGGGGGTTTATCGTTCACCCTTTAGCGAGTTACACCGCGGCAGGGTATAACCTTGGGCTCTCACTCTACTGGCGCCGCCTGGCCGTTACTAACAGGCTTGTTATGTGATGGAATTAATAACTGACAACCTCAAGGAAGACAGACACAAAGGGCGTTCCTTCGGTTCGACAAAACCTCCTTCTCTTCTTTTTCTTGCCGTCCGAGCTCGCGCAACACGAATCACACACACAAAATACAACAATCTCCCCCGGATGAGCTGTCGAAGCTCATTAATTACACAATTCTAAGGGGTACAACAACTGTACGGGTCGCTTGAGTTCTGCTCCCCCGGGTAACAAAAGTCTGCAGGAACGCACCCTGCCATCCCTTCCCATGAACGTCTCCTTGATTCGGCACGTCCTCCAGAGGTGCCTATGGCAGGCGGTCTTCTTTCAGGAGCGCCAAATCACCCACCTGGAGGTCGCTTGACGTGGCAGGTCTGCAGAGTTGCGCCGATCTCAGCTCTAGTAGGTACTCCCGACGCTACCCCCGCCAGACGTTTTCCATGGTGGTGGCACGGTACCTCCAGCGCCGTGACAACTGTGCCCCGCTGGTCGATGACTCCGCTAGTAAGCGGTTCGGCGGAAGGGTCGTGAACTTTCGCCCGACGAGAAAGTGAGCAGGTGACAGCGCCTCTGGTTCTTTAGCGTCGGAGTAGAGAAAGGTCAACGGACGCGAGTTCACTGCGGCCTCTACCTCGTAGGGGATTGTTGAGAGTTCCTCGAAGTTCAGGCTACTCCGACCTAACACTTTGCGTAGTGACACCTTGACCATCCTCACCAAGCGCTCCCAGAACCCGCCCCACCAAGCTGCCCTCTCGACGATATGCTTCCAGCGGATCTTATGGCTAGTGAAGTAAGACTGGACTTCCTCCCCTTGCACTGCGTTGAAGATATCTCGTAGATCCCTGGACGCTCTCTTGAAAGTTAGTGCATTGTCCGAGTACACTGTTGTGCATATCCCTCGGCGGGCCACGAAGCGTTTAAAGGCCAAGAGGAAGGCGGTGGCCGAAAGGTCACTGACGAGCTCGAGGTGCACCGCACGCGTCACCGCACAAGTGAAAAGAGCAATGTAGCACTTATGGGTGTCGCCTTTAATTCGGTTCATCAAAGGGCCAGCGAAGTCGACACCCACGACGTCGAACGGGTCGGATCTTGTCACTCTGTCGGCGGGGAGTGGGGCCACCGGCTCGGAGGCAGGGGGACAGCTCTGTTTTCGGCAAGTGACACATCGATGGGCGACTTTCTTCACGGTCTGGCGTCCCCTGACAATCCAATAGGTTTCTCGCAACTGTGCCAGCGTGTCCAACACTCCGGCGTGCAGTAATCAAAGGTGTTCTCTTCGTATGAGCAGGGAGGTGAATGGGTGATCTCCGGGAAGTACAACTGGGTGCTTCGTGGGTTCACTGTTCGTGCTGAATTGCAGTCGTCCGCCCAATCGCAGGAGCCCCTCGTCGTCGAGGTACGGGTTGAACGGTGAAACGGCCGAGTTCTTGTTAAGTGGTCTTTGACTACTCAAGTTCTTGATGTCATCCTCAAACGCATCCTTTTGGGTGGCAGCCAACCAGTAGTTTTCGGCGTTGATCATCTCTTCTGTTGTCAGCGGCCCTTTGTTTCTTCTCTCCTCGTTTCTGCAGTTACTCACAAAGAGCCGCACCCACGCCGTGACTCGGATCACCCTGTTGAAAGAACTGTATTCTTCTAAATTCAGAATGGCAGCAGTTGGCGGCAATATTACCGGCATTACTGACACTCCCCTTTCTTCTTTGTAGCACTCCGTCGCCTCTGATGTTTGGTCGCTCATTGTAGGCCAGCATGACTCGTGACTGAGCAACCATGTGGGCCCGTTCCACCACAGAGAGTTCTCCTGCAACGCCGAAGGCAGGATCCCGCGTGTCAGCAGATCCGCGGGATTTTCATTGCCGGGACAGTGTCGCCAATCTTTGGGGTCTGTCAGTTGCTGCACCTCGGCAACTCGGTTTGCCACGAAGGGCTTCCATCGGTTTGCCGCTCCCTTGACCCAGTATATCGCCACCGTGGAGTCTGTCCAGAGCCTCGTGGTAGCAGTTTTCAGGTGGAGAGCCCTGGTGAGGTAGTGGGATAGTCGTGCACCAGTTAGGGCTCCCATCAACTCGAGCCGGGGCAGCGAAAGGCGTTTAAGAGGTGCCACTATGGATTTAGACATGACCAAGTTTACGTTCACTTTCCCCGAATCAATCTCTGTTGCCATGTATGCCACGGCGCCGTACGCTTTCGGACTTGCGTCGCAGGAGACGTGCAGAACCTTCTTCGTCTTGTCGTTTCTAAAGTATCGTGCTATCATTCTGGGGACGGACACGTCTCCAATGCGGGGCAGCTCCTTGCACCAGTGATCCCACACAGCCCGCAGAGACTCCGGCAGGGGTTCATCCCAGTTGACTCCGAGCTCCCACAATCGCTGAAACATAACCTTGACGATTGTTATTGTAGGAGCCAGAAATCCAAATGGATCAAAGATCCTCGCTGACACTTGCAGTACAAACCTCTTGTTGTCCATTCTTGATGCCAAGAAATCAATGAGAGAGCTTGTCTTGTACTCAAACCGGTCTGTTTGTGGATTCCAGCCAACTCCCAGGACCTTAGCGGCTCTCGAATGTCCAAAGTCGGCGTAAGCGTGTTGGGTCTCTCCACCTTCCAGCAATTCTACCAGTTCGAGGTCATTCGACATCCACTTGTGGAGTCGCATTCCGGCTTGATTCATGATTTTCGCTGCCTCTTCACAGAGCACCCTCGCCTCCTGCCGACTATCAACACCAGTGACTAGGTCATCAACGTAGAGTTGACTCCGTAGTGCGTTTGCTGTCTTTGTGAACTGCTCTGGCACGTTTTCGAGATGATGCTGTAACGTTGCGGCGAGGAGAAAGGGGCTCGACGTCACGTCGAAGGGGACGCGCGTCATCTGATACGACACGACCCGTGGAAGCTCCTCTCCACATATCGGCAGTCTCTCATACCAGAGGAATCGCACCGCGCTTCGATCGCTTTTCGAGAGACACACTTGCAGGAAGGCTTTCTCAATGTCCGCGACGATCCCGATGTTGTGGGTGCGGAACTTGATAAGCAGGTCAGTCAACTCCGGGTTCAAATTCGGCCCGCTTTCCAGAACTTCGTTCAGTGAGAGACGACCTCCAGAGCTCGACGATGCGTCAAATACAACCCTCAATCGGGTCGTTCTGCTTTCGTGACGTACGACTGCATGGTGCGGCATGTAGTAGACTCTACCGCTGGAAGAACTGTCTCCTTCTTTCACTGCTTCGGCATAGCCCTTTTCGACGTAGTCCCTGATGCAGGCATCATATTCCTTGATCAGCTGTTCATTCTTTAGGAGGCGAGTGGTCTGCGATCTCAGACGCCTTACCGCAGATTCCAGGTTGTCTGTAAGTTCCTCGGCCGTTTGTTTCCATGGAAGCGACACCTCATATCGACCGTCTTCGTACTTGATTGTTTCTTTGTGATGCTGAAGTACGGCGTCATGGTGAGAGGTTGTCGTTTGCTGTTCTTTGATTCCAATGTGCTCCAGTTCCCAAAAGGATCTGAGCTGAGCGGATATTTCTTGTTCGGTCTCCTCTCTCACGGTAACCCTCATCACGTTCGTGGCCGACGAACAGATTGCCGTAGACTTGGTTGTTCCGAACGGTCCCTGCAGGGTCCATCCAAACACCGTGTCCACTGCCATCAATTTCGGTCTCAGGCGCCTCACGCTTCCGGTGACTACATCCCAGTAATGATCGGCCCCGATCAGAAGCCCGATTCCGTCCTCGACGGCATTGTCAGGTGTGACGTCCGCGATGTTCATGCCCTCCCTCTTCATCTGTGTCACCACGACCTCCGAGGGGGCCATCACGAGGTCAGCGCAGATGCAAGGCACCTCGAGAGCCTCCACCCGGACTTCTTTCCTGTCGAACCGACTCCGTAGCCAAAGTTCCACCCGGCGGCACTTCGTTGGATTTGTCGTTGCGTTTCCGCCGAAGGTGAAAATCCTGACGTCCTCCTCGCCCAGCATCCTGAGATGCAGCCTTTCTGATATGTCGCGTCGAACAAACGTGCGCTGACTGCCACCATCCAGCAGGAGTCTGAGGAGCGTGCGCCCCTGAAGACCTTCGGCCCACACACGTGCTGTCTGCAGTATAGCACCTGGTTCTTGCTTCGTCCGGTTGTGTTGTCTTGGATTCCGAGTGATGACTGCAAAACCTCTCCTCCCGCTACCTTCTTCACCGCTGTGATCGCTGCGTCCCTTTCCGCTTGCGTACCGCGTCGTCAAGTTGGGATTGCACATGGCGGTGACGTGTCGTCCGCCACACCGCGCACATCTCAGCCATCTGGCGCCCCTGCATACTCGTGACAAGTGCCCTCTTTTAGTGCAACGGAAACAGCGGTTTTCTCGCTGCAGGACGGCTTTTCGGTCTTCCAGTGACAACCCAGAAACACAGCTGTCCGGGCCGTGATCGTCCGTGCGACAAAACACGCATCTATTGTCTGCCTCGGTTGTTGTGGTAAGCGCCGCCGCCAATGCAACTCTGGGTCCCTCTGCGCTGTCGCTGTCGCTCCGCCGGCATCCCGTTCCCTCAGTTACCGGTTGCATCCTTTCGCGGCACTCCACCTCACCTTTCAAAAAACTCAAGAACCCTCGCAACTCGTTCTCTCGGTTTACTGACTGCGCGTTTACCTTCCGGCTGTACTCCAGCCCAATATCGGCTGGTATCGCTTTACGTAAAACCGTTAGGAGCAGCACTCCATATGTTTTCTCTTCGACCCCGAGGCATGGGCGTCGGCAGGATTTTGTCTTGGGGGGGGGGGGGGGGGGGGGGGGGGCAAACTGACAGCCCTTTTTGGGCGTGTGCGCCCAAGGGGGAAAGGGGGGGGGGTGCTGAATACTAAAGAGCTGAATACAGCTTGCAAGATGCGCATAGGTTTTATGAAACAATTATCTTAAAAAGTTCAATGCATCAGTAAATTGAAAGTAAATTTTTTTTTTCCATCGATATGTACAGGCACAGTGAAAAAAAAAAAGGAATTTAGTCTACGACGCGGTAAAACAACAAAACAGTCCAATTAGTCCACTTAGTTAAGTATTGGCATTATATATGTACCGTACACAATAAAATAGCAAGGCAGTGCACGTAAGTCATGCGCTCACATAATAAATTGTCGCAGCAAAGAACAATACCCTATCTCCATATTTAACAATATTTGACGTTTATACAAGTTTTTAAAAGCTACCCCAAGTTGGCCTATGTTCCAATTTACAACTCTAATTTTCTGCACAAAATTGTCTTCGCTCCTAATATTAATTCGAAGCATTTCCCGGATTGTGGTTCATGGAAGACACCTGAAAGCTGCGTAAACTGTGTTGGAAAGCTAGCACGGCAGGGCTACCGCTGGAGGGTTAGCCCTGCAGCGGTAGCCCTGCCGCTGGAGGGTTAGCCCTGCAGCGGTAACCTCGACGCGGGTTCCCTTAGCTTGCCATGCTCGCTCTGTCTCATTTCAGAACTGGGGTAAAACTTTAGCCCTCTTATCTTTATATGGGTTGTTATATATATGATCAAGCTCAGCTTTGCATGAATACTCCCACAGTTAAAGACGAGTCTGACATACCTGTGAGAGTCGAGGGCAAAGCCAATGTTCAGCTGGCTCTTTAAAGCCGGAGAATGCTCAGGAGTGACGGAGACAGCAGGTACATCGATAGATTGCAGGTAATGACACAGCACTGAGGTCAGGTGCTTCTTCGTTGCACAAGATGGATTGTCATTATCACTGTCAGCTTTCCGTTTAAAAAAAGCTTCTGATGTCCATTTTCACTGCTGACCCATATCAGCCCATGGTTATATAAAAAAGTGAAATTGGGTGCGGAATGTGGCCCTTTCAAGCAACTGGGCGAGGAAGAGAGAGCCAGCAACAGCAAAGTGTGCCACCCTGTCACAGATATTCGACGGTTTCACGTGTGTGAACACGATGGTGTCAACGAGGACGGTCCGACACGCCTCTCCCGCGTGCGTTATGGCCCGGGGGAGTATCGTCGTTGACATGGTGCGAGCAGAGTTTCGCAGAACTGCATTGTCCAAAAGAGGACGCCTGGCCCCGATTTTGACCCCCCTCTTCTCCTTTCCCATGACCGCAACATGCTACGGGCAAATGAGAAGAAAAACCCAAAGGCACATATACAAAACAGAGCACTGGCGTGAGCATTGGCGTAGACGGGGGTGGTTTGGGGGATCGAAACCTCCTCAAAATGCCAAAGCACCCCCCCTCCCCCCCTCTTTCTCTTGGGGCCCGCTCGCTCTACTCCTGAGTCCTTACGCAGTTGGTTTTACGATGTGAACGGAGCGAAGGGGGAGCGCGGACAATCTTCACGTTTCTCCTTACGATGGACCGCGGAGGATGCTACGAGCCATCAGAGCCAATCCAATGCCGCATGAGCGTCACGTCACCTTTGAGATACACGCAGCGAAGCGCGTGGTCACGTGATACGTTCACATGCGCTGGATTGGCTGGTATGACTTGTAACGTAAGTTGCGGTCCACCGTAAGCTGAAACGGAGAATAGTAGCTACGCCGATTTGTTCTGTTGGGCTTTTTGGAAGAATCCCGCTATGTGTAGAAGACGCTCTGTTTTGGGGGCATTTTACTGACTTTCACTCGAATGCCTGTGATTCATCACAACACAGGACTGCGATGTTCTCGGAAGGAAGTGCCCCCCCCCCCCCCCCCTGCTTTTTTTTTTTTTTTTTTTGCCAGCTGGGCGCGGTTGATCGCAACTGACCGAGGGGAGACTCTTTTTTGTGTTTATTGCTGAAGGATCCAAGGAGACAAAAGTGCGTGGATTTTATGTTTAGGATTGCTTTCGGTTTCTCCGCTTGCTGGAAAAGCTATGCCGCGACGTCATTCGATCCCCCGTACCCGAGAGAGCTGGGGAAGGGAAAGGGTGGGATGAGTGGGGGGGGGGGAGGCACACTGGCTTGGGGGGGGCAACTGCCCCTTTCGCACCCCCCTACCGACGCCCATGCCCCGAGGACCTCAAGGCTGCGGACACCCGTTTCGATTTGGTCATACAGCGTCCTGAGTCTCTCGACGTTCCTGGAGTCGTGAACCGCTCTAACAGCCAACAACCTCGACATGTGGTCTTCGACAATTAGGTCCTTTTGTCCGAATCTTTGTGTAAGAAGGTCGAGGGCAACCTGGTAGTTTTCGGTTGTCAATTGGAGTCCCTCGGTCGCGACGGCAGCCCTACCAATGAGGTAGCTTTTCAGGTACTTGAATTTGTCAATGTCGGAGAGGGACTCGTTCTGAAAGATCGTTGCGTTGAATTGGCCCCAGAAGCCGGGCCATAATCGAATGTCTCCTCCGAATTTAGCGATCTCCAATTTCGGTAGCCTTACTGTTGTCAGGGCGTTGCTAAATGAAGGCTGTCTTGAGTCGCTGCCGTGTGTCAAAGAACCGGACGCTGTATTGCTCCTCGTTTCGTGTTCCTTGACCTTCCGCTTCACTCGTGTTTTGGCTACGCTGATGCGTTCAGCATACCCTTCAGCGCCACTCACTTCCTCTGCTAGAGCTTCATCTTCGACCGACGGCTCGATTTCTCTGTCGAGCTCTTTTAGGGAGGCTTCTTTTAGGAGAAGAATGTCAAGCTTCTCCTCCAGCTCACCTATTTCAGTCGGATCCGAGGTCAGCAGGGCGCCGATCTCGTTGATCACTTTCGTTGTGGCGGCGCGCAGGGTGGTCCTTTTTCTTTTGAGGCGGTCGACACTTTCCTGGCTCGGGTGCGGCATGTCCTGGTTGTAGTTAATTCCCGGGTTTCGGCACCAAATTGTTATGTGATGGAATTAATAACTGACAACCTCAAGGAAGACAGACACAAAGGGCGTTCCTTCGGTTCGACAAAACCTCCTTCTCTTCTTTTTCTTGCCGTCCGAGCTCGCGCAACACGAATCACACACACAAAATACAACAAGGCTATACATAGGTTGCACTGACGTAATTTGGTCCTCCTTTCTGGTGGCCGAACTTCCTCGAGCGTAGCTTTTACTGTGCATATTCTACGAGCAGTACACGAGCGTCGCGAGCGAGCGGAAACGAGTGAGCGCAGCTTCATTATACTTCGTTTCACTTTATCTGCGAGCGAAGCCAAAGCTAGAAGCGCGAGACCAGCGCTTTTTGCGCTTCTGCCCAGCTCGCGCGCTCGAGCAAAGCCTGAAGGCACGGAGCTTTCGTGCTCGCGCTTCCAGCTTTGCCTTAGCTCGCACATAAGGTGAAACGAAGTATAACAGCCGGTGTTGGCCACCAGAAAGGAGGAAGGATATGACGTCACGTGCAACCCATGTATACTGTCACAAAAAATTAAGCCGCAATAAAAAAAAAATTTGACGTTGAAAAATCAAAGCAACCGTCCTCGCACAAACACAGGGGCCCATATATAGGGCGAGGGTAATTCTGAATCCTGCTGAAAATGGCAGGCCTTTTCCAATTGAAATGCCTAGCCAAAACCAATGAGCATGAATGTGCAATTGGCGCCGATGAGAAAATACGATTGTTTGCACAAAGGTGCAACTGAAAATGCTGCAGAGAAGCCGCAGCAGGCCCAAGAAAAGGTTGAGGAAAAGTCAACTTTAGGGGGCAAGCGCCATGATGCCAATTGTGTCAATGTGCACGACACTCAGTTTGCTCATTGCTGCTCATTGCAGCTAGTGGCGCTACGTGGAAGAGCCATTGTACGGGAGACATCAATGAGCCGTGCAATGCAGAGAAGCGAACTTGGTGCAGTATGGCATACGGTGACAATGCTCAATTGCCAAATTAGCACATGAGAGGCTAATCAACAACCCTACCGGTTTTATTTGTTGCCTTTTTCGGTGACATGTGGTGATATACGGGCTGTTTCATTTTAATTCGAACATCTTTTTTTTTTAAATAGGGCGCGAGTTACATGGAATGCGCCACTCATATAAGAGGATAACTGTCACGATACTAATTAACCAAAATTTGTTACTGATGTTTAGCACATTGGTTCTATTGGGAATGCTGCAGAGAAGCTGCACCACAAAGAACGATGCAAACACAAATTTAGAAGAAGCCAACTTTGTTGCGCTTTCATTAAGTTGCCACTGGTGTCAATGTGCGCGCAGCACCCAATTTTCTCATTGCAGCCAGTGGCAGAGCCACTGTGCGGGAGATAGCAATGAGTCACGCACTGCAGAGAAGCAAATTCGGTGCAGTATGGCATTCCTGGCAAACATTTTCTATGGGACCAATAGAGATTTTCATGGGACCAATATGATTTCTATCGTACCAATAGGCATTTCTACTGGGCCGATAAAAACTTCTATCGTACCAATACAGACTTCTATTGTACCATTAGGAATTTCTATGGGACAAGTAGAAGCAGTAGAAGCTTCTATGGGACCAACATGAATGTCTTCTGGTCCAATACAAGTGCCTACTGGTCGTTCTATACACGAACTCAACTCCGTGACGTCATGGCGCGGTGGTGGCGCGTCGGGCAACTTCCGGTCTGGGGCTGTGGGCAGAAGTCCCCATGCCAGACGTGTATTCCTGCGTTGTTTTGAAAGGAACCAGACAAAAACCTGCCTTCTCGTCAAAACGCCGCGACTGGGGCCGTACCAAAAGTGTCGAGAAAGGTTAGAAGGTCAGTTTTCACGTGCTCGGTTCGTCCGAGAATCTGGATATGTGCCGTGAAAAGGGAAAAGCAGACGCCATCAGACCACGATTGCTTGGGCGGGAAGCACTTTGGGTTGAATTCACGGATACTTGTGGTCATCAGATTTATTTGTTTTGTTCAAACATGAACGCCAGAAAACCGTCAAGTCGTACGGACCACCTGCAGACTACGTTCAGTGCGTCTTCAAGTTCAAACGGCCGCCTGATCGTTCGAACTGTTGTCTGCTCTTTCAAACGTTTCTGCTTGTCGTCTGCTCTCTTAGACGACGCCGGCCCGTAGACCAAATGTTGGCCCGGTACTTGCGATAAGAAGTAAGTGCAGGCCTCAAAAGACTTAAGTTTGAAGGTTGGTAAGCAGGCTCGATGTAAACAGTAGATACAAGGAGATGTTGATCATTGTTACCAGTGACCATCACCGACTTGTTATGCCTAATTCACTTGGTCTGATTCTGCTTGCGATTTTCAGTATCGACGTCGACCATCTCAGCTACGGTTCACGCTTTTGCAGCCCGAGCGGCGTCGCGACTGAAATTTGCGAGCGAAATCTCATCGTGCGAACCAGGCTTTAGCGTACATACTGCGGCGTCCACGCGGAATGAATCGCCACATGTCACATTATTCACGCGAGGATGACGTAGAATCAACAATTCGAACGCGAAAAAGGGCAGGGGGACTCACACCGACGCTGACAAGATCACATTTCCATGGTTTGTTTATGGGCGACGGCGAGCTTCTTGCCCACACATGCGCGGCGCCGGTGGCGTCCGCTAGGGGCGCTCCGGTTTGTTTGTAAACATGAGTTGGTGTCAAGTTGTAGTGAAAGCTTTATTGGTCAAATAGAAATGCATATCGGATCGAGAACTTTTAATGGTCGACTGGGAATTTCTATTGGACCATTTGAGATCAGGATCATACAGAACTTTAAATTTATTAAGTGGGCATCTATCAGGTTAAATGACATGCTTAGTGGAGAAATTAAAGATGTTATATACTAAAGTTTTACGTTTTGAGCACAGGAGAATACTTTTACCGCAAACATACCCGATGTCAGGCACGTAGCCAGGATTTTTATTCAGGAAAAAAAAGGGGGGGGGGGGGGTGGCCATGACAAAATGATGAATGAGGGGGAGGGGGGGAGGAGGCCCCAGCAAAATGAAAGATTTGGGGGGGGGGGGGGGCAGGCCCCATGGGTCCCCCCCCCCCCCCCCCGGATACGTGCTTGCCCGATGGGTTCCTATCTGCCAAATAAACCTTTTCTTTTTAGCTATATAATTTGGGTTGGACCATATAGACATTCATTAAATAAAACATTCAGTTAATAAAGTGAAGATGGACTCTTTTTTTGTCACGTGTTTTAGCTTTTCCTGATTACTTACGTATTGTCCTCTATCGTATTATAAAACATGCGGCTGCCAGTGGACCTTAAAAAAAAAAAGACAATGGGGAATGGGAACATTGTGTGTGCATATAGTACGCACAAGATTTATGAATAATTATATATAGACTAACCAAGAAAATTCAGGTCTCCTCGGAACTCTGCAGTTTTAGCGGTGTATTCTGTCCTCTTGTTTTCCAGGATATCTCAGTAACAGTAATAGCGTAAAACGATTTTTAAAAAGTGGCCATTTAAGAACTTCTAGCTCCATTTTGAACCAACTCGATTATGTATTCACATTCGGCTTTACTCCGTTTTATTCAGTTTTATCTGGTTTCGGAGCGGAACCTTCTCAATTTTATATAGATTTCGCTCCATAACCGAGCCAATCCGAGTAAAACCGGGTCAAAAACAATAACGTTGACTCAGAAATCATATTATCATCTTCCACGATTGGTCAAAAGCTTTTTGTGACTTCGGACGTCAGAACTTCATAACTTTGGCGGGTTGGTGAAAAAATGCGGTACTTCAGGCTTCCATTTTGCTATGTGAACGTATCCGGTTTGAGCCCTAGCAGAGGCTACGCGCTCGTTCTGGGGCGGCAGATCACGTACACACTATCGTGCGCATGATTTTTATTAACATAAAAAAAGCCTGTAGTGCCGAATAACATAAAATACTTCATAACACCATAGGCGTCATACAAAAGGCATGTAAAATGCACGCACGCACGCACGCACGCACACACACACGCGCGCGCGCGCGCCTTGGACGCAACTGCAGGTAAGCGTAGTCAGATATATTATTTTGATGTTCTTGTTCGTATTTGGGCACTTGAAATGAGGTTCTTGATTTTTATCTTTTCTTTGTGTGTGTGTGTTCGTTCATTTTCCAGAGAAAATTGAGGGTATACTTCGAGTAAATAAATTAGAGTAAGACACACAAGGCGCTTGAGTGTGTCTTTTTCTGTGTTTTCGTCCTTGTGTGCTGTTCTTCTCATGTCTAAATAAAACATAAATTCAATTTTCATCTGGCAGAGCACTTCGGCAAAAATATTTGCATATTTGCCGAAGTTCGGCAGTTAGGATTGGCGGTCATAGGGATCTGCTGTGGTGCTGAGTAGCTAATGTGGTGTAGCGCTCTGTGGTGTATGTTCTTCCTCTGTCCTTGTCTTAAAGCGCAATCATGTTTTTTCACGTACAATGCCAACTCGCCCAACAATCAGCACTTGTATATACTAACCTGCTACACTAGTTGTACCCCTTTGACTAAGATCTGTTAGTCACCTAAGTAAATCGGGGTGACAAATTTAAACATGACCGGTGAATACAAAGTGCTTACTAATCTAGGATTACCACCCGCCATGTGATAATTTTAGTCAGTGGTAGTTAGTCAACAGTTAAACTGGTCACGTCTGGTAAGTATGGTCGATGCTTTATAATGCTGGAATCTGTGGCCCATCAAATGCTCCATGTGCGTCTTAGAAAAATCTAATATTTCTTCACAGTTTCTTCAAATTTGGGATGATATGTTTCAAATTCATATCACATGATTTCCACATTTTTTTCGTTCCAGGCAGGCAGTGCAATCTATCCGGAGGCTGTCAGCTCAAGCCTAATTAATCCTGAGGCGCCCAGCTATGTGGCAGTGGAGGGAGACCTCGAAGCCGCGTCGCCTGCTGAGGCAGTCCTGGTTGCATTCTGCCTCTAGTTCATCTTTAGCGACGACTAGAGCCCTGAAAGTGTTGTTACAGATGCCTTTATTGCGCTTAGTGGTTTCATCTTAGAACTTTTATAAGATGTCTAGTCATGTCATTGATTTTTGTGCCATTTTGTTTGTGACAGCCACAATAAAACATTGTGATTTACTTTCAGAACTAGGCCGTCTTCATCTATTATAAGGCCCACCCTTGAAGCACGTACTATCACACCCACAAAGGGCCATAGTACCTTTCTTTAGGGGGTAAAAGTAATTCCATCAAGTGTGCATTTAACCTGTAATAAGGTGGTGAACTGGGCCAGTTGGTTGCTGTTATACATGATGGGGAAAACAGCTCGGAAAGCCCGGACTACGAAGAACAAACACGACAGGACAGCACTTTTCTGTCGTTTTTGTTCTTCGTAGTTCGCGATTTCTGAGCTGTTTTCCTCATCGTGTGCATTTAACCCCAAAATGGATCACAGTTCCCTCCAAAAGGAGGTAAATGCAGCGCCCTTAATTACGTCGTCTTACCTCTCAAAAGAGTTGAAACTCCCCCCTAAAGGAGGTAAAGGCTGACCCTGAAAGGATGCACTTTTAACACCAAAAGGAACTAAGGTTACCTCCAAAAGGAGGCAATGTTGCACCCTAACCCAGGGGGTAAGTTTGCACCCTCGTTGCAGGGGGTAACGATACCTCCAAAAGGGGTTGCCCTGTGTGCAAGTCGGTTACCCCCTTAAGAAGGGTACTACAGTACCCTTTTTTTTTAAGAGGGCACGCACGCACGCACGCGGAAATTAGGATGATTTTCTTGAAATGGATGATTTCACTTTGCTTCACACAGAGTAGGTGTCAGGCAGCGCTTTCCACTTTGTAGTTGAGCGAGGAAGTTCCTTTTTGAAAGGCATTTCACGCATGCGCTTGTTGGCAGTTTGGGCCTTTAGTTTTGCCTTTTGGCTTCCCAATGTTGTACTTTTACTTGGTGCCAGGAAGAATGTCAACTTCAGCAAGGAAGTTTTCAAGAATGCGTCCAATTAAGGCCAGCCGAAACAGGGTACCTTAGGGTCGCTATACTGGCATCTGACGTCGGACTCGTTACATTCGACTTTGACAGGGGCCTTCTCGGAAACTTGGACAGGAAATTGTCTTCAAATCTTCAGTCGCCTTTCACCATTTTATCACTAGTGTCTTCCCTAACTGGCATACTACTGCGATCGCTTCCGATTTCATTGGTACTATTTAGTTCACAGGGATTTTCTGTCTCACTATTCTCCCATTCTTTATTGTGCACAGGGGGGTCCACCCATTGTCACATTGCCTTCCGAGAAAAGGGGAGGGGGGCAATGACGGTTTAGCGAACGCCCACGTTTCATCGAATGACACTTTAGCGAATATAGTCGGACGCCGCGAAGCGGCGTTTCCAGGTGGGCCAAGTGGGTTCACATTTTTATAATGAGCCGCCGCAGACGCGAAGCGACGTAAGGGCAGCGCGGGGTGGTGGGTTAACAACTTAACACGCGGCGCCGTTATTCGCTAAAACGTCGATTCGCTCAAATGTCGCTGTTAGCTAAGACGTCATATGTGCAGCGACCCCCCGTACCGCTCCATGTTCATCAACATTCCTGTTCTTGTTAAAATCATACATTACTATAAAAATCCCTCTAACTCAAAGACTGCTGTATCGAAGTATTGATTGCCTAGATATATAGGTTTCTCTCGGTGGGCTTTCTTTCAAGAGGGACCCCGAGACGTGAAAAAATTGCCGCGAAAGGAAGTTGGTGAAGAGAAGTGAGTTAAAACAATGAAGGCAATGTATGCACACTGAACTCGCACAGCGCGCTCGTGTGTCTCGAGTTCAGTCGTTGAACAAAGAGCTCCAAGAACTTTTTGACCTTGGCTCGCAATGTCTCTCATCAATGCGCTCAAGCTGTTTTCTGTGCGTGTGCGTTTAGCTTGTACACCCGCCGGCGATATGAATGTGAACGCCGGACCGTCGACCGGTCCTAAAGCCCCTCTATCCTGGGAAAAGTGGCGCCATTCATTGTTGTAGAAATGCTCGAGGCACGTGCCGCGCGCCACTTCTGGGAAATTCATGGCGTCTGAAATCTAGCTCAGTGCTGCGCTGTGCCGCCATGATCATCCCAAAGGCTGCACGTTGCACGTGCCTCGTGCATCGACGTACCTTGCGCTACTTTTACCGGTCCGTGCTATCAGCGCCATGACGCGGCTCCCATGGCGGCTCGCTTTCTTATCGCGCGCTTCGCCGCTTGGATCGAGCGCTGTCAGGTGGTGTTGGCGCTGTTCTCAGCTCTCCTGCTACTCCCCGCAGAAAGCGCCAAGGTGGGTTTCGATTTCGGCATCTCTTTTTGTGGGCGTGGCTAATATAACATCGTCATCGTCGCAATTGCGACGCAGTTGACATGACACAGATGAAATAATATCGTGTTCTTCTTTTAAAGAAGCGGAAAGTATAGGTTACTTTTTTACTTGTTCCGCAAGCCTTCCGGTTTAGCACATATCACAACCAAAAACTACTAAATCACATTTTCTACCGATGACGTCTGAAACGCTCCTTTCCCAATCCTCGCACTTTCTGCGGGGGGTAGCAGCAGAGCTTAGACAATACCACCTAGAACACAAGGCCTGCGCGTTTCCTCCTCTAAACGTCATCACTAGTAGATCCCCTCAGCGCCCCCTAGCTAGCCCGGATGAGCACCATCGTCTGCTACATATTGTCTGCGACATCGTCTGCTCCATCGCCTGCTTCAGTGGTTTGTGTAGCAGATAATGAAACAGATGCTCACGCCGAGTGTCTGTTGCTATCGCATACGATGAATTAAGACGTGCACGTGGAGCGTCAAATGCATGAGTAAAAGTGCCTTACTGCAGTGCGAAGGGCTGTAAAGCCCTTCGCTGGACGCTGGACGCTGGCACTGGACGCAATTTTCGAGGGCGCTGTTTATACTCCGGGTCGCTGCTTTGAAGCGTTCTTCCGCAGAACGAGCGCGTGCGCTAGAAATGCTCATCTCAAAGCAAGGAGCGCGTGCTAGCTCGCGCTCGTGGCCGAGGGAGTGTTCGCGTGCGCGTTGCAAATGAACTGGAAGCTCGCAATCAGCTCGCGCTCAGCAGTCACGCACACAGCTGTGGCCGCAGATAAATGCGACGTAGTTGCGACGCGGCCCATACTCTCGTCAAGCTTCAGCCTGTTTGCCGCTTGGGGCGGGTCGGGGATCTACTAACGAAACGTCATGCGCAGGCCTTGTATTCTAGGTGGTATTGGCTTAGAACACGGTGAAGCGAGCGATAAAAAAAGCAAGTCGCCACAGCAGCCGCATCATGGCGCTGATAGCAAGGAGCAGTCGACGGTCCGGCGTTCACCTTCATATCGCCGGTGGGTGTACCCGGACTGGTAAGCACGCGCCGCTGGACTGTTTTTTGTCGTATGCTCGACAGTTACATTTTGCATACAACTCTGGGAATCAGTTGGTGACGGAGTGGAGCGGCATGGTTTTAATTTTTATCGAACAGCCGTTGTCTCTGCTCGCACGATGAAGCACTCGCAACTATACAAGCCTGCCGAAGTTACCCTCACGTGCATGCGAACATGATTGCACGACAGAGGCACCAGTTCGGACGCTTGCAATCCATTGTTTCACGTTTGCTTACTTTTGACGAAAATCGGGCACGTCGGGATCCAGTAAAACGGTGGCAAGCGGTTTTTCAGAATTGCTCGGCAACGCATGCAGCACTGAACACTTGTGGGTTGGTATGTGGGATGTCTCAGCAGTAAAACTACAAGCGGCGAGTTCCGTCACAACAAGTCACATCAGAACACAACAGAAATCGCCCTTCGTTTGTACAGCACTTAAAACAAATATTTATATTTTTCTAAGAATATCTGCTCCAAAGCCACTTTTGCTGCTCCGAAACATTGTCTTGGCTGCTCCAAAAGCCACTTTTGCTGCTCCAAAGGCGACATTGCTCCAAAACACTGTTTTGGCTGCTCCGAAAGGGGCTCCGAAATGGCTTAGGCCAATCATCACTGGAAGCCTCACAGTCATGGGCGTCCGCAGAGGGGTGCAAGAGGGGGGGGGGGGGGGGGGGGGGAGCTGCACCCACACCAGTTAAAGGGTACTCTGGCGGTTTTTTAGCTACCCAACTACATTTTCTGAATACTATGGATCTACTGTTCCCAACATGATATTTAGTATCTGGAAATGGAAAATGGCTATAGAGAAAACGGCAAATTTAAAAAGCAAAAAAAAAAAGTGCAAAAAAGTTTTGATTTTGTTGCGAGACCGGCGAAACTTACTTTCGACGCGTTGTGCCTTTTTTCTGCGACACTGCGCTTCCGTAAAAATTTCCACGTGTTCCCAATGGCAAGTCTCACGGCTTACAGATGGTTTTAAAGAACTTCGGCGAATAATGAAGAACGAGTAGAAAATTTGTCTTCAGCAGGCTGCCGCCAGCCTACGCAACGCTCCAAAAACGCGATTTTTCGACATGTAAGATGGCCGTCCGGTGGCTTCACTCGCGGGAGCGGGACGCGCGATTTAGCAATTGTCACAGAGATCAGTGCTTTGTAGCTCCAAATCCAGGGCGCAGCCGTGAAAGCAGGTAGAAAGTAAAGTGGAAATGTGCTGAAAATAGCCAACATCGCCAACATTCCCCCCGGGGGGGGGGGGGGGGGGGGGGGGGGTATAAAGCGCAAACCGCATGGCGCGTTTTTGCTCGCGATTCAGGCGCGTCGGCGTCAAACTGATGTCATTTCCTGCGCGCGGGCTCGCGTTTTCGCGGGAGCGTTGGTTTCTAGCCGACCCAGAACAAGACGCGCGCGGCGAGGCGTCGAAGCGGCTCTCGCCCAATGAGGGTCGGTCGAACTATCACGTGATCCTGCACAGTACGCTGTTTCGTATTCAGCACATTTCAAAGTGTTCAAAAGCATTTTTATTTTCCATATAAAAATTGAAAAGGTGTTTCTTTTGACAACAAACCCGTTTTATTTACTTATTTGTTCATTTAATTTTCATTTTGTAGTATTTGCGTCAACATTTACATCGCGTGTTGAGGATTCTGTTATCTGGCAACGCTGACAACGCGCGGCCGGCGGTGCCTGGCTTTGTCTGCATGCGGGTGCTCCCGCGTCAGCTTCCGCGCGAGCGTTCATAGCGCGTCGCGTTTTCGCGTGCAGAAAAACGCTCCATGCGGTCTACGCTTAAAGGAGCTGTGCAACGATATTCAATTGGAATGTTTTTCACTTTACACGAGCTTACTGGCACTAGTGGGACTCAAGGATACTCGCACGCAATGTCACTGGCCAAGAAACTCCTTTGCTGCGGTGTAATTTCAAGGACAAAAGCGATCATTTTCATTCAATCTCTCCTTTGCAAAATTCGATGACGTAACGTGGGGATCGCAGTACACCCATATGACGATATTTGAATGCGGTTCATAGATTGGACCCGAGCATTGCGTGGGCACTCGATATGGGCTCGTGATAATTGATAGCTCGAGAAGCATTCGGGTAGTGGCCCATGTCCAATCGCTGCAACGACGGCAATAGCCGAGCCATAACAATGTCTGGAACTTAGCGCGTGTCCTGTGCTTTGCCAACCCCAGCGCGTGGCTATGATCAACATTGGCGGCATATAATCGGCTCCAGATCACGTGGCCGCTTGTTCTGGCTGCGAGTTGAGGGGGTGAACGCTGCTCGTTTTTCTTTAATTTTTTTTCTGGGACTTCTATTGCGTGGGGCGAAAAACGAACGCGTGTTTCATAGGTCATTAACGTCAGGGATCCGTTCTAAGCGGTATTTGCGCAAAGTAAAAAAATTGTTGCATAGCCCCTTTAAGTGTGCACCCCCCTGGAAAAAGTTCTGCGGACGCCCATGCTCACAGTGGAACAACTATTGAATGCTCTCCAAACCTGCTGTGGCTTTCCCAGTTTGCATTGTATTCAATCAACGATTTTAACGTTGAAAGAATTGGCATCTTCTACTCTTGACATTGTTCACCTTGCCACAAATGACAGAAAGCATACCTCCTTCCATCGAAATGTTGCGATTCCGCCGCGTAATAGCGAGGCAAAATTTTGAATATTTCCCGACCTGCACCCGCGAGCGACGACCATGAGAAACACGCGGCATGACGTCAATGGGGGTCTTGTAGACAGATAGCAAATTGTGCGAATACCTGCTCGATAAAAGATAACTTTTCTAAAAATCTTGTCGTTCCAACATAAATAGAAATGCGTCAAAAACCTTTATTATACGAAGTTTTAGTGGCGCCATCTATCCTAGGTCCACAAAGCCGTCAGCTCTATCTGCTACCGCGAACAGCCGCCAGAAGCAGGAGGTGGAGGGGGACAGGACCGCGTATAATGAGACTTTCCTTCTTTCACCATATTGTTCGCGCTGCGCCCGCCAGCACGTGGTCACGCGGTCGCGAGCGGATGAGTTCTCGCTGCTCGCGTGTGGCTCTGGAGAGAGAGCTTCACCGGAGTCCTGCGCTTACCCCATCGACGTCACTGCGCACGTGACCCGGAAGACGATGCACGAGTTGAGAGGTGGCAAAAACCTGGATCTTTTTTTTTTAATTTTTAAAATAAAAACTAGGCTATCCAGACAAAATCTGTTTTCTGTAGTTCACTTCAGAAGTGTCAGGCATCAACTTCCACAATTATTTAAGCAAAGTCCTGCAATTTTTGCACAGCTCCGTGAGCTTCGAATTAATGCCTCCTTAGGCGCCTCGAATTTGCAAGATGTCCTCTTTGCCTGATTTGTGAAAAATTGGTACCACAAGAATGAACAAGAATGTAGGGTTTTACAGTATAGCTAAGCAAGCACACTATTTTTTTTTTTTTCAAATAAGATAAGTTAATTTGGACACTATGACTATATGTTTATATAAATGTCTGTGAGGTCTTTGAATGACACTGTTCACACAAACCCAGCCTTTATTTTCCTGTATGGCTAAAAGAAGCTCCTGGAAAATAACAGTTCTATATTTCTTATATTAAGTTTTTACAAGCCTTGTACAAGCCCTGTACAAGCCATGGCACCAACAGACTTCTTGTTTAGAAAATGTCTTGCGATGAACCTATTGCCAATAAAAATTAGTTTGAGGTGACGGCAGAAATGTATTTCACGGAATTTAATTGCTCGCACGAGAACTAAATATTTTTTAGCACTTTTAGGTTTTTTGGACTACTACCTACAACAGCAGCAACGCACACCAGAGGGCAAAGAACTACCGAAAGAGGAGATGCTCGAACTTGGAAAAATGTTTAGAAAGCACCTGTCACAGAAGTTGATTGAACTTGCCCGTGAACACAATCGAAACAACCTTTTGAACACAGGATCAACTTCCAGCCACATCTCATAAACGTTTAGTTCCAAGTTACTAAGCATGACTTTCGATGCTCATGAAGCTGTGCGCAAGTATTTTTGTCGTCCTTGTGTTTCATTTTCATCTATGTAAAGTGTAATGGCGGTTGAAAACGTCATGCTCAAAAGTCCCGTGCCAGTTTCGTGGGTTGCGTTTTTGCAAAGCTTTATTTAGAGATTTGTCATTATTGTTGTAGATGTGAAAATTGTAACCAAAGACAGTTCGGTAAAATACATAGTCACTGTTACTTTTTTTTTTTTGTCCTTTAAAAAACTATTTTTTTCTTTTTTCTGTCGAGGATCTTGCCAGTTGAAACCAAAACTTGTGAAATATTCCATATCTGTTGAAAATACTCATTTTAATTTTAGATGTCTAGTAAATTTATTACCGACAGAGTTCTGCAGTGTTAAATATTTTTTTTTTTTTTTTTAAATAAACCACTTTCGTCTTTTTTTATGCCAAACAAGTTGTGCTATGTTCAATTGCTTTTGAAAGTACTGCTTTAGTTAGCAGTTAGGTTTGGTCAATTTCTTGCCAAAAATTTTGTGCAGTATTAAATGTTAGTCAAAACACCATATTCAATTCAAATTTTGTAATTTTTTTATCAAAGGAGTTGTATAATGTTGAGTTTGATTCAAAATAATGCTTTAGTTTCTCATTTTAAAGTTAAAGCCAGTTGCATATCAAGTCTGGTTTTTATTAAAAATACCACTTTAGGAGTTGCAGTTAGTTTCATGCCCTACACGTCAAGTATGCAAAGCAGTGTATTATCATTTTATGTCTACTTTTATGTTTTGTGGGGGTTTAAACACCGTTCGCGGAACAATAAGACCCGGGGCTCACTGAGAGCCCGTGTTCCAACACCCACCCCGCAGCGTACTCACGTTCAACCACCGCGGCGGGTTCGTTCGTTTGCTGCACAGCACCGCTCTAACCCCCCATTCACACTGGAAGCGGATCCGCGTTCGCGAAGCGGTTGCAAACGCGGTTGTATAAAGATCTAGTGCAATTAATTTGTACTGAATCCTTATACAACCGCGTTCGCAACCGCTTTGCGAACGCGGATCCGCTTCCAGTGTGAATGAGCCCTAATAGAAGAGACAAACGTACCACACAGTGCGCCGGGTGACCAAACAGTTTAATCACCGCAGGATACTATACAGGGCAAACAATAACGCGACACACTGGGCACCGGTGACGAGAATTGACTCACCGGCCGATGCACTCCCGAGAGCCGACGGGCGCCAACGTACTGGAGACGGGTCCGACGCACAACCACCCGCTATGATGGCCACCCGGAGAGTCCCCCTCTTGGCGTCCGACACCCTCTCGTCGTCGCCTCCCTTGCGCACCCTCGACCACAGGGGTCCCAGGATTTGGGGACAATCGCGTCCCCTTTCGGAGGGGGTCAGGGGGTGACGAGGGTACAGCTTCTAAGATGGCGCTGTCCCCCTCGCCCCCGACGGATGCGTGCGGCTGAACAAATGAATCCAGCGGCTCGCTCCGCGGCCGCTTTAGGGCCTCTCGAGGAAAGGAAATGACCGCATTTCCACATCCTCCCCCCCTTAAAATGCGCGGTCGGTCAAAAAAAGTAGACCTGGCTCTGGCTCTCTTCCCCCAAAAATGACAAAAATAAAAAAAAACAGTGCTACCGAGGTGCACAGGCACTCACAGCAGCATCACAGCAGCATCGCGACGTCGAAGGTGAACGATGGGGCCCCCGGGTTCGAAGGTCCCACCACTGGCCCGGGCTCGTCCGCCGGCGCAGACGACTGCGCTGCCGGTGCCGCTGCCGCTGCTGCCGCCGCCCCCGGGAGGTCCGCTGGAGCCCCCGGACATGACGCCGGAATCGCCGTCCCTCCGTCTGGACGGTCGGGATCGGCCAGAACGCCGGCCAGCACCGCGTCCCGGAATGCTGGATCGCGCTGGAAGCTCTCCAGCACCCAGGCCACGGCCTCAGGTCGCTCGAGGAAGGCGACGTCCCGAACGTGGCCGCCGCCGCCGTCTCCGCCGACTCGGTCCCGGTGGAGGAGGGAAGCTCGGTGCTGGGCCTCCGTCGTAGAGGTGATCATGAGGCCGCCGCAGTCGGAGCAGTAGGTTGCCCCGTCCGCCGGGGTCAGGCATGCCCCGGCGGCCATTCTGTCCGCGTCCTCGGTGGTCTGGCCGCGGAACAGAGATGGAATATGCTCCGATGACTGGCCCCGCTCGGGTCTCCGCTGGAGCTTCCATCGGGCCCAGCTGACGAAAACCCGCGGTGCCTCCGAGCCCACCTGCGACGTCCACGTGGCGACCGTTCTGGACGACGCACCCCGGGCCCTTGACTCTTTTCGCCGCGAAGACCCGCGGTTGCCGGTAGGACCAGGTTGACGGTCCCTCGCTCCCGCGCCGGCGGCTGGTTTCCGGGAGGGCACCTCAGGTCCGCGAGGAGCCGGGGCAGGACGTCGGCCGGAACGGCGCTGGCGATGATTCCGCTGAGGGCTCATGGTGACGGTCTCGACCTCTCGAAGAAAAAGCCGGGGAATGCAAGTCGGGTCCTCCTAGGCGGCGAAGTTATAGGCAAGATCCCACTCTTTGGGTGGTCGACGGGGAGGAGGACGGTCCAAGAGGTCCCCAGGCCGGAGGCAGGGTGGCAGCCGAAAGTTGCTGATGCAGGGACGCGCCGCCCGAGTAGGTCTTCCAAGCGCTGGCTGGCCCACCCGCATCCGTGCCCGGAGGCCCGGCACGGAGGAACACAAAGGGCTCTCTCCGGCTGCCGCTTCCCCGACAACAACACCACCCAAACGACTTTGGGGATGAGCGAGCCTAATGGCACGCCTAAGCTGCCAATTGGAGACTCATAGGCGCCGAATAGACCACAGAGTCCCTTCGCCGGCCGCACGCACCAAGGTACTTCGGAAGGGGTTCGTCGACCCGCTTCGTCGGCGGCGCATAGGCGCACCAAATTGGGGAGGCATTGAACCAAGCGCGCCGTCTCCAGACCGTTGGCACCCGATAGACCATAGAGGCCATTCGGCGGCCGCGCGCGGCGAGGTCCCTGAGAACGGGTTCGTTGACCTGCTTCCCCGGAGGCGCACAAGTGCACCAAATGGGGAAACATCGGACCAAGCTCGCCCCGCCCGGTCAGCGGGAGATGCGCGGGGTCGAAAAGAAAAGGTCGACTCCCAGGTGGCCGCGCGCTGTGTGGAAAGACAAGTTTGAAAAACCGTTTTCGATCTTGCCTTGCTTCTAAGCGAACGTGCTTGGCTTTTGCCATTGTCTGCGGCGGCTTTGACGACACTAATGTCGCCGGCGCCGCAGCTCGTATCGAGGCGCGGGCGAACTGCCGCCCACGTCGCGTGGCAGCCGGGGTGCCTGCGGGCTCAAGATGCCCGGCTCCCCAGCCGCGCTCCCCTCCCTCATGACATAGGATTTGAGGTCACAGACGTTCACCGGCCCGCCAACGGGTCTTGATTGCAAGTCCGCTAGCTTATACACGAGCGGAGAAATAGTTTCCCGTACTCGGTATGGCCCAGACCACTTCGGTGCCAGCGAAGCAGAAAAGCCTTTGCTGGCGTCGCTCAGAACGTGTTGACGCCTGAGAACCAGATCACCCACTTTGTAGCGGATGTCCCGGTGGGTCTTGTCATACTGAGCCTTCTGGCTGGCTCGTGCTACTCCAAGATTTCGACGGGCCTTAGAGAAAGCCTCCTTCATCCTGTCGCGTATAGCCCCCGAGCATAATCAGCACAGGCTGATAGCTCGGCGTTTTCTTCGCCGCTACTCCGTAGAACATTGTCCATGGGGTTCAACAGTTCTCTCCCAAAAGTGAGATAGGCCGGCGAAAAACCGGTGGACCGATTCACAGTAGACCGCAGAGCGAACCCAATTTCGGGGATCGATGAGTCCCAGTCTTTGTGACTCTGGCAAAATGCTGCCAGCATCGGTTTGATGTTCCGGTTGCAGCGTTCCGTCACATTCGATTGCGGATGGTACGTGGTCGTTTTCCTGTGCTTGATTCCGAGAGCAGCACATGTCTCCCTGAACACCTTCGCACAGAAACATGACGCGTTGTCGCTGATAAGCGCCTTCGGATAGCCGAAGCGCGAGAACACTTCTCTCAGCTTTTCGAGGATCACCCTTGCCGACAGCTTGCGGAGAGGAAATAATTCGACCCACTTACTGAAATGATCCGTGATGACCAGTAGGTACTGGTGCCCTCTCGGGCTTCGTGGGTATGGACCCATGACGTCACACGCCGCGAGCTGCCAAGAGTGCTGGCTGTCGATCGGCTGCAGAAGCCCGGGTGGTTTGCCACCTCGCGGCTTCACGCTTTGGCAACTGTGACACGAGCGGGCGTACCGAAGTACGTCGCGCTTCATTCCCGGCCAGGTATCGAAGTGACATAACTTATAGTAAGTCTTGGAGCCACTTGCATGTCCGGCCAGTCGCGAGTCGTGAAAGTAGCGCATTAGAGCGCCTCTCAGACAGCGAGGCACCACCACCTTGAACGGCGCACAGGTGTCGTTCTCAGATGGAATGTACCGCAGCAGGAGCCCGTCAGCCTCGAGCAGATACGAATCCCATGCCTCATCTGCAATACCAGCAGCATTCGGAGGCGCGGCGCCGATAGTTGTACGGTCTATCGAGCACCCGACTGCATTACCGTCCGGACCGGCAGCGTCCGACTCTTTTGAGAGTCCGTCGATCACGCGTCGACAAAAGGGATCGTTCCGCTGAGCTTCGAGTAGCTCTTCTCTGCTGAATGCGATTTCCACGGAGCTGACAGGATCAACGAGGTTTACGCTTTCGCCCGAAGAAATTCTGTCAGGCTCGTTTCCGACTGCGATTGAAACAGAGGCTCCAACCTGCGCAGCCGAGGCACCCACCTCGGAGGAAGCCGAACTCACAGTTGGGGCCCGCGACAGAGCGTCGGCCACCACGTTCGTGCTCCCCTTCCGATACCGCACGACATAGTCGTACTGTTGCAGGGTTAGTGCCCATCTCTCTAGCCGACCAGACGGCTCTTGGATGCGAGAAAGCCAGGATAACGCTTGGTGATCGGACTGAACCTCAAAGGTGGTCCCTTCCACGTACATGTGGAACTTCCGCAGAGCGAATATGATCGCCAGGCATTCCTTTCCGGCGGTGGAATAGTTCTTTTCCGCCGGGTTCAACGAGCGGCTCACAAAGGAAACCGGCCGGAGAACACCTTCCTGCTCTTGAAGCAAAACAGCTCCTAAGCCCAGGTCTCTCGCGTCGGTTTGGATTACGAACGGCCTGTTCAAGTCGGGTAGCCTGAGGTCAGCTGTGTCCGCGAGCGCTTTAGATAACCGGCTGAAAGCAGCCCGGGACCCCAACTCCATCTCGCAGACTTCCTCAACAATTGAGTCAAAGGAGCCTGGAGCGCGGCGCATCCCCCGATAAACTGGCGATAATAGTTCACCATACCAAGAAAGCGACGAAGTGCGCTGACGTCCGTCGGCGCCGGATACTCTAGGATTGCCTTGAGCTTTTCCGGGTTAGGCGAGACGCGCCCGCGGTCGATAGTGAACCCCAGTAAAGAGATACGGGTTTCAGCAATCTGAGCCTTACTTGGGTTCAAAGTGATCCCTGCAGCGCTCAGTTTCTCGAGAACGTCCTGTAAGTGACGCAAGTGGTCCTCAAAAGTTATCGAGTACACGACAATGTCGTCCAAGTAGGCGAGGGCATGGGCCCATTTCGCATCTCCCAGGACGCGGTCGATCAGCCGTTGGAACGTCATAGGCGCCCCCGTCAAACCGAACGGCATCCGAGAAAACTCGAACAAACCTCGGTGACACACGAAAGCAGTCTTTTCGGCGTCACTGGGCTCCATTCGTACCTGGAGATAGCCTTTGCTGGCGTCGAGCGTGGTAAAGTACCTGGCCCCTCCAAAGTTGGAGATAATGGCGTCAATGCTGGGAAACGGATAGGCGTCCTTACGAGTGACTTGATTAAGCCGGCGATAATCCACGCAGAGGCGTGAGCTACCGTCTTTCTTTGGCACGAGGACGACGGGAAAGCCCCAGGGGCTCTCAGACCGTCGGACTACACCGGAGTCAATCAGCTCGTCCAGGGCAACGTCAATAGCCTTTCTTTTGGCCATACTCACCGGTCTCGGATTGCACTTCCAAGGTAGCGCATCTCCTGTGTCGACGCGGTGCTGCACCAGATTCGTGCAACCGGGTCGATCGGTGAACAGCGTGTCGTAATCGTACAACAGCGACGAGAGACGGTCCCTTTCACGTCCCGTTAGACTCAGTGGCGGATCCAAGGGGGGGGGGGGGGGGCGGTGGGGGCGATCGCCCCCCCCAAACGCCTCGCCAGGCAACCCCCCCCCCCCCCCCCCGGGGTTCTTCGTCAGCTCGAAGAAAAAACGTAAGCAATCGACGCGAGGGACAAAAGATGAAAACAGCGGTGGGTGGACGCGCCTGCTGGGCGCTTCCAAAGTGGGGTTTATCTCCGTCAGGGTCACGGTACGTCTTCCCGACAGGGACGGCGCCAGGAGTTTCGAAGTGGAGAGACAGTGGGGAGGCGCACCAAATATCAGGGTCCTCGACTGCAGGCACACTTCTAAACAAGGCCAGCACGTCGAGCACGGGGGAAAATACCTTCAACATATCTAGTCCCCTTTCTCTCTCCCTCTCTCTCTCTGTCTCCCTCTCTCTCTTTGGAGGTTGTCTGCGAAAAATTTGTGCCCTGAAAGCTCCCAAACGCAGACGCCAAGCAGCCTTCCTCAAGGGTGCGATCCTATACACAGCGGATTATCCTTCCTCTCTAGCGGCCGCCTTTTCATCACTTTTCGTTTGATGATTTCTTCGTGGTTCTGGGATTGTCTTTTGGCATGTCTTTCTTGGCTTGCTTTGAGATGCTGTCACCCACGGGCTAACTAAAGGTATCTTATTGGCACGGTGCGCTCATTGCCAAGGGAAGTGCGGAGGGGACGTACCAGGAGGAGACGTTCCAGGGGGGGGGGGGGGGGGATGCAGCTTGTACAACCAGGTGACCAATTGCTTTTCTTCTCAACTGAGAGAGGAAGCAAATGATCTGGGTACAGTGTAGTCTGGGTCTGGGCTTCTCCTGAAGACGCTCCGGACTTCCCCACGAGCTTGGCTTAAACAAAAGCCCGCTTTCGTCCTCGCCTCCATCCCTCACTGAGGATCAGCGCCGCAGCGCGGAATACAGAAAGAAGCCGACGAGCGCCAGAAGGGGGAGATGTTTCCTCTAATGGGCTTCATACTGCCTGCGGTACGACTTCTCGTGGCGGGAAGCTAATAAAAGAAAGATAAACGGTACGAGCACTCTAAAGGCTGGAGGCTGCTTACACGGGGTCCTCAAGCCGACGCCGTAGGCATTTATTTGTATACAATGCCGTTTCAACTTAGGGTGGCGGGACATATCTTAGGAAAGACGCCCGCTACCCCTTGTCTCCTCATGGCGCCGTCTTCTCATGGCGCCGTCTCCTCATGGCGCCGCCCACGTAGAGCACTATATAGCTCCTACGGAGCAGAGTAGCGCAATCCTTTGATCCGCGTGTTTTGCCGACAACATGGCCGACAGAGCAGCTCGGCGCGAGTCACGTGGTACTCAGGGTTCCAGGAGGCGGCCCGCCCTATGGGAGAATACATGGAGATCGACGCAACAATGCTGATTAAAAAATAAACGGCGAGTTCACACTTTTCAAAACTAGTCTGTCGTGAAGTTAGTAAAGCACTAAACACTTTATCAAAGTTTTAATAATATCGGATGCGTGTGCAAATTTTAAGAAGGCAATTTCCAAGGCAATGGTGTTTGAAGCAGACGATTCTTGCTCGCAGCGGAGATGGGCTTTTTGGGTTGGCTGGAGCGGGTCACGTGAACGCTGTGACGTCGCCGCGTCGTCTGCTGCATGATGCCGCTC